>JAUTXW010003652.1:10000-620703 GCA_030620095.1 Kuschelorhynchus macadamiae | reverse complement strand
TTTTCAGAGAATATTCCGGATATTGCCCGAGTGGTCCCACAGATAGCATATTGTAAAAAAGTATGACGTTCACCATTTTATCAGGACTTTACATAGATATTCTATGGTTATTTATTAAATATGACTTTTAAAATAAAACTCATAAATAGAACTAAAAAGGATGAAATAAAAGATGTATAAAAAATAAAACTAACTTCAAAAATGGACCTAAAATTGGAAAATAATATTATATTCCATCTGGAAAATTTTAGTCACCAAGCGAATAGAGATAGTAAAAACAAAACACTCGTTAAATAAATATATTTTGGTAATTAAGAATAAGTTTGGCTTTGACTTCACAGACACAGGGTATGGGATTCGCTTCTGGCGAGTTACTTCACAATATCTACTTAAAAAAAAACACTAAAAAATAAAAAATAATATTTTATTCCATATTGAAAATTTGACTTTATGAAGTCATCTTCAAACTAATTCTTAATAACTTAATTATAAACAGACATTTATATATTGAGTACCTACATATATGGGAATAAAATATTATTGTTTACTTTTTGTTGTTTATTATATTGATTTAGTAATTTTTATTTCATCCTTGTTAGTTTTCTTTATACAAAGTTTCAAGTAATAAAGCCTAAACTTAGGTTAAAATTTTAGACGCCTTGAGTCCATTGCATATGAAATTTTACCAGAATCACCATATTAACATCCATACTTTTTTCCTGGCAATATAGTGAACGCGGTATAGATTGTCTTTCGCGCTCGTGTATACATGTAGAACATGTTAAATATGGCATCATTCCGCTATATTTAATATGTTTGCTATGGGACCACTCCAGTAACATCCTGAATGTTCCCTATTTCATCCAAACTGGTCATACAAGACAATCACATACCATTGCTCTTTCCATTCATTTAACATCTTAATTCAGCTCAATATTTTTAATTATATAAGCAAATTTAATTCAATATCTAAATCAGATTTGTCAATAAGACAGAATTCTTAGGCAATAAAAGCATTTAAGTTACATTAAAATTTCAATTATATTTGTGCCATAAATAAATTCTTATTCATCTCTCATAGAAAACCTTGTAGAGTGTAGAGGAAAATTTAAATGATTTTAGTTATCATAACACTTCCTTTTTGTTTGTGTATTTTTGTCTGTGTTTATAAAAAACAATGTTTGTTTTTTTTTTTCAAATAAATAAATATATATGAACAGAAAATAGTCATTAACATTTTTAGCCTTAACAAATTACAAAATCAAAGTGCAACCTATCAAAATATAAAACTAGTTAATATATATTATAAATATATATTATAAATATATATATATATATATATATATATATATATATATATATATATATATATATATATATATATATATATATATATATATATTATAAATATATATATATGTATATATATATATATATATATATATATATATATATATATATATATATATATATACATATACATATATATATAAGGTCAAAGACATCTTAAAATAAAGCCTAATAGTTTTATTGTCCTATTCGTGATATTATGTATGTATTTGGCAAAAGTAAATTTGGAATTCAATAGCATTCCCAAGCCTTCAAAAGTATCAACTCTTTTCAAGATTCTTTCGTTCAGTGTATAAATAATGTATTTTTTAAACAATGGAAACTTAATTTCTAGAAATAGAGATATCTCCAATAATATCAACACAGGGGTAGGAACGATTTGGTTATGACACTTCACCAAATTTCTTTATTTCATAAGGGTCCTCTAGTCGGATGTATAAAATTATATATATTACCATTAAAAATAAAATGTATTCAAAACATAAAAGTAAACCAAAAAATTCTTATTGAAAGAGAATTCTGTTCCCCAGATGATTATTTTAACTTTTATATAAAGATTACGTCCTGCTTATGTGTAGAGCCTAGTATGAATGAACTATTCATTTAAATTATTGAAGAAATAGAGAACATCAAAATACCTTAGGGGTTTTCCAACATTGAAGACACAAGTGTTTAAAATTTTGTAAACATTAACAAAATAGTTTGCCTTTTTTGAAAATACAGACCAAAAATGGTGGATCTACAGGCATTTCCTTTATTTTGTTTAGCTGGCCGTGTCACAAATATTAATGCAATTTTTAACAGACTTCAAAAAAGGAGGTTATCAATTTCCCCCTATGCATTTTTTTATGTATGTACAACGATTACTCTGCGATGGTTTCAACAATTTGGATGAACTTTTCAGAGAATATTCCGGATATTGCCCGAGTGGTCCCACAGATAGCATATTGTAAAAAAGTATGACGTTCACCATTTTATCAGGACTTTACATAGATATTCTATGGTTATTTATTAAATATGACTTTTAAAATAAAACTCATAAATAGAACTAAAAAGGATGAAATAAAAGATGTATAAAAAATAAAACTAACTTCAAAAAATGCACCTAAAATTGGAAAATAATATTATATTCCATCTGGAAAATTTTAGTCACCAAGCGAATAGAGATAGTAAAACAAAACACTCGTTAAATAAATATATTTTGGTAATTAAGAATAAGTTTGGCTTTGACTTCACAGACACAGGGTATGGGATTCGCTTCTGGCGAGTTACTTCACAATATCTACTTAAAAAAAAACACTAAAAAATAAAAAATAATATTTTATTCCATATTGAAAATTTGACTTTATGAAGTCATCTTCAAACTAATTCTTAATAACTTAATTATAAACAGACATTTATATAATGAGTACCTACATATATGGGAATAAAATATTATTGTTTACTTTTTGTTGTTTATTATATTGATTTAGTAATTTTTATTTCATCCTTGTTAGTTTTCTTTATACAAAGTTTCAAGTAATAAAGCCTAAACTTAGGTTAAAATTTTAGACGCCTTGAGTCCATTGCATATGAAATTTTACCAGAATCACCATATTAACATCCATACTTTTTTCCTGGCAATATAGTGAACGCGGTATAGATTGTCTTTCGCGCTCGTGTATACATGTAGAACATGTTAAATATGGCATCATTCCGCTATATTTAATATGTTTGCTATGGGACCACTCCAGTAACATCCTGAATGTTCCCTATTTCATCCAAACTGGTCATACAAGACAATCACATACCATTGCTCTTTCCATTCATTTAACATCTTAATTCAGCTCAATATTTTTAATTATATAAGCAAATTTAATTCAATATCTAAATCAGATTTGTCAATAAGACAGAATTCTTAGGCAATAAAAGCATTTAAGTTACATTAAAATTTCAATTATATTTGTGCCATAAATAAATTCTTATTCATCTCTCATAGAAAACCTTGTAGAGTGTAGAGGAAAATTTAAATGATTTTAGTTATCATAACACTTCCTTTTTGTTTGTGTATTTTTGTCTGTGTTTATAAAAAACAATGTTTGTTTTTTTTTTCAAATAAATAAATATATATGAACAGAAAATAGTCATTAACATTTTTAGCCTTAACAAATTACAAAATCAAAGTGCAACCTATCAAAATATAAAACTAGTTAATATATATTATAAATATATATTATAAATATATATATATATATATATATATATATATATATATATATATATATATATATATATATATTATATATATATATGTATGTATATATATATATATATATATATATATATATATATATATACATATACATATACATATATAAGGTCAAAGACATCTTAAAATAAAGCCTAATAGTTTTATTGTCCTATTCGTGATATTATCTATGTATTTGGCAAAAGTAAATTTGGAATTCAATAGCATTCCCAAGCCTTCAAAAGTATCAACTCTTTTCAAGATTCTTTCGTTCAGTGTATAAATAATGTATTTTTTAAACAATGGAAACTTAATTTCTAGAAATAGAGATATCTCCAATAATATCAACACAGGGGTAGGAACGATTTGGTTATGACACTTCACCAAATTTCTTTATTTCATAAGGGTTCTCTAGTCGGATGTATAAAATTATATATATAACCATTAAAAATAAAATGTATTCAAAACATAAAAGTAAACCAAAAAATTCTTATTGAAAGAGAATTCTGTTCCCCAGATGATTATTTTAACTTTTATATAAAGATTACGTCCTGCTTATGTGTAGAGCCTAGTATGAATGAACTATTCATTTAAATTATTGAAGAAATAGAGAACATCAAAATACCTTAGGGGTTTTCCAACATTGAAGACACAAGTGTTTAAAATTTTGTAAACATTAACAAAATAGTTTGCCTTTTTTGAAAATACAGACCCCAAATAAATTTTGTCCCAGGCCAAAACTAGGGTAAGCACGGCTCTATATGACAGTAATAGTTATCTTTTTAAAAATGATAAGTATATGGATCTCTTCATGTGAAATAAATCTTCAAAGCACTTTATTTTGCTACCTATTTAACAAATTTTTCTAAAAGTTATCTTTAAATAGAAAATATTTTGAAAAGGAAAAATTCCTCATTATTATTAAAATATATAATTATTTTGACATATGAATTCTCTCAGCAGTTCTATATTTATTCTCAGATGGACTATGGAAGCATTCCTCACTGCTTTGTCTGTCTACTCATAATTTTATATGCAAAGCTGATTTTCATTTTTTATTGTTGCCTGAGATTCATACCCCGATTTCCCAAGATGGAGCCCACTGTGGTTGATACATCCATGAATTTACTTGGTTTGCCTAAAAATGCAAACACAACTATATATCATAATCATGTTATCAACCAAATACAAATGTTTTTGTCGAGTTTTTCTTTTAACTAACATTTAGTGTGCACTATACATTAAAAAACCGATATATTGAAGAAAATCCGAAGAGGAACATTAAAGAAAATAGATGTATACACAAAAAATGAATCTAGATGGCTTACCAATATGAAATTTGTACATTACAATATACTTTCTGATGTCCTAATTTGATAGTCCCTTTAAATTGCTGAATCTAACTTTCTAGTAATCTCGTTCTTGAAATTGCATTTAAATGGGCGAAAAACTGAGAATTCAGGACTTATCGGGAACACAGTAAAAGCTTGCGTATTATTTCTGCACGTTTCACAACCAACTAACAATTTACAGGCATTTTTCATCATGTTAGTAAAACTTATTTTATTGTATCAACACTGATACGGTAGCAGTAGAGTTAATACGTAGCTATTTGCTATTTTTATAAACTAGGTAATTCTTTGAGAACGATTTAAAACTTATTATTCAGGAATATTAATAACATGTTATCAAACATAAATAAAAAAACACAATTGTCTTATTTAATACGTCACAAGTCAGAAATTCCGAGATTCTACGTCACAACTCGGAATTACTATCTTGTAGAGAAGAAAAAGTGAAACTTACTTATTGAAATAAAGTCAGGAAAAAATAAACGAAATCGGGACAAATCGTATTTATGCGAATATCTTCGAAGTGGTTTGGAATTTTGTCAATTTGTAAACGGTGTATTAATTTGCACCAAATTGCGCAACTTTGCCCTAGTTTAACCAACTTTGTATCTGAGTTTGTATCTTTTACTGTTTGCGATGTCCTAATGCATGCACTCGAATTTGCAGCACCCTGTATAGTCTACTAGACCAATAGTAGGCTGTGGTAATATTTAAATGCGAATATCTCGGAAGCTTTAAAAGATAAATATATAAACCCATATATTCCCAAAATCACAAGAAAAAGGTTAATCAATCTGTGTTGAAATTGAATGGGGTTGTGCGGCAATATTTTGTTTCTAGTGCCGTTTCCTGATAAACGGAAGTGAATTTTAAAAACCGAATACATACAAAAATGTCGTATAGGCTAAATTTCTAAACCCACTTTTAATATATAATAAATAGATAGCCCGGAAAAAACTACATACATTACTTTTTTGAATTTTAAATCTAGGTAAACCTTAATAGGCTAAAATCGAGTGGCCCGCTTATGTGAGACACCCTGTACATAAAGTCCTAAGTTAGAAATTCCACTTAGGTGCGTCAAGGTTTTTGTATAAAGCTATTTTTTCGTAAATTATTCAAACAACGATAAAACGTGTGCATGCCACACAGCTCAGAGAGCAAGACCGATTTATTCGGGTATTGATTGTGAAAATATTTAGTCAGCCGTCCTGATAATTTTGTCAACAGTGTGCAGGGCATATTTTTCACAAAAGCAACTTAATTTTGATTATACCTACCTACCTTTATTGTTGCCTATAAATTCGCGCTTATACACTACTAATTAATTAAAATATTTTTTTAGAATCGGACAAAATGAGTAAACGTAATTTAATGGATTATTTTGCCTCCCAAAACAAGAAGAAAATAACTTTAACCGAACAAAATATAAATACCCCTGAAAGCGAAAAATCTAATTCAACTCAAATAACGAATCAACAATGCAGCTCTCAGCCATCATCTGTTGCCGTTGACTGTGGTATAGACTACCATTTTACCTCTGATACGGACGATTCCTCTGACGATGAAGGGAATGTTTGTACAAGCGAACAATTTAGTACCATGTTATGCGAACCTAACAACTTAAATGTAAGTGCATCAGACGGCCCAACAGACATCACAAAATATTATTGAAGGACCAGTTCAACCTAGTAGATATATTTTTCCAAAAACAAAATATGGTACTGGGTCCAACATGCGCTGGCGTAGCTTTAAGTCATCATGGTATTCCAAATATAACTGGCTAGAATATAGTGATTGATTTCGTGTTCATTTGTATTTTTTTTAAATAGTGATGATCAAAATAAATTTCGTATCAAAATTATTACAAAAAAAGCATATTGATTTAAGCCAGTACTGTTGAATCCTTCTCTCAAAAAATTGTAAATATTAGAGATTCCTTTATTGAAATAAAAACAGTAGCACAACATATAGTAAAAAAAGATATTTCGACGAATTAAGTTCAGTTTATAAGTTTGTAAACCGAGAAAACTTATTCGAAGTCAAATCAAGAAGTTTTTTATTACACTCTGGATAAAATATCTATGCAAATTGCAATGCGTTTTTCAGGAATCCAAACAGTGAAATACTTTTTCAAATGTTGGAACCAAAAAATGTTCTAAATTTAGAAGGAAGTATAATTTTTTAAATGTGCGACAACTTTTGCAAAAAATATTCCCAAATTGTCACACCAGAGTTTACAAATCAATTTTATCAAGTAATTTCTTTGGTTAAAAAAGAACTACATTCAAATATGTCAATAAGACAATTTGCGGAATTGCTTCTAGTAAAATACAGTGTTTTACAGAGTGATTTTTCTAAAGTGTTTACCGTTTTTATGTCATTCATGACTCTAACAGTCAGAGCTGGTAGTGTAGAAAGATCTTTTAGTAAATTAAGAATGATAAAAGTATATAAAAGAAATTTCATCGGCCAAGTCCGATTAAATTCTACACTGGCAATTGAGCACAAAGAGGCAGCAAATTTAGATTTAAGAAATATTGTTACCGAATTTGCTAATTTAAAAGCTTGTAAAATGGACTTTTAAATAAAGATAAAATAAACATTGCTGTATTTATTGACACTTGTTTTTAATTTAATACTGTTTTGTATGCATTTGTATTTTCTGTTCTTTGATGAGAATAAATGTTACAAATTACTGGTAATCATTTTAAAATCAAACCAAACAGTTTCTTAAAATTACTTATTAATAGATGGTTACAAATTTTTCAGCAGTTTTGTACATACAACATTGTTTAACTCTCCACGTGTTTCGAAGCCAGAAAATCCAACCAATAGAAACATTTTCGTCATATTCTGGACATGCCCACTACCTGACTTATTCGAGCAACATTCGTTTTACGGTAAAAACTATGGTACTGTCTCATGATTAGTCATGATACAACAAATCAGATGTTGTAGGATATCATAATTCATGTCTCTGTCTGGCTGCAGCTAAGACGTACCGCTTTTCTTGAGAAATCAAATTTGATATTGTTTGCGAGAGCGCCCAGCATATTCTGTTGATGGACTACAGTCATGGTGCCCTATAGTATGGCACACGGTTCTGAGACAGCGACGCAAGGGAGAGGTGACGTAAAATCTAGAATGTTCCCTCTATGCATAGGCGTGCCTAAATAAATAATTTAGCTGAAATATTAAAAAATAGAATTTAGGAATTATTGGTATTAGTGTATTCCTATATAATTCTAGCCTGTTTGCTGTCTATTCATAGGCATGCCTAAAACTTTAGCTAGAATATTGAAAAATACTCTTTAGGAATTGTGTATTAGTGTATTGCCATATAATTAGAAGAAAAAATATGCCAAAATATCTGTCTAGATAATGCATAACATTTTAAAATCGTTTTTAATTATTTAAGAATATAGGTTTATATACTTAGATAAAGAAAAAAACGCAATCAACTAATAATAGACTCACTTTTAATAAGCTGTTTTCTACTTTTCTCGTAAAAGCCAAATATTGTAATCGTTAAGAAATCGCCCTTCCAAGTTTTTACAGATCTTTATGTTTTAGGGTCCTCCTCGATGCCAAAAAAACATGTTTTCTCAGTTCCATCGATCTCTCGGTCGGTCAGTCTGTTCACAGCATAACGAAAAACTTTATCCGATTGACTTCAAATTTTGGTCAAAAATTTGATAGATATATGAGCGTTTATTTATATTCTAAAATATAACAAATAGGTATACAAAAAAAACCCAGTGGATGTGGAACAATGTCAGCAAGTAGTATTACAATTACTAAATAGGGGCATATATAAAATACCTTGCTTTTTTCCTGCATCTTTGAATCTATCATCATATCACAAATACCTAGAATCATGAGTTAACTACCTATGTAGCTGCATTGAAAATAATTTTGGATTAAGAGAAAAAAAACAAAAACAAATATAACAGTAAGATAAAAACACTTAGTTTCTAGAATTACATATATATATATATATATATATATATATATATATATATATATATATATATATATAGATTAAAATACCTACATGTCTAGAGTGGCAACAATAATAAGTGATATGGAGAGAAAAATTCATTATATTATTTCATTTTTGTCAGAAGCAAAGTATTAAGTGAAAGGCCTTTTTACATAAGAATTTTCTTAATACATTTTTTAATTTTTGTTTAGAAAGTGTAAGTACCTTCACTAGTACTGCATTAAATATTTTTTAATCGAGAATTCAACATTTTTTTGTAAATATGTGAAGTTGTATTTATCAGGAAGAAAGTACTGATGGAGAGACCCAATATATTGCATTGGAGATATACGTACATCCATGACATAAGGAAATATCGGCAAGAAGGTCGAAATATTTTTTGTATTGATGAAACTTGGGTGGATAATGACTTGACCTTTAAGAAGCGCTGGCAGAGTGAAAATTTTTTTTCTGGTGGGATATTGGTGCCTCTCATTAAAGTTATTAAAAAGATCTCCATTATTTGAAACAAACACAGTCCCAAGATATACATAATAGTAAGAGTTTAAATATATTATTTTCAATAAATACTTTTCTATCCTGCAGCTTAATTTAAAAATAGAACGAACCTTTTTTGAAAAATAGAGATTCTAGCAACATCAACTGAATTTTCGCAAAAAATAAGGCCATATCTGATACTTGATTAAATAAATTCATGATAGGCAGATAGAACAGCATCCTGACCAACCCTCTCAGCCACAATATTTAAGACATAACGGTACTTAGAAACTTTTAAGGCCACACCCTCAATGTGTACCCTCCAGTCCAGTCTTCTGTCTATTTCAACTCCCAGAAAAGATATGTTTTCCTTTGATATCAACTGTTCATTATTGTACAAAATATTGAAATCATTATTTACTCTATTTCCTAAAAGTCTTTCAATTAAGGGTCATATGTGCAACATTTTGGTAAAAATATAATGTGGCGGAGCAAAAATGCGGCCTAATGAAATGTGTAAAAAGCTACTACTAAAAAACGACTTATCCAATTTATCTTAAATGTGGCAAAAAAATCGAGTATAACGTTGAAATGAACTGGTAAAATTTACGTACGACACTAGGATGGCCTAATGAAATATTTAAAAATCAGCCTGGAAAACTACTTATTAAATTGATTTGAAATGTTTTGCAAGAGTTAAGTGTAATAGAAAGATAAACGGGTAGAATTGTGGTACGAATACAAGACGGCGGAATATAATGGCGGACTAGTAAAATGGTAACATCCAGGTATGAATCCAAGATGGTAGAAAAAAAAGACAGCTTAATAAAATATTTAAAAAAAATTAAATTAAGCCCAAAAAAGTAATGAAGTAATAATGTTAATAAAAATATTTGAAAACACAGTCTATACTGGTTACTAAATAAATATGGGCGAACTAAATTGGGTCACACTTCCCTATTCCTTCTAAAAGCAATCATAACCAGTGAAGGAATTTAAAGTAAAGGAAATTTACAGATTTTTTTAAATTTTCAAGTAAATTTTGTGATAAAATTTATTAACCAAAGGTAACAAGGATTAAAAGCTTTAAGTATATATATATATATATATATATATATATATATATATATATATATATATATATATATATATATATATATATATATATATATATATATAAACAACAAACAAAAGTATGCTATATTGTAGCAGGAAAACTATTACAATTTTATGGATAAAGCGAAATTTACCTTAAAAAAACAAAAACAATGAAAAAACGATATATATATATATATATATATATATATATATATATATATATATATATATATATATATATATATATATATATATATATATATATATATATATATATATATATATATATATATATATATATATATATATATATATATATATATATATATATATATATATATATATATATATATATATATATATATATATATATATATATATATATATATATATATATATATATATATATATATATATATATATATATATATATATATATATTTTTTTTTTTTTGTTATGATTTTCGATTCTTTGACCTTTTCCGTAATAGATATATTTTTTAGTTTTATTTTTCTTGGTTTACGGTCAGTGGTTTACTTGAAAATAATTAAAAAATTACTTCTTTTTTTAAAAACATACATATATTGTAGTCTGATGACGTTTCAACCAGTTTGGGTCTTTTTCAAATCTAAAATTATATGAGAATTTGTTGGCACGACAATAATAAAGTACGTCAAAAAACAATCATCTTAGCCTAGAACGAAATGACAACAGTATACAACACATAACGAAGCAACAGCTATGACGATCACATGTATTAAAATTTTATTTTCTCGATTAAGAAAATGTTAACAGGGCACAACATTTTGCACATTGATATCAAGGACTAACACAACGAACTGTGGAGTATCAATTATCGCAATATAGATGTATATATTTTGCTAAGATTGTTTACATCTTTTTTGTCATTCGCACAGTTTTTGTTTTTGTGGATTAAAGCCATTTCGTAAAATTCCCTTTTTTTTAATTGACACTCGGTTTTTAAGATTTTAGTTTCAGAGTAATTAAAACTGTGGTTTTTCGACTTTTCATTAATGCCGTTGAGTTTTTTTTGTCGTATTTATGGCTTTTTATACGGTTTTCCAAATATTGACTTGTTTGGCCGATATAAACCCCTTCACAATTACAACAAGGAATTTCATAAACTACATTGCTCCTTTTGTTTTTTGGAGTCTTCGCCTTTAGTTTACTAAAATTATTCGATAGTAGATTAACGGTTTTATGACAAATTTGGCTGTTATATTTTTTAAAGAATGTTTGAAATTGTTGGGATAATCCATTTATAAAGGGGAGGGAAATGTACTTTGTACGGGCTGAAGTAGGTTTTTTAGTGCAAATTAAAGAGTTATAATGCTTATGAATTCTGCTTTTAAATATTTTATTAATTCCAATGGATATTGGTTTAAAATCAATGCTTCTTTTGCCTTTTTAATAGCATTTTCTCTGTATTCAGCATCAGAAAGCTGAATTGTTCTGTCCGCCAATCCTATTATTACAGACCTTTTTTGCGATGTTGGGTGATTAGACTTGAAATTTATGTATCTAGAAGACCATGTCGGCTTCGTATACCATTCTGTTTTTATATTTTCTCCTATATGGTGTAGTGTTAGGTCGAGAAAATTAATTTGGTTTTTTTGTTCTGTTTCGATTGTAAATTGTAAACTTTGGTGGTATTGGTTAAAATATTTTAGGATATCGTTAGATTGGTCTGATCGAATAGCAGTGATACAATCGTCGACGTAACGAAAAAAGAATGGAGTTTCGAATCCTACTCTGCTTAACACATCCTCTTCTAGATCCTCCATCACGATCTGCGCAACTACACTCGAAATTGACGATCCCATAGCGCAACCCTCTATTTGTTTATATAATTGTTCTTCGTACAGAAAATATGCGGAATTCAGTGTTAATTCGATGGCTTTTATAAATTCATCTTGTGGTATGTCAGTGAATTTATTTATTTCAGACCATTTTTTTTTTATTATTTTAGTTGCCAACGAGATGGGAACATTGGTATATAAGGATATAACATCAAGAGAAATAAGGAGGTAGTTTTTGGAAATTTTAATATCTTTTAAAAATTTTGAAAGTGGTGTATAAGGCGACTGTACACATGATACAATTGGACGTAAGGGGATATTTTCCTTGTGAAGTTTCGGTAGTCCGTATATTTTAGGTGGTAGGGCATTTCTAATTTTTAGGCGTTTAGCATTTTCTGGGGATATATAAAATTTATTTTCCCAAGATTCAATTAATTTATTATTTTTTTTCTGGTATTGGTTGGTAGGATCTAACTTAATTTCTTTATATGTTTTTTTGTCTTTTAGTAATTCTTTAATTTTTTTATTATACTCTGCAGAATTCATTAACACTATTTTATTTGTTTTGTCTGCTTTTAAAACTTTTATATGGGTGTTGTTTTTAAAAATGTTTTAGTTTTACATAAGTTTGTTAAATGTTTTTTATTTTTATCGCTTTGATTTTTTAGTTTATTTTTAAAATTTGTTAAAATATTACAAGACTTGGCTCTAATTTCATCTCTCTCCTCACCCTTCAAATGATTTATCCCGGTTTCGATGTTGCATAAAATATCTGTGGTTGGCAAACATTTATCATCGCTTACTCCCATTGCAAAATTTGGGCCTAAGCTTAAAATTTCCATTGCGTAATTTGGAATATTTTCGTTAGTTAGATTTTCTACCCACATTGACGTTGTGTTTGATGTAGATTTAGGTGTTCTTTTAAGGATTAGATTATTTATTTTATTTATGTTGTTCTGTTTTATTTTTTTAAAAAGGTTTTCGTATTTTTGTGTGTTACATAATTTAAATTTTTGAAAAATATGATTTGGTAACTTTTTTATAAGCTGGTTTTCAATTTGCTCAAACTTGTTATGTAAATTTTTAATAGTTGAGGTTGTATCTGTAATTAATAAGCTAAGTATGCCTAAAATGAATTTTGGCAGAATATGTTGTTTATATTTACATTCTAAGTTCACATTTTCAAAATGTATATGCGAAATTTTAAAATTTAGAAAAGTTGGTTGCAAGTTTTCTGATTTGCATCTCAAAAGAAAAACTCTCCTATTCTTTTGGTTACATAATTTCTGTGAAATTTTCTTATATTCCTTCATGTTGCTCACAACATCTCTTCCAAACGATGTTTCAATTGTTCTGTAGTTTAGTATTTCTTAACCCATACTTAATGTGCAAAATGTTGTGCCCTGTTAACATTTTCTTAATCGAGAAAATAAAATTTTAATACATGTGATCGTCATAGCTGTTGCTTCGTTATGTGTTGTATACTGTTGTCATTACGTTCTAGGGTAAGATGGTTGTTTTTTGACGTATTTTATTATTGTCGTGCCAACAAATTCTCATATAATTTTAGATTTGAAAAAGACCAAAACTGGTTGAAACGTCATCAGACTACAATATATGTATGTTTTTAAAAAAAGAAGTAATTTTTTAATTATTTTCAAGTAAACCACTGACCGTAAACCAAGAAAAATAAAACTAAAATATATATATATATATATATATATATATATATATATATATATATATATAAAAAAATGAAATATTTTTGGTTTTCTACATCTATCCTTTTAAGGCCAAGAAATCTGAATAAAGGTGTGTGAAAGCACATTTATATTTGTTTCGTTTTTATTAAGTACCGTTCATTGGTTTTTTTGTGCAATGTTGAAAAATCCAATATGTAAGTTACAGAGTGTTAATTTTAATGATGTACAAAAAAACTAAAAAAAATTGAATCCGAACCTAGTTTTTTTCCAGTCGTATACCAGTTTTTGGTTAGTCCCAGGTACCTCTAGTACTATGCAAATTTCATTAATCCATAACATAGGTATCTAAATGTATTAATTTAAAAAGCAAATAGGTTAAGTGATTCTCAAATATTCTAGAGATAACAAAAAATACCTAAATACCGGCCTAAATACAACCACTTTTACAACGAAAACGGAAACAAAGAAACACAATAACTAAAGAGGCTTCTGATACCTAAGTATAAATAACTTTCTTATTAATTAACAAAGTTGAGCTTTGCATTAATACTAAAAAAGCAACAATCCAGAGAAAAATTAAAATTAAAAGAAAACATAACTTGCCTGAAAAATTAATAAATTAATCAATCGTAAGTGATTTTTGTAACTATTTTTGCAATTATACACAACACACATATTCCCAGACATTGTTTTTTGTTATCTAGACCTGCAAAAGTAGATACATCAGTTATAAAAGAAGTTTTAAATTCTTTCGTTGGCTAATTACGTTTCAGTATGCACGAACAACACTTTTTCAAACTTGTGTGATCTATTACCACTTGTAAAAACTAAACAATATTGAAAAAACAATGCTTAAAAGGCGAATTTGTATTACATAGCAATGTAACTTACTAAACTATACTAAATATTTAGACAGAGAGCCGGTGTACGTCACGCACACGGTCATTGACCTTTTTGGTCGGCCAGAAACTGGCGAACGTTACCCTTACGAGAAACAAGTATCCTGTGTGGTTAACGGTTCTTGTTTTTTATCCAAAATCGAGGTTACAAATAAAAAAAACTTTCCAAATTCCGATTCCGCCCATTTTCAATAGGTAGGTTAGAAATTTCAAATCAATATTTCAATTTTTTCGTCAGTTAACGTGTATCGTGGGAAATTTTATTTTATTAATAGACGAAAAACCAAAAATGATACGTAGATCCGTTTGGTACCGTTCGAAAGCTCTAAAAACGTACCGAATTTCAAAAGTTTATCTGAAAGCGTCTCCGAGATATAGCAGCCGAAAGGTAAAAATGTAACAAAAGTACGTTTTGACGCGCCAACGAACAAACTTTTGAAATCGACGCGCATATAAACTTTCTTCGACTCGAAAGTTTATAACAAGATATAGGTCATGTTTTGACGTTTTGTCTACGTTTTTATGTTAATTTTTTTTATATTTCTTGTAGATCATAAGCGTACGGCTATGATTTGATTATAAACTTTGGATATTGTCTAGTGTATGGCACTTTTTTTATCATATAAATATAAACCGAGATAGGCTAGGCTATTGTTTAGTATCAACTTTCTAGCTCCTCAGAATGCAATTTTTCAAATAAAGGGGGGGTTTAAAGTCATCTTAAAGCTTTACTTCACTAAAACAAACAACATAAAAGGACCTTTCTAGAAGTTTTTAGTCCCTTAGATTGAGGCACTTCCGCCTTGCAATTTTTCATATAAAGTGGATGACAGGAGCCCGGTTTAAAGTCATCCTTGAGCTATTGACTCAAATCTTTACTAAAGTAAATAAGCATAAAATGACTAAGTATCTTTTATCTACCCACTCATCTTAGAGGCAGTTTCCTCTTGCATGTTTTCATATAAAACGAAAACCAGTATCTATTTCGCCCCTATTTCTTGATTGGATGTAACAAAAAGACATCAAAACAAAGGTTTGACCAACTTGAATTAAAATTTCAGGGAATATTCCGGATGTTATTGGGGTAGTCCTATAGCAAGCATATTGAAAGATGGCAAAATAACGCCATTTCGAAATTCTTAACCGTTGTTATAGTGCGCCAAACGGATCATGGACCGCAACGAAATGAGGTCAAAAACAGGTCATTTCTATAGATAAGCAAGGTTTTGGCCAATCACCAATGAGTAATGCATCATTTCTATAGTTATCCGCATTTTTTTCATAACCCCAGATTCGTGAGGCAAACTTTAAATTGAACAATATATGTATTCACTAATGCGCTCACTATTCTCTCAGAAAGAGAAAGTATGGATGTTACCACTGTATAGGTATTGTCTTATTATATAATATACAGCTAAAACTAAGACATGCTATTATACAGTGATGCTACATAATACGCCCTGACTATTTTTTAAACTTGACTTTTACAATAAAACTCGTATAAATAGAACTAAAAGGTTAAAATAAAAAATGCATTGAAAAGTGAAGAATAATATTTTATTTCATCTGGAAAATTTTATATTTTTTTCACTTTTAGTACATTTTTTTGAAATAGATTTGATTTTCTTTTATAAATTTTGTTAGTCAAGTACGTGAGGCTAGTTAACCTACAATACCGACGTTGCTAAATTGACATGGCTTCGGTGGGTTTATTTATTTATTATTACACTCGGAAACTTCTTGGAGCGCTGCGGCGCTCTTTCTTTACAGCAATTTTAACCAATCCAACATAACCTAATCCACATTTTTTTTTTCAATTATAAAAAAAAATTAAAAGCGCCATCTGCCAAACCAGGTTTGAAAATCAAGACCTTCGCATTGCTAATCCGAAACCCATATATTTATGAGAGCGTATATTTTATGTCAAATGCCGTATAAAAATAGTGAAGCCGTTTAACAGCAAAGTAACCGGAATTTGGCAAAGAGTGCAAGCGCAAGAACAAAAACGATATTTACATCCTTGATAAATTTTTTGAAAATGACTTTGATGGAAGAAATGTAAACAAGCATTTTTTCCTATCCCGTATTATTTTATAGACGGAATAGTTTTTTTCTGTGGTTTTGATTCCAAAATTCGATAGAAGTTTTACTGAATCTGTTTGATACATTATCAATAGATATGGATCTAAATTACCCAAAAATTCCAGAAGCGGAACCTCGAATTAGAAAATGAGAGATAAGAGATATTTCAGTTTTTTTTATAGGTTTGCTACCGAGTGAAAAATAATTTATAATTTGGACATTCATTTGTATGTATATTTTAATTTAATTGTCTCATTTATGAATTAAAAACTATAAGTTATGTTTGAAATAAAATATAAATCCAAAGTCAGATCACTGTCAGATTTACACATGATTACCAGTTTTTGATTTTGAAAGATCGGAACAAAATTAAATTTATTTAGTTGGGGGATGAAATGACGATGAAGGCGAAACCGATTACTAAAAAAAAGGTCATTTCCTTTCTTTTGGATAATAACCACTGACACTCTCCCGTATTTCTTAATCCCAGTGATGAATAAGATATTTTTTGAAACTAAGATAGGAAAATACAAACCATTTTGATGTAAGTTAAATGGTTTATATTCTACATGGCGTTAAGGAGTTAAAAAAGAGATTTTAAACATTTAAATCGGGAGGCTTGACAAACTGCGACATGTAGGTATAATACCTAAAGATCGGGACAGACCCGCCTAAATCGGGACGTCTGACAACCCTACTTGCATAAATACAAAAACGAATATATTTGGATTGTTGCACACGATATATTTTCCGTTTTATTCGGCTTGTCGGAACCTTTAATATTTGCAATGAATATTTTTTGCCCGCATATAGTTCTCTAGCCCACGACTTCGTTAAATCTGAGTTGAAGTCAATTTGATAATAATTACCTATATACCTAGCTTTCCGTTTTAAATAAATAATATTGACTGCTAATGAATATCAGTTGTAGATTTCCGTATTCCAGATATGAACTGTTAGGAATATATATTTTTTAAAACCCAAATTTGTAACGTTTGCCTAAATTTGTGGATAAAAGTTAATTTTTTACAATATGGTATGCCCATTTACAGATTTGAGCATTCCGGTAACATATTTTACCGATGCTTCACTTTTCGGCCATAACTACTTAAACGTACTCTAAATCCCAAACGCATTCTATAACGTGTTTTATAAATACACTACGTGAATTGGTATAGGGTTATATCTGAAACACGACAGTTTTTTGAGTCTTCTCATTTTTTTAGATAAAACATAAAAAAGGCAAGAAAAAACAAAAAGAGAATTTATTTTACGTCTTTTTAAAATTGTTTATAGTAGTTTCATACAGAACCAGCGAATTTTCATAAAAACGTAAAATGGTTTTAGGAGGTTTATAAACTTTGAAAATGAATAACTCAAAAACGAAACATGACCGAAAACATTTGACTTCGTAATCCAATTACAATTATTTAAAAAGTAGACGCTTTCCCGCATTTTCATTTGTTTGAAACTGACGTTTTGAAATTGAAATTACCCGATTTTCAGTGGCACCAACCCCAAAAAACGGTTGACTTGACGTAATGTAAAAAAAATAGATTTTGAAATGGTGTTTTTATTGCTCTATTGTGGTTTTTAGATGTAAAACTCCGATAAAATAGATATTTTCTAATGATTACACAGTTTAATATCATAATTAATGGCCATCAAATGTATACTTAAAAGAAAGGACATTTCCTAAAGAAAGAAGAGAAATCCATTAAAAAATGGAATTTGAGATTTTTAAAGAAGGATAATTCGGAAACAATATTACCGAATCGGTTTGAGTTCGGATTCGTGATCAACGACCCGAAATCTACCAACATGTTAAAAAATCACGAAAATATGCGAGAAAGAGTTGTAAAAAATTATTGAGAATTAGACGCTACTATGAACTTTAGGGTTCATTCTGGTAAACTATGGACCTTGTTTATATATTTATAAACAAGGCTATAGATTTTTTCAAAAGTACATACTACTACCATCTATAATGTTTACCGTCCGTTCTGTGCTGCCTGGCAGCAGCCTGCTGAGTAACAAAAAAGAAGATAATAGATCATAAGAAAAGGATAGACTGATGAGAGAGCAGGAAGGGATCAAAACAGAAAAAGAACACTTACATTTGTGTTTGGTACTTTTATTTTCAGTTTTTTTAAATTTTCTTTTGTGGTAAAAATGACGGCTCCAATGGAACGAATTCAGTTATTAGATTCAATAGAGAAAGACATAATTACATGTTTGAACAGCGCTGGTGAGTAATGTGTATTTAGTCAAACAAAATATTTAATTTTGACCATTCTTCAGGACAAGTGTTTTTGGAACTCAGTAAAGAAAAATCTAGTTTGAAACAAGCGGAAAATCATACCCAAACATTCCTTAAGACTCTTGGAGCGGTTGAAAATAAATTAACAGATCAAATAAATTATTTAACACAAGTATCCACTGGACAACCTCATGAAGGCTCTGGATATGCTTCTCAAAAAGTTCTGCAGATGGCATGGCATAGACTGGAGCATGCTAGATCCCGTGTGAATGAATTGGAGAAAATTAAACTGAAGCATTTACAAGGTAATTTAAGACAATGAAAGGTTCTGATATGATTTAATACACCTCGATTTGTATGTCGGTGAAACTAGCTCCAAATCAGCTCCACGGTGGTGTCAGCTCCAGGAATATTACAGTCGACCAATCCATCGGTAACCGATCATGCAGCTCTGTTCGATAGCTACGTCCCAAACTATTATTTTATTTTTAATTAAATGTAACTGATTAAGAAGATAATTAAATTGTAAACAATTAAACCCACAGAATTTAATAATATTTGAAGATAAAATAGAAAGTCCCTCTTCATTTAACTGCTTTAAGAAAATAAAAGAAATGGATAAACCACTTTTTCTATTAAAAAAAACCAACTCATAAAGAACCTAAAACCTGTTTTGCCCCAACATTGTTTTCTTTAGACTTTTCATGGAGTCTTCCAAACCATTGTTTGCTATAGGATATTGGCCTGAGTACATGCAGCTCATGAGACAAGAGTCTTTCACCATCAGAGAAGGGCTGTGAGAGTTTTAGTTGGGCTTACTTATAGAGCTGACACCAAAAAATTAACATTTAAACAAGTTAAAATAATGACCATACCTTTTTGATATATATATATATATATATATATATATATATATATATATATATATATATATATATATATATATATATATATATATATATATATATATATATATATATATATATATATATATATATATATATATATATATATATATATATATATATATATATATATATATATATATATATATATATATATATATATATATATATATATATATATATATATATATATATATATATATATATATATATATACATACATATACAGGGTCCTGCAGCTCACCTCCCGTCTTTTATTATACCTTAACCATTTATTTTAGAAAAAATATTTAAAAGCCACTATATGCTGTTGATTAGAGAGCACATTTTAAAAATATTCTTGATTATACAGGGTGTTTCAAAAAATAGTGGCGCATAAGAGTTGTATTTTTTTAAATGGAACACCCTATATTTTTTTACATTTTTGAAACACTCTTTACCTAGTCTACAGACTCCTAGAATAGTATCTCTCTTTTTTTAATAGTTTCGGAGAAAAAAGGTAAAATCGAAGAAAAAAAAATTATAGTCTACATTTAAAATATTTATAAAAATTAGATAAAACATCTTAAAAACTAAGGTAACCTAGTAGCTTACTGCAAAAGGTTTATAGTTATTCTGCTATGAGTATTATAAGTCTTACTTATACAGGGTGACCCAAATTCCATGTCAAACGTTGCAAAATAAAAAATAATTTTTCTCCATTTTTTCAAATGGAACACCCTATATATTTTTTTTCTGTCCAGTACAGAATTAACAGATCAACATTTTTCATTATTACACTTATCTCAAAATTCCTGAAGGTTTTTGAAATATTCTTAAAAAACTAATGTTGTACTTTGTTTTTCAGTACGATAATTGAATAAACTCAATAGTAATGTGGAAAAATGGAACACCCTATATATTTTTTTTTTCTGTCCGATACAGAATTAACAGATCAACATTTTTTATTATTACACTTATCTCAAAATTCCTGAAGGTTTTTGAAATATTCTTAAAAAACTAATGTTGTACTTTGTTTTTCAGTACGGTAATTGAATAACCTCACTAGTAATGTTCATAAGTAAGCACCTTCGCGATTTTGAATAATAAATAGGTCAGCGTAGTTATAGCTATGGGAAAAAACCTAAAATCCCAACATTTTTTGTAATTACGTTTACCGCATAAAATTTGAATTACTGCCAAGAGTTAAGCCGTAAAGACGTTTTACATGCTGCAGGTCTTCCTACAAGTTGCAAGAGACTTGCACAAAGGCATACGCTGACACTTGCAATTGAAATACAACTGCCGCTTTACAGTCTGCAAGACAAATTGCGCGCAATATCTTGCAGGTGCAACCCCTTGCTGCAAGAAACTTGCAGCATGTAAAACGGCCTTAACCTTTATTTAATATTGTGTGTTATAAGTGTTGCCCAAATTATTAACTAGAATTTAAGTAGGCCATGAAAAACAAATTGTCTAGAAACTGTCAAACAACTAAAACATATCGGAAATTTACTTATTCGTTTTTTAAGTTTTACAAATTGAAATAATTATCGGATTTTTCATATAGTGGTCTTTACCTTCTACGTAGTTCATTTTTCGTTTGTTTGCGTCACTGTTTAGAAGTTTTATTTGAACGTTCTATCGTCATGGAGTACACCCGCGAAGAACTGGTTGATATGGTTTTTGTGTTAGGAGAATCGCATAGAAATGCCTTTTTGGCCAGTAGGATTTATGCGCAAAATTATCCAGAACGAAGGCATCCAGACAGAAGGAGCATGACAAACTTATTAGAGAGATTTATGGCAACGGGAAATGTAAATTATACAAGACCAGTTAGAAATAGGCCCGTTCGAACGGAAGAAAATGAATTAGCTGTGCTATTAGCTGTCACGGAAAATCCTTCTGTTAGCCAAAAAGCAGTCGGGGATGCCGTAGGAGTAAGCGAAAGAACTGTTCAGCGAATTTTAAAGAGCCATAAATTTCATGCATATCATATTCAGTTGCATCAAGAACTCCTTCCAGCAGATTTTGAGAAACGTGTTGACTTTTGTAATTGGGCACAAGCTAAAATTAGGTTAAGCTTTGATTTTTTTGATAAAGTTTTATTCTCTGATGAGGCCACATTTCATAAGAATGGATTTGTAAATCGTCATAACTACCATTACTACGCCGACCATAATCCAAGAATTTTTAGGCAGCTTGATCTACAACACAGATGGTCAGTTAATGTGTGGGGGGAATTATTGGTGAACATGTTATTGGTCCCCATTTTTTTAATGGACATTTAACTGGAGCCATGTATCTCGACTTCCTAGAAAATCACTTGACAAATTTGTGCGAAAATTTGCCGGTTAATCTGAGAAATACAATGTGGTTGCAACAAGATGGTGCTCCAGCACATATTTCCTTGCCAGTTAGGGATCATTTAAATAATAATTTTCCAGATCGATGGATTGGAAGACAGGGAGCAAGAGATGATTGATTAGATTTTTTTCTATGGGGCTACGTTAAGGAAATTGTTTACAACAAACCTCCAACAACTCCCGAAAATATGCAGCAACGGATTAGAACCGCATTTCAAAGTATTACGCCCGAAGTATTAAGAATAGTAGGAAGATCTTTTCATACCCGTCTTCGTTTATGCCTCGAAGAGAATGGAAGACATATCGAACATATGTTCTAAGTAAAAATTAATTTTAGCAATAATTAGATATTTGTTAATAATGTTAAATAAAGCTGTTACACCTTAAGTCGAGCCTTAACTCTTGGCAGTAATTTAAATTTTATGCAGCAAACGTAATTAGAAAAAATGTTAGGATTTTAGGTTTTTCCCCATAGCTAGAACTACGCTGACCTATTTAATATTTAAAATCGCGAAGGTATGAACATTACTAGTGAGGTTATTCAATTATCGTACTGAAAAACAAAGTACAACATTAGTTTTTTAAGAATATTTCAAAAACCTTCAGGAATTTTGAGATAAGTAATAATAACAAATTTTGATCTGTTAATTCTGTATCGGACAGAAAAAAAATATATATAGGGTGTTCCATTTTTCCACATTACTAGTGAGTTTATTCAATTATCGTACTGAAAAACAAAGTACAACATTAGTTTTTTAAGAATATTTCAAAAACCTTCAGGAATTTTGAGATAAGTGTAATAATAAAAAATGTTGATCTGTTAATTCTGTATCTGACAGAAAAAAAATATATAGGGTGTTCCATTTGAAAAAATGGAGAAAAATAATTTTTTATTTTGCAACGTTTGACATGGAATTTGGGTCACCCTGTATAAGTAAGACTTATAATACTCGTAGCAGAATAACTATAAACCTTTTGCAGTAAGCTACTAGGTTACCTTAGCTTTTAAGATGTTTTATCTAATTTTTATAAATATTTTAAATGTAGACTATAATTTTTTTTTCTTCGATTTTACCTTTTTTCTCCGAAACTATTAAAAAAAGAGAGATAATATTCTAGGAGTCTGTAGACTAGGCAAAGAGTGTTCCAAAAATGTAAAAAAATATAGGGTGTTCCATTTAAAAAAATTCAACTTTTATGCGCCACTATTTTTTGTAACACCCTGTATAATCAAGAATATTTTTAAAATGTGCTCTCTAATCAACAGCATATAGTGGCTTTTAAATATTTTTTCTAAAATAAATGGTTTAGGTATAATAAAAGACGGGAGGTGAGCTGCAGGACCCTGTATATATATATATATATATATATACATACATATATATATATATATATATATACATACATACATACATATATATATATATATATATATATATATATATATATATATATATATATATATATATATATATATATATATATATATATATATATGAAAACCAATTTAAAAAGAAGATTATACTTCTTATAGGTAATGCTTTCTTCGGGATTCGAGAGTTCTTGGAATTTAACATTAATACCAAGGTCCATATCTGCAGGGTTTTTCCTGCCGAATATGCACAGTAGATCCTGTATATCCATGACTGGACTAGTTTATGTTAATATAGTTTTAACTAATGGCTATGTTTGTACTGATTAAGTGGTCTCAGTTTTATTAGTGAGTTTTACTGTATTCGTATGATCTTTAATTGTTTGTAATCATTTATTTTAATCATGTTTCAATTACTTAATATATACATTATTTGACTAGAGAAAGGGTATATTGTAAATGATATCTGTACTATATGAATTTTAATTTGAATTTAAAACTATTGTTATAGTATATTACATAACGCAAGTAACATAGAGCATACAAGTATGATATTTCAAAATCACGCGAGTATGTTAATTGCTCTTTCCAGCTATTTGTGAACAGTATTTTTTCCACAACACAAGAAATGAAACCATCAAACAAAATGATTTAGTTTTTGCTATATCAGATATAAAATGGACAATATACGATATTAAAGGGTCATAAGTAGAAAAAATTTTTGGGGATCAACGAACATCTTTTTTTTTGTTTAATTATTTTAGAAAATATATTATACACTAACAAATTCAAAAATTGTTTTGCCAAGAAAGTTAGAAGGTCATTTGGTAAACATCTTTAGGTCTTTAACAACTGTTTAAAGACACTTTGTCACCAGAGTACAATTTTAGTAAATACAGTGCTTATTCTGAATCCAATTTTGTTTTTTTCGGCGTGTGGGTTTGTTTGCAAAGAAAGTTATCTTTAGCACCCTTATAACTCACTTAAGTCACTTTGCCAAGTTTAGCAAATACAGGCCTAATTTTAAATCCCAATTTTATATTTTTGCAGAGTAGTTTCGTTTGTCAAGAAAGTTTGAAGGTAGTTTTGTTAACAATTAGTCATTACTGTTTAAATGAGAAAAAATAAGTTGAAAAATAAAATGTGAAAAATTTCTTTCAGTGTAGTTAGCATTTCACACAGTAGACATGTCTATTTTCAAATTTCATACTGATATATCAAACAGTATTTTAATATATCAAGTAGTATGAACAAGTAAACCTTTTGAGTTAATAAAAGTAAAGAAGAAAAAGGCTGTTTAATACATAGTTTGAAATTATCAGAATGTAACCATTTTTTAAAATATAGCGCATCAAAATCAATTATCTTCTAAATCTCAGGCAAATTTTATAAAAAATAAAAGAAAGTTTGGAATGTGTCTATTGGATGGAGCTAGCTCCATGACTAGTTAACCGACGGATTGGACGACTGTAATATTTGTGGAGTTGATTTGGAGCTAGCTTCACCAACATTCGATTTTTGAATTTTTTTTGGTTTTATTAGGAAGCTTTCCTCAAATTTACTACATTTAAGCAAACAAAAAAGTGTGGATGCATTACAATTTTTCATAAAATAATACAAATTAGAATTGATTGTCAAGTCACACTACGGCACTATTAACACATTTTATTTGCAATTCCATTTCATTTTATGTATGTGATTGTTTTTATAGGTTAATATATGTCTATTTTGAAAGATTTGTTTATTTCTAGTATATATTTATTAAATTAGAACTCACAGTCATGCGGATTTTACTGACAAGTTTAGTCATATGGTCTATATCGTAGACCATTTTCTATGTATCATAAAAACTTACAAATTAAATGAAATCATTTGCAAAGGTTGTTTTTATTATGTCTTTAATACAGAACACATCTTGTGTTATATTATTTGTAAATTTAACAGTAAATAAAAAGTTCTAAAAAGTAAACTGTCTATCCTAAAATGAAAAAATAATGCCTACTAGTAAGTAATAATGGTTCTTGTGTTGTAACGATTCCATGTATTTGTAGTTTTTTTCTTTTAAATGATAGCCTATGGTAATAGAGTAGTTTGAAAGTAAAAACTCTTTAACATTTCTTACATTTTTTAACCAATACTTAATCACCAAAAATAATTGTATTTTCTCCCCCTTCTGATCCTATTTATTTAAAGTTTACCATAGTTTGAGGAAGTTTTATGCTTTTGTGCCTTTACAAATTACAAAAAACCAGACTTTTATTAACAATAAAACATAAATCACTTATATACTTTTTTTTTGTGTTTCTAAATGACTTTTAAACATAACAATTTAATTCACATATAGAAGGGAATTGTAAAGTCCTAAATGTCAAATGCAACATATGTGGACAGTACTGTCTTGTCGCAAGCAGATTTTCAAACAGTTTTATTTATTTTGGTTAAGTGATGATTGGTTAGGTTTGCTGTAAAGAAAGCATGCGGTAGTAGGCCAACAAAATTTCAGGTCTATATTAAACAAGGATTAAAAACCTATATTGTTAGGTGAATCTGTCTGGTTAGCATTAGGTTAACCCAGGTTCATCAAAAAACCCATCATCAATGCATGTGGTATATATTTCCAGAAAATCAGGTGAGTTTGGCAACATTGTACATAAATTTGATTCTTTATTTTGTCCAAATCATCATTATAGAGTGTTTTTGCATGGAAAAGTAGTGAAATTTGAAAAAACTTTTTTGATGTTTTTTTTCAGGAAAAATGGGAAATGTTATGAGTTTTTGCTTTTAATCTAGTCTATACACCATAGGCTATCATTAAAAAAAAACGACAAATGCGTGGGTTCGTTAATGACACAAGACCTAGTAATAACTAATATAAAACACAGCTGTACAGAAAACGAAAAATTTATAAGGGTAAAAAATAGAAGTCGACTTTGAGCACTAATAAAACACACTATAATACTCATTGACTGTATTTAGCATATTGATTACTTATTCAGATATATTACTGTCAGCTATTGTGGCAGGTGGGGGTTTAAGAAAAATATTTACCCTTTGATCACTCTTTAAAGAGGAGTAGTGTACGAGTGTAGACTGTTTGATTAATGTAGGGTTAAAAAAGTAGGTATGTTTGGAAATATCACTTGCATTTTATGGTTTTGTTTCAACTGGGCTACCAATAAAATCTTAAAAGCAAATATTTGGCTTATTTTTCTGAAAGCTAAATGACTGAAATACCTAACTTAATTTATTTCTTTCACATTCCCATGAAACTGATTAAAATGTAGGGTCTTGTAAAGAATTATTCCCATAGAATATGATAATTGTTAAATATAAAATAGAAATTTTACCTTCTTTCAAATATTTTATTTATTTATTTATTTAATGCCTCAATAACTTTTACCAAAAATCAAATTTGTTAAAACAATAATAGAGCTGTATAAGTTGTGAATTCTTATAAACATTAGTTCTGGGCATATTAATATAAAACACTTGTAGGTATTAATTATACCTATTTTAAAAGGAAGCTGCTCTAAAGACCCTTTATTGTCATCAAGATTCATAATTGATTTATGTATAAATACAATATCTACTACATTGATGCTGAGAGAAACTACTAATGACTTATAAAGCTATGGTTGTATTAATATTATTAAAACACAGTTTCTAACAGTAAATCCCAAAATCATCACAGCACAGGCATAAGTTATAATAAATACCCCAGTCTCTATGCAAATCAGTTTTTTTTAAAGGTATACTATTTATACAAAAATCATATTGAGTTATCTGTTTCCTACATGCAAATGACATTAATGCACAATTTTTAATATTGACATTTAGTTTATGTTCCCCACACCAATGCACAACAGCAATCAGATCTTCTTTTAAATTAGTAGCATCTCATGTATTACTTATAGCACAAAACAGCTTATAGTCATTGGCAAAAATAAGGCCCTTGGAGAATTTGAGGTTTCCACCAATATTGTTGATAACTAATAAAAATACAAGGGATCGAAGTTTCGAACCCTTTGGCACCCCTGATATAGAAGGGATTTATAACCCTTAAGTTCAACATATTCATTAACAAATTTATAAATTTTTAGTGAATTCTTGCTCTTTACACAAGATGTGAATTCTTTTAGGAAGATCTTCTCAATTTGTGACTGTGTTTTGCTTTAGTTTGACTAGATCAACTGATAAAACGGTGTGATAGAATAAAATAGAATATAGAATAGAAAATAGAATTTATTACTGTATAAAACAAAGTTCTTTACAATTATCAAAATGAAATTTCCAAAGTACAAAAAGGTTCTGCCCAACATTTAATACAACTATACAAAGTTTTGATCTACTACATCACAGTTTAGAAAATAGGCAAAGTGTGTAAAAACTTTTTCTTCATAGATACATTTTTACTGCTGACTTTTTTTGTATCGGCATGTTTCTAATTCTTTCAGGTAGTTTATCGAAAAAGGCTGGGGAATAGTGTACAGCACTATTTTCTTCCACCCTGTAGAATATCAGCTTTCAAATGATTATGTCATGTTACATATACTCGAAAGTCTTGGAGAGAATACAATCTCTCAACTATGTATCTAGTCACGACCTGGCTCATTGCTCTAACTTTCCCCTTCTAAAATCAAATTCCCCCTTAATTAACAAATTATTGCCCTCAAAGTGTTCTGATGATGGACGGTTTGTTATATGATTGAAAGTTTGGAAATTTTTATTTGTTAGATTTTGAAAATCAGATTTTTTGGTTTGTTGGTTAAAATTATGTCAAGTAATGTTTCTAAGACCTTTGGGGGATAAAGAATGTACTGGGTTACCTGTGAGCTCAGAGAAAGGAGTATTAATATTTTCCATTTGGTTAGTTACAGTATTTGGGTTAGTTTTTTCTACATATACATTCTCGTGCAATTGCACCGTATGATGGTGAACTGAAACGTCGTTTTTTTCGGAAGTTTGATAGTTTTTAATGGTTTCCCCTGTAGCTTTAGCTTTAGTAATTGAATTAGACAAAAGGTCATTTAATTTAGTTAAATTTGTTGCTTTGATTGAATATTTTGTACTCAGTGCCGCATTCGGCAGACACTAAAGATTGCTGACTAAATGATTTATAGCTTGAAGAGCTTTGTAAGTTTTTATTAAGTTCCAAAGAACTGTCATTAAAAATTTGACGCTGAGGACAGCGACGTCGGCTGACCAGCAAATTAGGCAAATTCGTAGGGTCAATTTCATCATGTAAATGCTCCAATTCAGCCCTACATGAAGTGTCAACATGAGTGTTTACATTTTCCTTTTGGAAGTAGCCATTGGCTATTTCTATTAAGTTATTACTTTCTGTTTCTATGTTCTCACTTTCCTAAGGTAGGTATCTAATACTACTTAGTTCATTCTTATTGCTAGAGATACTAAGATTAACTACATCATGCTAGTTTTTCAAATTAGTCATATTCAAGGGAATACTTTTTAAAAGGGTATTATTTATTAGGCTTAACCCCAAAGGATTAGTTAAGGTCCCGCCACTATTTACCGGGCTGCCCTCTGGAAAGTGGGCACCCGCCTTAAAGAAAATTGGGAGTCCCATGGACTTTAAGGGGGAAGAAAAGTCGCTGGGCGTGAATTTAGCCATATTTATTGGAAAACAGATACTGAAGGTGGTCTCAACTGTGAAACAAGTTCTGAGAGTAGTGTCGGGAAGGTATTATGGAGGAAAGTAAGTTAGTTTGTTTAAATGATTTAGTTTGCTAAAATACAATTCTAATTTACATTTCTAACTACATTCAGTTCACCTTACTAACGTGGACGCCGGGTGGATACATTTTTATCACTAATTTACAATTTTTTTTTAAATTCAAACACCGACAAAAGTGGCTTACTTTCTGAAAACTTGGCGTAAAGTCTTTCAAGGGACATGCACTTTAGTTTTTGTTTAAAATCAAAAGTTTATGTTCACTTCACTGATTTTTTGACTAAATCAATTATTCACTTCACAGTTTTTTGATCCAAAGTTTGTTCAACTGAGCAAGAGTTTATATTTACTGTCTTTGAAAGCTAAAAGAAAACTTAGCAACAATTAAAAAAATAAACCTTCTCTTTAAAATTTTAGCATTTTTCCTATGGATATTTTGTATTTGTACTTTTATTGTTGTTTTTTGGTGGTAAATATTACTTTTTTTCCTCAACTTTATAAAATTATAACCTCCTCTCCGGAAGTTATCAAATAATTCTTTTGATTAGTTACAATTAACACTTACGGACTCACCACTACGTTGGGTAGCGATCAGCGGTTTATATTTTTGACAAAAATATTCCAAGTTCCAAAATCACTTTTTTATCAAAGCTTATTCCAAAAAATATTTATCAAAAGAATTTCACAATTAATAAAATACAACAGTTGTTAACAAACCTGGTTAAAAGAAAAAAATTTGAGGTTAGCAACAATTAAAATTTTGTTATAAACAATTTAGCTATAATAATTAACAGTGCTTATTCCACCACGGCGTTCCAGACGCCTCGAAAATGTTAGTCTCAAAATTTCTACTGTACGTTAGTTCTAAAATACCAATACAATATGCATATTAAGCATCATGCACTAAATGAATATTAAATAAATTGAAATTTTCAATTGTTTATAATAAGGCACGGTTGTTCTAATGCACATACTCCAGACAGGCCTCTACTGTTAAGAGAGCCCGTAAGTTTCAGTTGCTGTCGAGCGAAGAGTGTTGATAGGGATATTTAAAAAGCGTAATTTTCAAAAATCAAGGATAGAACCTTTATTAGTCACAGTTTCGATATGTCACGATTAGAAAAAAGCTCTACTCAATTAAGGTAGAACTTAAGCTTGTTAGAATTGTTAATAACAAATACTAATATGTGAGACAAAGCACTTTACACTAAATAACAGTAAATGAAAAGTTATGTTAAATTATATATGTATATATGTATATATGTATATATGTATATATGTATGTATGTATGTATATATGTATATATGTATATATGTATATATGTATATATGTATATATGTATATATGTATATATGTATATATGTATATATGTATATATGTATATATGTATATATGTATATATGTATATATGTATATATATATATATATATATATATATATATATATATATATATATATATTCAATCATTTTTTGCTGTAAAATCATTTATGAGCAGTGCCCCTGCACATTGCTGCCTGTTCTTTGTCCATCTATCACACTTTGTAAAGGTATGTTCTACATCGTCCGTTTCTCTGCAGTAGGTGCAAATGGCGTCTGTTTTTCCAAATTTTTTTGTGTATATTTTCGTGTCCAGTTAGGAACTGTGTGATAAAGTAATTTGTTTTATGGTGTTTACACTAGCCATTTTGCTATTTTCAAATGTTTGGGATCAATCGTTTAGTCCACTGTGCTGTGGTCGTGTTTTCGTTTCACCGCTTTTGCCAGTCCTCTAAAGTTTTATTATTTAATTCCTCCATGTTAGGCTGTAGTTCTAGCTCTCTTCTTTCAAACATATATTTTCTCTCGTCTACTAGTAAGTCAATTGATGTGATGCCAGTAATGACCTGCAAGACACGGTTCTATATGCGCAAGCTACTCTTAATAGTCCTCTTCTCCTCACACATTCCAGGGTTTTCCTATATTTTGCGACTTTGAGGCAGCTATGCCACACGGGTGCCCCGTACAGGACCGTAGACTGCATAACATTATAGAGTAGGATCCTTTTTGACTGCTGTTTTGGTCCCTTTATATTATGCATTAATCGGCATAGAGAGCCGCATCTTACTCATGCTCTTTTAGCGGCAGTTTCTATATGCTTTCCAAATCTTATATTTTCTCCTATTGTAATTCCTAAGTACAAGATTGGAGCTTTATAGAAGATGGGAGCGAAAGTGTCGATTTTAAATTTGATAAATTCTTGAGTATAATTGTGAATGGGATGAATGAGTATTTGCCTATTAAACATCAAAAAATTAAGAGCCAACAAAATCCATTGGTTTAACAATACCTAAAAAAATATAAGGGAAACACTCAGATTTTTAATAGAAGTCTTTAAAAGTCAACCTTCTGATCAACTTAAAACCAGAATTAAAGACTTTAAAAAACAGTATCGGCAGGCTTTAACAAGGGCTAAAAAAGAATCATATTGTAGTTACATCATAAATTCTTCCAACAAAATAAAAACAGCATGGCAGGTAGTGGGTGAGTTTAGAGGGGTGGGGACACAATCTGTGGCAGGGCAGGGTCTCTCTTGCTCTGAATTCAATCACTATTTTGGAAATATAGCGGAAGAAACCTTATCTAAGATCAACAACCTTGTACGATTTGCCATTTCCAATACTTTCTTAACAGCATGTATGGTTGATTTACCTTTCTTGAAGCCGTACTGGTGTTTTGACAAACTTCCTTTTGCTTCCACTTTATCTTCCAATCTCTTCGTTATTAAATGCTCGTAAAGTTTGGAAAGTGTATCATTGAGACATAGCAGTCTGTATCCACTTGGCAGATCTGTTGGTTTTCCAGGTTTGTGAATTAGGATCAGCTTTGAGTGTTTCCAGATGTATGGAAACTCCTGGTTATCCAGTAATTTCTTCATGACCTCGCTTATGTTGGAGCTAACTCCGCCATGTGCTTGACAGACTTACGAGGTATACCATCAGGGCCTGGTGCTTTGTCTGTCTTTATTCTGTCTGCCGCTTCTTTCACTTCCGCCGTAGAGAATGGAGTTAGGTTTAGGGTGTAAATTCTGGTTGGTAATTTCTCTTGTCTTGTAGGGAATAGCTCTTGAACTATCATATTTGTTTGTTCCTGTGTATTTTTAAACTGTAGGCCAGGGTCCGTGAAAGTTCTTTTGATTATTTTATACCCATCCCCCTTTTCTTATTTCCCTATAGTCCTCATGTAGTCTTGCAGGTGTGGTGTCGGTGTTTTGATTATGTGCTCTCCTCGTGCAGGTTCTTCTTGCTTGGATACAAAGCTCTCTTTGCTGTGATATTTCCTCAGTCCACCAGTATGGGGTACTTCTTGGAGCATTGTTGTATTTTGAATTTCGAAAGCACTTTTTTAAGATTTGGACGGCCTCTTCGGGGCTGGGGTTAGTAGAGTTAGCAATTTCTTCATCTAGTGATTGTTTAAATTTTTCTTTATTTTTGTTTACTTTTCCCTTCATTTCTACTCTTCTCGGAGTGTCTGACTGTATTTCGAATGAAATATGTTTATGAGGAGAAAGTGGTTCATTGTTCAGTACCTTCCAGTCCTTTACTTTTCTTTTCATATATTTTGGGTGGAAAAAGTTATGTCTATATAAGATCTGCTGTCTCTTCTCACAAAAGTAGGTTCTCCTCCTTTGTTGTATACTGCTAAGTTTAATCCGGCCATGCAATCTGCTAGTAATTGTTCCCTACAGTCATTAACTGGAGAGCCCCATTCCAAAATTTTGCGTTAAAATCTCCCAATATAATCGATTCTTGGTTTTCAGTACTTATTATCGTCATAAGCACATTTATGTACTGCTCGAAATCTGCAAAGGCGATATTAGGTGATACATAACAACCAATTAAGTTAAATTCTGGTGTTTAATATTTATTAATCCATCTCCTTTTTTTATGTGCTTTACTTTGATGTTCTTGTTAAGGAATAATACTGCAATGTCTTCTTTCTGATTGGCGATCCACTTTTTATTCTTTGTAAGTTTTTTGTTTGGTTCACTGGCTATAATTAAATCCGCGCCGATCTCTAGGGCAGTTGCAAATGCCATATCGTGGGGTCTGGGTGATCTACCGGCATTTATTTGTTATATTTTCATGATTTTGTGATGAATGAAATCTGTCGTGCTCTTTTCCTGTGCATGCTGAGAGCTCTCCGTTAAAGAGTACATTTTCCTGTACCCGCGCTATGTCCACTCTCGTTAAAGAGAGGGCAGCTTACCTTTTCTTCTTCGCAGTTCTTTGCTTTGTGTCCCTCTTTGCCGCATCTGTAACAGAGTTTACTCCTGTTCGGTCCCTTAAATTGCTCTGCTTTATGGTGATGCGACCAGCATTTCATACATTTGGTTACTTGTATCCTTTTTTCGGATACATACACATTTGGAGAAACCAATCCTGATATACTGTTTTTTTAATAGCTTTTCTGCAAGTTCCGGGAGTATATTTAGGGTTATCGCCATAGTGCTGTTAGCGTTCGGCCTGAGATTGCCGAGTCTATACTGGGTATACGTTAGATTTCCGACTACACTCTCTATAGAGTGTAGAACCTCCTCCTTGGTGGTAGCCGCGTCCATCCCTCGAATGTGTATATTGTCAAAAGTTGAGTGCTTGTTCCCACCACAGGTTTTTATGTCCAGATCTTTTGACTTCTTTTGTAGTGTTTCTTGGAGCCTTTGTAGCGCCTTCTCATCTGTCTCCGTGGCTATTAATACCTTTCCGTCTTTTGTTTCTCGTACGTTGGCTACAACCGACGTTGCTGTATCGTCCTTTAAAGTATCCCTTAAAAATTTAAGGGTATCTTGGAAGGACTTACCTTTTTGCTCCACAATAAGGGCATATGTTGATCTTTCCTTTGGCTTACTTTGAGTGCTTTCCCCATTTTCTGCCGAGTGGAAAATAAGTTCCACCATTTTTCTTAGCTTCTTCAGTCCCATACTTTGGACGTGGTGCATTGCTACAAATTCGTCCTCGCTGGTTTCTTCTTTCAGTTTCATCAGCACCTCATAAAGTTCTTCGTTTGTATTTCCTTGTTTTATTCTTATAACCCTTTGTGTTATGGTCTCTGGATTTTCTTTTTTATCTTAGTGGTCACTCCGAAATTTCCCTCAAGTTCTATTAATTCAGGGTATCTTCTGCGATACATCGACTTATATTTTTTTCTATCTTATCGCCTGTCGGCTCGACGATTACGACTTTGGCAGTAGATGCTTTAGTATCTAAAGGATTGCCGATTTTTATCTCAGTATTAGTGAATACTTCTTCCTTCCATTTTATTTCTTCAATATTCCTAAAGGTATTGTAAGTTCTATCATCGGTCAGCCTGGTTACGATTTCTTCTTCCATCTCTTCGTGGTGTGGCGTTGCCTGCGTACCCTGATCTATTCCTTGTGTTATAGTCTGTGTGCCGCACTCGGCGTTCGAAGCGAGCGCCTGTGTTGCTATGTCGGTCATTCGTGTGCCGAGCACTTTATTTTTTCGCTCTTCTAACCAGTCAATTACTCTTTTCTTCTGTAATTTTTTAGAGCTTCTTCTTAGCGTTTGTGCTATTTCCCTTATTTCTTTCTTTGTGTTAGAGCTTTCTTGGGTGACTTTGATCTCCCAAATGGTTTCTTTGAGTTCATGTGCTATGGGACATGGAGCTTTTTTGTTATTTCACCTGTATCAGCTGAGTTTGATCCATTACTTTCCATTGTTTTCCTTTTCTTATCAGTGCCGGAACAAGATGGCCGCTTAGTGAAACGTTAAAGAAATTATTACTAAAAAAACTAATCATCCAATTTTTCTCAAATTTTGTACAAAATTCAAGTATTATGTAAGGATCAACTGGTAAAATTTTGGTATGAATCCAAAATGGCGGAACTAAATGGTGGTTTAATAAAATATTTAAACATTCAGCCTGAAAAAACTACTTAATAAACTGATTTAAAATTGTGTGCCATAACTTATTTTAGTATAGAGATGCGCTAGTAAAACTGTAGTATTAATTCAAGATGGCGGAACAAAATCGCGGCCAATTAAAATGTTTGTAATCTGAAAAAAACACCCTCGCACGTTTTACATAGCTTCGCGTTTTGGCGTCCCTAGATGCTAAAAATATGTTTTATTAAGACCGTTGGTCCGTCTGTCGGTTTGTCTGTCCGTCAGTTTGCGGCATAGCTTCAAAATTACTCATCAGATTGACCTCAAATTTTAGAAAAAAATTAGGACTCATATGGGGATGACCTGGTAATATTTGGTAAAAATCCAATATGCAGGAACAATACGACGGCCAAAAATGTATTACTTAAAAAACTAATTAGCACAAAAATCAAGTATTTTGTAGGAATCAACTGGTAAAATTTTGGCATGAATACAAGATGGAAGAACAAAATGGCGATTTAATAAAATATTTAGAAATTCAACCTAAAAAAACTACTTAATGAACTGATTTCAAATTATATGCCATAACTAATTGTATTATAGATATGAATTAGAAAAACTATGGCACTAATTCAATGGCGGAACAAAATGGCGGCAAAATAAAATTTTTGTAATCCCAAAAAATTACGCTAGCAGGTTTTACATATCTTCGCGTTTTAGCGTCCCTAGATGCCAAAAAATATGTTTTATCAATTCGGTGGTCCACCTCTCGGTTTGTCTGTGGGTTCGCGGCATAGCTTAAAAACTACTCATCAAATTTTGAACAAAAACAAGATGGCGGCCTAGTGATACGTTAAAAAATTATTACTAAAAAAACTAATTTACCGGAAATTTTGTAAAAAAATCGACTGTACATGAACAAGTAATATTTTGGTATGAATATAAGATGGCAAAACAAAATGGCGGCCTAATAAAATATTTAAAAAAATCAGTCTGAAAAAACTACTTATTTGATTAATTTCAATATATTTGTGTTCCTAAATAACTACTCAACTAAATTGATTTACACTTCACTATTCATAATAAAAGGAAAGATTCATACAGAGGGAAGTTCTGGCTAAAGGAAATTTAACGAGTTTTTTTATTTTGTGATCTGCAGTATTTTTGTTATCATACAGATGCTATGGATTTCGCGTTATAGTAGGATAACTCTGTTTAATTCTGCGCCTCATATACAGGGTGGTCTAATAGTGCGTTCAAGTCCATTAGCTCGGCTATTGTGGGGATTAGAAAAAAAAATTATACGAAACTGGTAGAGATTGCTGAGAGCTACAATCTAAAATTATTTTCGATTATACAGGTAAGACAAAAGTATTGTAATTGTATTGTTTCAGGATCCCTAGATACCGAAAAACATCTTTTCTCAATTTCGTCGGTCTGTCTGTCAGGCTGTCTGTAAGTCTACAGCTAAAAACTACTTGTCCGATTGACTTCAAATGATGGTCAAATATTAAGAGTCACATGAAAATAACATGGTAACATTTTGGTAAAAATCTAGTATGGCGGAATAAAAGCGGCCTATTAAAATGAAAAAACTTACCTTCATTCCCCATATAAATTATCTAATTACAACTTCCTTCAAAACACTATGATTTCTTAGGCGGAACTGTAAAAATTTTACTGAGACACAAACAATGATATTATTATATTGCTCTTTCATAAGATCAAAGCTGGAGTATGTTCAGGGTTTAGAAGCCTTGTAGCGACGTGTTCTAAAGTATTTAGCTTTTAGGGCAGATGGTGCTTACCCTCCAAGAGGTTGTGACCACGGTCAGCTTTTGCAGAGATTTAATATATCATCCTTAGCAACAAGAAGAAAAATGCAAAGCTTAAAACTAATATATGGCCTCACTCATAATAAAGTTGACTGTCCATTTCTTCTTGGGGAGTTGTATTTTCCCGTTCCCCGCCTCGAAACACGGCATACTTCGGTGTTCTATCTCAGCACAGCCAGATCAAATATTTTTAGACGGAGTCCGGTATACTTTATGTGTTCAGTCCTCAACTCGGTGTCTCATGCGTGCGATTTGCACTTTGACTCATTGAGTAGCATCCTCAATTCCTTTTTAAATCTGAAGTGAAATAAAGGCAATTTATTTATTTATTTATTTAAAAAAGAAAATTACTAAAAAACTGCTTATCCAATTTCCTCAAATTTTGCAGAATGTGGGGTACATTTCCAAGAAGGCGAAATAAAATATCAGCCTAATAAAATTTTAAGAAATTATTACTAAAAACTGCTGCTCCAATTTACCTTAACCATTGCACAAGAATCAAGTTTGATATAGGGATAAAATGGAAAAATGTTGGGTAGAGCTTTGATAGTGAACAAAAATGGCGGCCTAATTGAAGTTGAAAATTTTACACAAAAATAAAGTGTTAAACAGGGATGAACTGGTAAAATTTGGTCTATCCCATGTCGCGAAACAAAATAGCTGCTTAATGAAATGTTTAAAAAAGTTGGTAAAATTCTATTTCCTTTCCTTAGAATAGAAGAAAAAATCTTCTTTTTATGGAGAAAAATAATAAGTTATCGTTTTTTTTTTGTCGACCATATACATACATTTTTAGATATATTTATAATCAACAGCAAAAGTTATGGTACGAGCGGGGATCGAACCCAAAGCGTAAAAGAAATGCAAAATAATTAAAATTATAAAATGTTGACAACAAATAATTAAATAAAAAACGGTATGTGTATATGAAGAAACATATATTGAAAATGAATATGAAGAAAAATAAATTTTAAAAAATCGTGTAATCTGCTTTACCCGGAATATCCCTTGTAACAAATTCCACCACACATAGATACCAGTTTATGTTGGCAATAATTTTATAGATATTGTATAAATTGTAATTATAATCTCCTATAAGTTAAGTCCTGGTTATTTGGGTACAAAAATAGGTAAAAACCTTTTAACAGAACTGTCCTCGTAATAAAGAAAATAGGCACATATTGATATTTATACAGTTTGTTTATCTTGCTACCAAATAACTATATGGATATATCTTAGTCTTATCGAGAAATTCGTCATTTCGCGAAGAGCTTAGTCAGTGCATTAAGCATCGGCATATGGAGTAAAAACATAAAGTTGCATCGTCTGGCTGCGTTCTTCTTAAAAAGTCCAAACCGTTTCCACATATTATGTATTACACAATCTGCCTAAATTAAAGACTTGCAGGTTCATGGAGTGCCCAAGAAAAAGGGCATTTTGTGTTTAAATAATATACAGTGTAGTCGAACAGTGCGTTCAAATCCAATAGCTCAGTTATTGTGAAAGTTAGAACAAAATTGTACTAAAGTTGTAAGGACTGCTGAGAGCTATAACCTAAAATTATTTTCGATTATGCAGGGTTGAGGATACGTTTGCCACAAACCAAATTTACATTTTTTTAAATGGAACACCCTGTATATTGTTTTATTTTCCGATTCCTCCCTTTTTAATATTAATAATAATAATAATAATATCTTTATTTCCAACAAAATCATTTTTTACAATAACAAAGAAACGTCAACAAAAAAGTGGATTACGACTTGCATACCAATGTATATAAATTATTTTAATATTAGACACAAAAATTTACAAACAGATTAAAATTTTTTTAAAAATTTACAAACAGATTAAAATTTTTTAAAAAATTACAAATGGCACTAAGATCTCTATACTTATCTTAAACTTAAAATATTGTAAATACAATAAAATAAAATAGATACAATAAAAAAACTTTTGGTAATGGTAATTAAAATTCAAATTTAAATGAATAAAAGCACTTACTCTGCAAGTACCTTATCACAGCCTTGCAGAACATATTAGTACTTGCAGTACTTGATATATTGTTTGGTAGTGACTTAAAAGCTTTTATAGCCTGATAGTAAGGGCCCCTTTCGAAAAAGGTTGAGTTGTGTGAGGGTACACTAAGACCATGTCTGTTTCTAGTTACAACCGTCATCGATTCAGAATAAAAATCTATGTTGGTATAGAATAGATGAGGATTTTTTTTTACAAACATTACCAGTGCCAAGAAATATAGTGATGGTACTGTTAAAATACCCAGACTACTAAAATGAGGTTTACAAGATGTTTGAGGATGCAATCTGAGAATACATCTGATGATACGCTTTTGTGTTTTAAATATATTATTAGCATATTTTGAGGAACCCCAAAATACAATACCATAGCTTATGATGGATTGCACGCAAGCGAAATAGAAAATGCGAATACTCTCTATGAAGAATGAATTTCTAATTCTGCATATTAAAGCGCAAAAGCTATTCAACCTAGATTGAAGAGCCTGGGTATGAACCTCCCAACTCAAAATCGGATCAATGATGACCCCCAGAAACTTGATGCTGTTAAGTTCAGGGATAGATTTACCGTTCAGTTTAACATATAAAGAGTAGCTTTTTAATGATGTTTTTTCAAATGTTAGTAGACCAGTCTTGTCGGCGTTTAAAGTTAGGCAATTACTCTGGCACCATCTCTGCATTTGCTCCGCTGCACTCGAACATCCCCCAGACAACTCCGCCACGGAGCCATATCCCAGCATTACGGATGAGTCATCTGCATACTGACACACCAGTCCCGAGGGAAATCCATCCTTTAGGCTGTTCGCATACAGCAAAAACAAATGGGACCCAATATTGAGCCTTGAGGGACACCTTGCCTCATTTCAATAGCCTTTGAGAAATATTGCTTGCCATCCTCAGTGACACAGACACACTGTTGTCTTTCTGCGAGATATAATAATGCGGCACTTGCTCATCTCAGTCCATATGCCTCTAGTTTGGCTATCAATAGCTGGTGATCAATGGTGGTCGAAGGCTTTCGAAAGGTCGAAGTATAAGCCTGCGACTTTTTCATTCCTGTCTACCATTTCTGTAATGTAGGTTATTGCTTTAAAAACTGCCATTTCTGTACATCTACTTGGTCTAAAGCCATATTGGTTGTCGCTTAGGATATTGTATTTATGTAAAAAACTCATTAATCTTGTATATATTGCTCTTTCTCTTCTCTTTTCTTTGATATTGATGACAATAGTGACACCGGCCTGTAGTTGCTTACTTCATGTGGTTTTCCCTTTTTAAAAATAGAAACTAATTTTGCCTCTTTCAGCTTTGCAGGGAAAATACCAGATATGAAACTCTCATTCATTGTATTGACCAATGGAGTACAAACAAACTCGGCTGCATATTTCAAAATGCATACTGGTATCTCATCAAGTCCGGCAGAGAATTTGTTTGGAAGGTCCATCATAATTCTGTATAATTCAGATTCATCTACAGGTGTGAGAAATGTTCTGACTAATTTTAGGTTGCTCTTTTGAGCTTAAATGAGTATTGACAGGTCTGTTAAAGTGCTTGCTGAACAGTTCAGCAATAACCAAGGGATCTTGTGTAGTCCTCTCTAACCCAGAACTTAATGAGATTTTAGCATGTGATGTTTTTTTGTTAGTTTCAACCTTAAATATATTCCATGCTGACTTAACCTTATTATTAGAATTAGATATTTTATTATCGTTAACACATTTATTATAATTTGATATAAACTTTCTATATTCTTTTCTTTCTGCTTTATATTGATTATAGATGACCATATTATTTGTTTGCCTATACCAAACATAAAGGTCCTTGATATAAGCAGAGTATTCTTTTATTTCAGCACTTACCCAATTCTGATGGGAATCCTTGGATCGGGAAGTTGTAATTGGAAAGGATATATCAAAGTAATAATAGAATATGTTGAAGAATGTTAAATATTTTTCATCGACACTTATGGCCTGAAATACTGCCTCCCAGTCCTCATTTCTTAGATAGTTAGTAAATGCGGTTATATTTTGATGAGTGAAAAAGCGTTTTCTAATAAATTTCGGTTTACTTACTTGTCTTGGAATATTAAAATTTAAGATTTGACCATAGTGATCAGAGATATTTGTTATGTATATAGAACAGTTTAACAAATCCTCATCCAATATGTTACTGAAGATGTTATCAATCTGTGAACTAGAAACAGCAGTAATCCTAGTGATTCCTTCCCCATGGGGCTTTAGGCTATAACTAGAGAAAAGATCTAACACAGATGAAGTATTTTGATTGTTCTGGGCAAAGTTTATATTAAAATCTCCACCTATAATAATGTATTTATTAGGACAGTATATCTCATTTAGTAATTCTGTAATTTTTGAGAGAAACATATTGATATCTCCATTTGGAGATCTGTAAATACTAATAAATATGTAATTTGTTTTATTAAGTTTTATCTCGGATACAGAAAACTCACAGTCTTTTTCAACTGGTGTGCTGTCACTTATAACATTTGAGATTATCAAATGATTTTTTGAATAGATGGCGGTACCCCACCCCTATGTGCTGTTCTTGCAGAGTAACTGGTCAGACTGTAATGATTAAAATTTAAATTTACTATATCTTGCCTGCGTAACCAATATTCTGAAATAAAAAATACATCTGGCTTTATAATAAAAAGAACAACTTCTAATTCTAGGTGTTTTTTGTTTACACTTTGTATGTTTAGATGAAAAACTGAAAATGAATCTGGTTCATTACTTCCTTTAGGTTCACTTAAAATCACGGTGTTAGTTTTTTCAATTATATTTTGTATAGCTGACTTACTGCTACAGCTGTTTAGTTTTTGTCTAAAAAATTTCGCTTAAGAGCAAAATTAAATCTTTCATATGCAGTTCCTCTTGGCCAAAAGGTTTTACTGTACACAATGTATTTAAATTCTGGTTTTACACCTACCATGTACCTTAGTTTATTTGATAATTGCTTCTTTGGTTGGCATTGCTTTACTTGTACATCTTCAGGAGAGGCTCCGGTATGTTTAATTACATGTTTTTTCACCACTTCTTCAGTTACTCCTTCCTTTATTTTGGATAAAAATAGCCAAATCTTCTGATCTCCACTTGACTTGGTGGATTCAAATTCATTTTCGCAGTCTCTTGTGCCGTAGCGAATGTTTTTCCTAAAATTTTTCTTTCCATCACTTTTTTTGCTATCATTTTCTTGCCGATTTTGACGTTTTTGTTTTCGTGACTGATATTTCTCAAATCCATCATCAAAACTGCTCTTCACACTTTCTGCCGACGGTGTTGCCGCTTCCTGCGATGTTTTTAATGTATTAGTTGATACCTGATAAATTTTCTCTGTTGATACGTCAACTTTTGCGTTTTTGACGTTGTTGGTGCCAGTTTCTGGTTGCTAACTTCACTTGCTTTCGTGCCTTCAGTTTTTCTCCATAGAGGGCAGTCGCGGTTGACGTTGACACTGACAGTTTTCTCACGTGCCGGAATTACCTGATCTGGGAGAAGCTGGAGTTGATCATGGCAGGGTTCGTCGTTTTGACGTTCAAATTTATTACTCAATTTTGACGATGTTTTTTGGCCATTTACCCAATATAGGTTTATGGCCACTTTTCGATATTATGAGACGTATCTTTGACGGCTTGTATTTTTTTTAATGCGTTAGCATAAATCATTTTAGCATAGTGTAAATTTCCAAATGTGGTCTTCTTTTAACTGCGGTTCTTTAGCATTCTTTGATTACGGTGTACAGGGTAAATAAAAATCCTGGATGCAAATTTTATCGATTAATCCAAATAGCATGCTCTGTAAATTATTATATTTTCAGATTCCTCCCTTATTAGCTATTGATTTTGTATACGGTTTGTGTGGTCTATACAGAGTCGTTCAAGATTTATGGCAACTTTTCGAAAACATGAGAGGTGGACGTCTCAATTTATTACAGGAAAATATTGCAAAGTGGTCTTCTTTTAAGATAAAATTTTTTAAAATTTATTCATACTAGCATGGATAGCTCGAAAAAGTTGAAAATTTCAAAAAATAAAAATTATCACTAATAAAAAAAGATTTTATCTAAAAATTTTACAAATACAAGTGATACTATTACAATGATCTAGTATTTTTAAATGTGTTTAGATTCTTTGTTGCGTTTAGATTGACAAACAAAAATCTTTTTTGGCTTTTTCGCAGCTGAAAAATGTATCGAAACATTCTGTAGACAGACTAGTCTACATGTTGAGGTATGTAATTATATTAAATATTTGCTTCAATTAATTCAAAGTTAAATATTTTTATTCAGTTGCGAAAAAGCCAAAAAAGATTTTTGTTTGTCAATGATCTAGTAATAAAAACTAGTGGATATTACGAGATGATCGAGATAAATTATGTGTGAATGCAATTGACAAACAAAAATCTTTATTGGCATTTTCGCAACTGAATAAAAATATCCAACTTTAAATTAGGTAAATTATCTCAACATGTAGACAGATTAGTCTACATGTTGAGATATGTAATTTTATTAAATATTTGCTTAATTTAATTTAAAGTTAGATATTTTTATTCAGTTGCGAAAATGCCCAAAAAGATTTTTGCTTGTCAATCTAACCACAACGAATGCAATTGTTTGTTAGTCTTGAATATATCACGAAAAGTATTGGAGAAGCGCTTTTGAAAGATCATGCAAGGGTTTGATGAGACGGGAAATATAGAATACACAAAAACTGATAAGTTTAAGCTAATTGTTAAGTTGTCCATCCTAGAGCAATTAGAAATAAAATAATAAAAACAATACTAAGTAATAAAGCGTATAAAACAGTAAAAACTACTTAATTAGATATTCGAAATGAAAATTAATATCATTAAATACACTTCGGATTCTTACCTTCATATTTTCTTTTGTAGTCGGAGGTATTTGAAAGACTAAATTTTTAACAAGAACAAATTCTTAAAGGAAAAAATCCATTTTTGTCAAGTAAGGGCATCTAGGCGGCAACGCAATGGGTCCTCCCCTTCCTATCCAGCGTTGAAATTCTTCAGTAAGACATGCATGAATGTCAGCCGTATGATGAACTGGGTCACCGTCATGCATAAACCATATTTGATCATAGACGCTAATAGGGATTTGGTATAATAGTTTTCTAAAGTTTTCCCTCAAAAACTAGAGTTAGAGTAATGAAAATTATGTCTATTGACATTTCCAATTTTGTAGAATGTTGCTTTGTCAGTAAATAACACAAATTTAGTAAATCTTGGCTCTCTCAGAATTTGTTGTTGTGCCCAGTGACAAAAATCTAATCGCCTTTGATAATCATCCTCATGCAATTCTTAAAGTAGTTCAATGTAGTAGGGGTGAAACTTGTTTTTTTTTTAATTCGTAGAATAGTGGTTACTTACGTCTGTTTTCCCCCCTAGTCGAAATAGGTGGCTCTAACGTCCAATGTGCCTCTAATATCTTCTGTAGACCCCACAAACCCTACATTAGGTAAATGGTCAAAAAGGGAAGAATCTCAAAATATAATAATGTACAGGGCGTTCCATTTAAATTAATCGGGAAAATTTGCATCTAGGATTTTTATTTACTCTATATACCGTTATTAAGGAATACTAAAGAAAAATACCGCAGTTGAAAGAAGACCACATTTAATTAAGTCTTATAATAAGCAGAAGTTTTTAACATAAACTGAAGCTCAATTCCACAATAACAATTTAAGTAGTAGACTAACTTTTAATCAATAATCCTGTATACATATGCTTACACAGGAACATCTACTACTGCTGTTAATGTTGACTTTATAAAAAAATTACCAATAATTAACCAACAAAAGCTAAATTTTTCTGTTAATCTGCATTTTTATAGAGGACATACTTCAAAACTAGCTGTTTTAGTGATATACTGTTAAATTTAAATGCTTCTGTTACTTAGACTAGGTTAACATGACGGGATTTTATTTGAGTTTTACTGAACTATGGCCGGCTTACTAGAAGTATCTTAAACTCCTTAAATAGATCCGAGAGTAAGTAAACAATCCATACAAAGCTTTTTGAAAGTTTTTTTACAGTTTAAAAATAGACTCTAAAAACTTGCTTGTTGTGCCAGAAAAAACTATAAATTACCCATATCTGAATGTTCAAATTTCTTATTTTTCATTTCATTTCGCCGACCTGTTTACAGTTATGTTGACCATGATTATTTCTCAAGAAACAAATTTATTTTTTATTATCATTTATTATGTTCTCATCAGTCGTAAAGAACTTAATGACACAATTTACTTTTACCAATGCAATATCTTGGAAAGCAAATGATAAAATTAATAAAGCAGGATTATTAAATGTCTGCACAACAAAATACAAAACAACGAAGAGCACAACAGATATATTTTAATACTGGGATTAGCTATAAATACAAATTGAGACAAATATTTCTCCAGCTACAGGATGTCGCAAGAAGCTTTGGCGCAAAACTGAGTAAATGCAATGGGAACTCGGATGTATGCAAACGTAAAAATTAAATTATTCTAAGAAAATCGTCGGCTCTCTTTTAGGACATTTTCGGATGTCACAACTAATTACTAATCAAATAAATATATACATCTTTTTTAGTTGATGTCACAAAGTAGTATATCTAAAAATTCTGGTGTATAAAAAATATATAGAAATTGACGGATGTATATGTGTTTTTTTCTGTATAAAATGTTTACAACACATTCCCTATGACATCCATTAACAATAGGTACCCCTGTACCCACCACGCCCCGATTAGCTTAAAAAACCGAAAAAATGCTGTTACATCCAAATTTGGATGTCGGAACGTCACATGATGTCACAGCGAATGTAAAAATTTGACGGTTGGATGTCACAGCGATCGACAGATAAACGTATATTATATATATGTCGCAGTATTAGACAAATGTTTAGACAAAATTGGAAAACAAAATTCGTTTAGTTTTAATGACACTTTAAATATTAGCAAAAGTTATTTAAAAGCAAAAATATTATTAAGCAATTAATAAATAAAAGAGTCGCAAACTTGGAGAGACTTTATCAGATAACACTAATATTGCCTACATAGGGTTGTGATCAGTAAGTCAATTAAACAATTTATCAGAAATTATTAAAATGTAACATAAGTCAGTTACAAAAATGTTTAAATGTTCAAATAAGGTATTAAATGTTTCAATAGTTCAATGTTCAATGAGAAAAAATTATTAACTTTGAATATTATGAGTAAGTTCACTTTTTGAAAAAAACAAATTAAAAAAATTAATGTCAACACTGCTGAAGGCTAAGAAATGGAAGCTCAGAAATTTTCAAACACTTGAAGGAAATAAATGCACTACCGGATTACTTCAAATAAAATAACAAACACTTGTAAGATTTCGCCAAAATAATTATTAAGCACAAACGGTTAACTAATAGCTTCGAATGGGATTGCAAAAAGCCAAGACTCTGACCGCTTACCTGTAGTTCTATTATTCTACACGGTAATTTAAAGCACCAGTTTATCTTCTGTTCTTCTGATTACCCCAGCAAGCTGTAAACATACATAGTTAGTATGACGTACGACCTTTTGGCGAATCACACAAGCAAAAATCCTACGTTAGAGCTAAATGCAATGCAAAATTTCAGATAGAAGCTCCGGCGTGCATCCCCCGTTGAAGGAAAAATTCCTTATCGATGGCTTTGGTGCTATACGCGTTGACTTTACGAATGACTTGAACTTACTAAATTCTGGCCAAAAAGCGCTCTGGTTTTGTTAGCAATCCACGGTCTCCGCCCGAAATGCACGTGTGGACCAATCAGACCGAAGTTGCCCTATTGGCATTCTGGGAATGTTGGTAATTCGATTAAAATTCAACAGGTTTATTTAGGCATCATCGCCGTGGCGTTACAATAGTTATTGTGCCGCGTAATCGATTAAAATCATTATTTCCGTTCGGAATTTGAAAAAATGTTATTCTTGATAAACGAAATGATTCATTTTTCCCTATTTCCCCTTTGATACCAGTACGAGCGCGCTAGGTTAAAATTTGTAAAAGTTCCGACCGATCAGCTGTTCATTTCGATCGAAAATTTTCCCCCGAAAAAAGTCCCGCGGTGAAAATAAAAACAATAAAATTCTTAAAAATCGGGGACCTGTATAGTTCGAAAGATGTGAAAATGTGTATTTTTTCGTAATACATTTTACTTTTATCACTTTTCGTTTAGACGCTAGGAGTGAAAATAAAAAGTTAATTTTTTCAGAAAATTTTCACTTAAAAATTAAAAGTTTACCAAAAAAGTCATGCTAGGATTCAAAATGAAGCTTATGACAAATTATACCTTTCTGTTTAGTCTTGAGCTTATTATCTCTCTTAGTTTAGGTTTTATGAAGGGTTTTAGGGTTAGGTCAAAATGAGCTTGTTTTGAGCTATCAAAATTTTTGAGTCTGATTGGCCTCAAACTTTCAGAAACAGTGTATTTTGACTATCTTTCATATTCTCAAGGAATTTTGAAAATATCTCTTCAAACAAAAAATCTCATTTTTGAGATATCCCTAACTTGGAGCTCTCCTATCGCCCTGTATATGAGCTGTTAAAAATTGCAAGTAAGGTTTTTCAGTATCTTTACCTGGAGGGCTTATGGTATCTTAAAACTTTTAGGTTAACAACAAAATGGCATAATTTTATGGTAAAAGCTTTGACTATTCTTAAAGTCTTTATTTACTTGTATTTTCAATGGTTATATTTGCGTCAAGCGAATTTTCATAATCCGGACAAGCAGGCCTTATCTTCCATTATCTCTTGTGTGTAAAAGGATAGGAAAAATCATTCCTTCTGCCCACGATATTTTTCAGAATAGTTTTAAGTAAGATATGTATTTTTTAGTAGTAAATTTAGCTATGAATGTTTTTTAAAAGTTATTTTGTTTTCTGCTTTTTAAGAAAGATATTAATAGGTTTTTATATCGAACTTTCTGGTGTCTTTAAACTTTATATAAGCTTTTTATATTAAATAGATACAATTTCACTACAAAAGTTCTCATAATGTTGATTTTTAAGTAACATCTCCAACAATTTATATATTATGGGTATTAGAGAGATGGGTCTATAATTATCAAAGGAATTCTGGTCACCCTTGATTGTTTTACTTATTTTGAAGGCTTCTAGATAGATGCCCCTCAGAATAAACTTATTAAACAACCTTGTTAAAGGAACAATCAGGACATTTTTAATAGATTTTATTAGTACCATACTGAAGTCAGATATCTTTGCTATGTTTTCTCTTTAAAACATCTACAATATTCCTAACGTCATTAAAGGTTTCCTGGCGAAAAGATAAAGCAGACTGAATTTTTGGAACACCTAAGGGTCCAAGGTAAACATCAAAAGTATTTACAGCTACTGGCAGAACTCAAATCAGCCTCTCAGCTATGTTGACAAAAAAATCATTGAAACTGTTTGGATCTGAAGAAGCAGATTTTTGTCTGTTGATTGATTGCATCCCAAGCTGCTCTGGATATATTATCAGAGTTTTAGGTAGTTGGATTGGCCTTCTTTTTTGCCTCAGATATTTCAAACCTATATCTCTGCCTCAAAGCATTGCATTCATTGTGCAGCATAGGGCAGTCAGACTCCCGACAGAGGTATGTAAAATAACCATCCAGTGTTTCTTTTAAGTTGTAAGAATCTCTAAAATGCTAAAAATCTCTAAAATCTCTATATACTATGCATCTGAGACCATATTCATTTTATGAATCATATTATTTAAGTACTTTCTGTTAACTTGATATGGCTGCCCGAGGGGAAGATCACTTCATAAATAGGTGTAAAAATTCAGAAAAAGTATTTACATAGATACAAATAAATACATTTAAATTGTGGAACATAATGTCCGCCTAATTTTTAAAAATTTAAGTACCAAGTAACTATTTATCCCATTGACATGAAGTTTTGCACAAAAATCTAGTGTAAATTACAGATAAATTGATAAAATTTTAGTGCAAAACCAAAATAAGGGATTATTAAAATAACTATTCAGTAAAATTCCATTTCTTGGAATAAAACCTTTTTATGGAAGACAATAATATCTAACAATTTAGTTTTTACAGACTATATAAATAAAGTTATGAAAAATATTTAATATTAATATAAAAATAAATTGGTAAATTAAATACAATTAAAAAAATCTTACAGAATTCCACTACACATATTTTATGAATAGTTGTTTATAAATAATTTAAAAACAAATAGATAAAATACAGGTTATAGGATTTTTATAAAGTGAGTACTGCTTGCTGTATGTTTCTATAAATTCTGTTATCTGTGTGTAGTGGAATTCTGTACGAGAGAAGTTTTGGGTAAAGACAAATTTAGCGATTTTTAATATAGGTGCTTAAAAGAGTGATTTTTTTCCTAAGAAAATTAAGCAAGTTTTACTTAAAATATCTTATAAATATTTTTATCAGCTTATAAATAAAAAAAATAAAACAATTATTAATTCATAATTTTAAAATTTAGGAACTGAAGTATTTAAATTTTCGTAATTCGTAATGCCGCATGCTGCCAAGTTTCTAGAAGCAGCACATTTTCAGTCCTTTGAATACCTAATACATGAAAATTACAATTTAGGGTTTAATTAAACCTTCAAATATTCTGAAAATATTGTAATAGATATTGTTACAATAATTTATGACTGATTAATCTATGTGGCGATTTTAATTATGATTTTAATTGTGTAACTAGGGAAGCGACAAATATTTTAAATGTGTTCAGTTCCTATGGACTTGCTCAATCATTCTTTCGCCCCTCTAGAATTCAGGGAAACTCCTGCGCCTTAGTCGACAATGTTTTCACAAATGCACCTATACTTAATACCAAGACTGCCGATCTGGGTTTTTCTGATCACAGAGCTCAGTTGTTGTACTTTGAGACCAGTGAATGTGGAGGTGACCTTACACCTCCAATAAATCCCAAAAAAGATCCTTTTGTGATGAGAACATACATTACTTCAACTACCTACTTTCTAAAGAAGACTGGACATATGAAATGCAGAAACTTGACGACTCTGAGAAATTTTCCCTTTTTCATCTTTTTATATGTTATTCGATATGTCATTTCCATATAGGTCAAAAAAACTAGCATAGTGAAAAATTGCAGGTGGATAACTCAAACCCTGATTAATGAAGGAGCCTATTTAAGAAACCTATATAGACATATCAAAATCACAAACAATCCTGACCTTCTGATAACTTACAGGAATAAAATAAAAACTCATAAGAAAAATATTGCACTTGCCAAAAGACTTTAATTTTAAAAAATTATTAACATCAAATAATATCACCAAAAGTGCATGGGATATTATTAACTCCCATCCAAACTATAGGCCAAAAAAGAGGTGTGTTCCTGAAAGGCTTATTTTCAATGGTGTGGAAGTGACTAAGAGGGCTGAAATGACTAATGCCTTTAACACTTTTTTCATTGAGTCTGTAAGTCAACTGGTTGATAATACAACAGTAGGCAAAAATATTAGGTTACCTTCGGAATCCGTTACTCAAATAATTTTTTTGACACGCCTGAACGAAACTCTATGTAACCTAATGAATGACTGTTCAAAACCGATCCTAGGCCCTCTAACCTATCTGTTGAATCTTTTTTTTTTTGAACTCCGTTACTTTCCAGAAATCCTGAAAAAGGCAGTTGTGGTACCAATACACAAAAAGGGAGAATTATCATCGGTCAACAACTACAGACCTGTTGCCCTCCTGTCGGTTTTCTCAAAGGTGTTTGCAAAGGCTTTTCGACAAAGGCTGGTGTTCTTTTTGAATACTTTTAAAATTTTCACCAATAGACAGTTTGGTTTTACCTCTAAACTCTCAACTGTCGACGCAATCCTATTTGTGTACTTGAAAATACTTAATAACTTCAACAATAAATTAAAATCAGTAGGAATATTTTATGACTTCTCAAAGGCGTTCGACACTAGTAACCATCAAATACTTTTAAACAAACTCGAATATTATGGAATAAGAGGACCAGCATACAACTGGATAGAAAACTATTTGACAGGTAGAACCCAGGCTGTAAAACTAACATGTGAGAATGATGTGATAATGTCAGATTGGGTAAATGTCATAACTGGTGTACCACAGAGCAGCGTCTTGGGACCTGTCTTATTTTTATTATTTATTAATGACCTGCCATTATTTGTGAATGACAGTTATATAACTCTCTTTGTGGATGATACCTCTACTATTATATGTGCGAACAATTATGAGGACCTGTGTCTCAGGGCTGGCAATTGTGTGAATGAAATTTCTGTGTGATGTGAGAGGAACGGTCTCTGTCTTAATGGTATAAAGACAAAATCTATGATTTTCACTCCCATTAGGGTCATCCAAGACAGATCCGTACTTATAAGACATAAAACCGCTTTTATAATGCAACATGAGTCTGTTAATTGTTTGGGCATTACCATTGACCAGCACCTTTCATGGAATGTCCAAATTGAGAGTGTCTGCAGCAAACTGTCATCGAAGAACTTTCCTGTCTTACAGTTGAGAGATTTTGTAGATGCGGGAACTATCAGGATTTTCTATCATGTTGCAATACAGTCCATTCTGAGTTACGGAATATTGGTGTGGGGCGGCTCTGATTACATCACCAGAGTGCTGTTAAGTTAAAAAAGAATCGTTAGATGTATGTTTAGACTACCTTTTGGTCCTTATTGTCGTGACACTTTCAGGTCTCAAAACATATTAACGGTTATAAATCTTTATATATTGCAATGTGCATGTTTTGTTTTCCGCCGTCAAAATGAATATTTATGGAGTGACCTGAATATTTACGTGACGAGAGGCTCTGAGAAGCTCTATGTACCCAGTGGTCGCTTGAGTCAGGTGCAGGAGGGACCTGAAATACGCTCTATCAAGATATTCAACCATCTACCCCCGATACTGACTGAGCACCCATTTTATAATATAACTGAATTTTTTAATTTTAATTTTAATTCTGTTTAGATGTTTAATAGTAAATATAAATTACAATTGTATATTTTTTTAAGATTTTTTTTAAGGTTTTAAGCTCAATAAAATACTTTATGACATCTTATACAAGAAACTATTTTGACAATTCTGATACATGTCTATAGAAATAAACTATTTGAATTTGAATTTGAAATCTGAATTCTTTAAAATTTTGCCTGTGATTGTCTGACCCAGATGGAAAAAATCGTGGAAAAAATAGTTGATTTAAATGTATACAGATATATTTAGATGTACTTAAAAATATTTATATGTATTCAAAAATAATTATAGGTATTTAATTATATTTATTTTCGAATAGAAAACAGTTTTTAGCTAAAAGTATTATTATTAACAATATGGATCCTGGACATGACATGGCCACAAAATTTAAACTTTTATTTTTGGGGAATCCTGTAAACAAACCTTTGATAAGAGTTCGTTTTTCATTTATCCATTTATCATATACCAAAAACCAAGTATATATTACCCAAAAATTAGCAAAACACAATGGCCTCTGTATAAAAAAGTATTCTTTTTTGCAACATTTTTAGCAAAAGCATTATTAAAAAACATTAGAAAAAATTGTTGGGTTAAGGCGGCTATCGACATATGCGGTTTTCCGCTCGCATATTAAAAATGCGCTTAAAAAATCTGCTCCCATGTCAACCAAACCGCAAACTTTTCTTTGGAGATACTTAGATACTTAAAGTACATTTGGTCGTAATGATTACTTAATTCCTACAAGAGCTAATGACGCTTTTCTTTTTTCTCTTGAACACTATATAAGCTATAAAAAGCAATAAACAAATGCGAAATTTAAGTATAGGTATGTAAGAAAATCGCAAATTTTAGTGATATCTACAAAAAAATTCAACTCTCTTGTACTTTTTTCAATAACAAGAGCCAATCATAGCAAATAATTACAGTTCGTGCTTCGAAAACCGCATGGATAATAGATAGCCGCCGTTAATATATACTAAAAATAGTATGGGCTCAAGACTGAACCTTGGGGAACCCTACGCATAAGGTTGTGATTTTCTGAATGGCAGCCATCTAAAGATACTTTTTGTACCCTTCCTAAAAATAGGACCCAAAAGTTTAAGATAAATAAAGTAAATAACCGCACAATTTCCACTACTAGTGGCAAAATACATGAAAACATTTAAATATTCATTAAATATAAAATAACACGAGTCAGAGTTCAGATCTCGTGAAGTAAAGATTCCTAATGATGCCTCATGCACTCGAAGGCGAACGGTCGGATAGTAATTCCAATTTGACACAGGTCTACTACCAAGAACCAAATACGTATTGTATTTTCACCCCAACTATGTATGCATATGTGTATGAAAATCGATTATGTGGAAGTGGGTGAAAACACCCTAACAAGATTTGAATAAAATGAAGCTAATAAAAGCGCAATAAAAATATGGTATATTTTTATGACAATACTTCAAATCATAATTTAAGAATATTTTCCTCGTATATATTTATACATACACTCGCTTTGGCCATACATATACTACTATCAGATTTTGCCCCAACTTCCACTATTTTCCATTGATGTTTTACTTTACGAAAATATTTTGTTTATTTAAGTATGTATTTTTTAAATTTTTTCCATCTGGGTCGGGTAATCACAGCCAAAAATATATATTACAATATTTTCAGAATATTTGAAGGTTTAAATTAAACCCTAAATCCTAATTTTCAAACTTATTAGGTATTTGAACTGAAAATGTGCTGCTTCTCACAACTTGGCAGAACGCGTTCATTACAAATTGAAATTTAATTGTAAAAAACGGTCAGATCCCTCATATTTAATTGTAAAAAGCCGACACAGATTAAACTATAACTGGAATACAGGAGGATATATGTAATACTCATGTCGTCCCCATTGGACACCTGTCGGACCACCAGGGGATCTTACTGTCATACCCTGGTCTTGTTGGCAATGAGAGTAAGATTAGAATAAACTTCAGACCAATAACAGACGAGGGACTATTCAATATGTATAATAATGTAGAAAAGATTGACTGGGGTTTCATTGAGAATGAAGGCATTGGTGTGGATGACAGGTTTGCTTGTTTTGTCTAAGTTATCCAGGACCTGATGGAGAATTGCTTTCCATTAAGGTCCAAAATCATAAGTGAGGAATGTGGTGAAAACCAAATAAACTGGTTTAACAATACCCTAAAACAGATGCAGGATAGGCTGAATGGTCTTTTCCAATTCAAAAGGCTCCCTCAGCTAGTTACCAAACAGATGATAAAAGAGTGTAGAACTGCGTATCGTAGTGAAATCCTAAATGCAAAGCCAGCCGCCCATGATTGTTACATAACAAGCTCTGCAAACCCATAAGTTGCCATGTGGAACATCATAAGGAAAAACTCGTGTAAAGTAAGTCAATTAATGTCTGATACACTAAAACACAAGATGTTTAACAGATCATTTGTTGATGTTGCTAGTGAAATAATCACGAATTTGCCAGACTCTACTACCCACTTCAGTCATTACCTTTTGACTTTAGAGAAGTAACATTCAATGAAGTGAGGCAAGCAATATGTAACACAAAAAATAGTAACAGAAATGACCGTTACAACATTAATACAAAAATAGTCAAGACTCTGAAAAACCGAATAGTCTGTCCTCTTACTAAACTAATAAACCTATGTACAAATAACCAGATTTTCCCTCTGTTCTAAAAATTGGCAAAGTGGTCCCAATATTTATTTATTTATATATTACAGTATCAACAGCATATTACAGCCAATTATAGATACAAAATAATATTAAAATAACACTGAAACATCCATATATATGTTACACATAGTAGTAAAACTAAAATTAAACTGAAACTGAGTCTAAGTTTCATACAATTTACGCTTCATTATAGCCTTGTTCCACCCCAAACTTGTATCTAAATCTAAGTCACTTGTATATTTATTAAATAAATCACACATCTGATACACTGATGAATTCTTATATCAGTTTGTCCTTGGAAAAGTCAGATAGAATGTAGATCTATTTCTTGTATTTCCAACAGAAAAGGGCAACTTAGATAATATCTCGGCATTATCAACACGATTTGTCAAAATTTTATAAAAGTATACCAGACATACTTTTATCCTTCTATTTTCCAATGCAATGATAGCAACTGTATGTGATTATAACCTTGAAGAGGATAATAACCAAACTTTTTATAGAACATGTAAATTTCCTGTACAATCTTTCAATTGATTTTGTCCAAATTTCATATTGAAGCTAATTGGGTTATATTTGTCCAACAGAAGCCAGTATGTTGCCTATGGACGCAGAGTCTCTTCCGAGCTGACTGTGGAACTTTTCTAGCGCTTAGTTCTGGGGGCCATATTGTTCATAATCTACATCAATGACTTTAACAATGCCTAGATGGACTTCCCTGTTAGGACTGAGCTGGAGCCCTTTGCTGATAATACCTACAGCTATTTCAGTTACCATCCAAGTCAAAGCATTCAGGAAATACTCAGCAGTGCGCAGTCAAATTTGCAGGACTGGTTCCTTGCAAACAAGCTGAGCCTAAACAGCAATAAAACTCAAATGCTAAATTTCAGCCTAGGTAGAACTGATGTGGAAAGTACCTAGGTGAGCTTTTTGCGTGTGATTTTCGAACCAAGACTATCATGGGAGGATTATACAATTCAATTAAGTAAAAATGTAAATTTCTTTTCTTATATGCAACCTAGCAAATAAAGTGTGGCCAGATATATTGCTTGTGGCAAATTATGCTTACTTTGGGTCAAACATATCCTATGCTGTTCTGAGCTGGGGTCATTCATCCAGGGTGTTTGCCATCCAGAGAAGGTGCACTCGGGTTATGATGGGTATTGGCTATAGGGATTGCTGCCGCTGGTGCTTTGTGAGACTGAATATTCTCATCTTCTCATGTGTTTTTATCTTTCAGTGTCTTGTCTATATCAAGTCAAATATTAACAACGTTATGACACAGGGATATCCATGAATATCCAACCTGAAATAACATGCATATTGTGGCACCCTTTCACAGGCTGACTTTGACCAGGGATGGTGTGGGTTACCACAGTTTTAAATTTTATAAGGCACTTCCTGACACAGTCAAACTATTTGACATCAGGACGTTTAAAACCATCATAAAAAATTATTAACTCAAAAAGCCTTCTACTCAAGCCTTTGAAGTTTTTAATCTTACTTTTTTTGGTATTTTTAATTGACCTAGAATTTATATGTATGTGATTTGTATTGTCAATATATTTTTAAATTTTTAGAATATTTCAAATATTTCTATTGTATTTTACTTTTGTACTTCCATATTGACATGTAAAAACACTAATAATTTTCTTAATAAAATCTAAACTTTACTTATACTATAATTCGATTATCTACGCAAAAATTACCGATTTTCCAGTTCCTGAATTTTCAAATTATAGATATTGATTGGTAAATTTCAAGGTGAACATTCAATAGAATTTTTTATTTATTTTTATTTATATGCCGATAAAAATATTGATAAGATATTTTAACTAACTTACTTAACTTATAATTACTTAATCTGTACTTAAAAAACGTTCTTTTAAGCACAGATATTAAAAATTGGTAATTCTTTCGTACAGATTTTCACTATATACAGATTGTTAAATGTTTAAATTCCTCGCCCATCCCTAGAGCTTAGCTGCAATCCGGCAACATGGTTTGACGAACTGGGAGAAAGGAAGAATGGCGATGCGAGAACGACAGAGGTCGAACAAGCGCCTTGTATTTCATCATTTTTTTGTTATTTAAGTAAAATTTATGTAAAGTTAACTAATAAATCTATTTTAAATAAGTCATACAGTCCATTCAGTTGAAGCGTAAACATTTTTGGACCTCCGAAGCCGAATCTGTGTGGTGTTTGGAGCAGAGTTTGTGAAAGAATCGCATAAATAAGAAGACGCCATTGAAATGTGAGTCCTTTCCATTATAACTACTCCTTTGTATTGAGAATGTTGCCGCGATTTTTGCATGAATTGTTTATTTTCGTGTGTAAGATTCAAGTGATGTTTTATTTGATTTTTTCGGTAAACGCGTTTGTTTATTATTAAAGTTTGGTCAGTTTGGTAGTTTAGTAGCCTATTGAATTACAAGCACGGGGCCATTTATTAGTTTGTTATTTGTGCATAATTCCTGTAAAAAAAATTCCTCGCAGTGTGTTTTGTGGTACGGGGTTGCCAATTTAACTTACAATTTCAAGTAAACTGCGAGAAATTTGGAGTGCACAAATACGAAATATTTCAAAATTTTAAATTACATATTTCAAAAGATTAATAATAAACTGAAGTATACATAGTTCCTGTTTAAATTGGCGCCGCGCCAGTTGGGAGTGTATACAAATTATATTTTTAAATAAGTGCAAGTAACTTAAAGTATACACAGTTCCTGTTTAAATTGGCGCCAGTTAGGAGTGTATACATGATTTTCATTATTCAGTAGTAATATTCAAAACTGACATTACATATTTGATTTCTAATTGGTTGAATCTCAAATACTGAAATTTGTTATTCTATGATATGTTGATGTATGGTTTAATTTGTACAGTTTTAATATTATAAGTATAAACTGCAGACACACTGAAGTGTTTTTAATATATTATTCGTAAATCACGTTTGGAAATACAAAACGAGTATCAAAGTGTTTTATTAGTTAAACTACTCGTAGATTGAGGTGGTTTTAATATTTTCATTTGTTTTTTTTTTCCGATTTGATTTAGAAAAAGAGAAAAGGTAAGCATTTTGTGAAAGTAACAAAATTTTGTTGTATAAATTAATTTTATTGTTCTAAAGTGAAAGTTTCATAACCTTAATAGTTTAAAATGTCGACTGAAGAGCAACTTAAGATTTTAAAACGAAAACGTGGTTCGGTTAAATCTAAAGTAACATGTTTTGGTAATTATTTTACGCCAATATTAAGTAATTATGAGCTTTATTCCCCGTCTATAACAGAAAGAACTATAATGGAGTTGAAATTAAGAGTTGAGAGTTTTCAATTAGTATTGGAAGAATTTGAAGGGTTTCAAATTGACATTGAAAGTTTATGTCCGGATGCGGAATTGAATGAGCAGTATGCTGAAAGGGAATCTTTTATGAAGGTATATTCTAAGCATTTGTCTGATGCAAAATTTTTGTTATCTAAATTTTCCTTAAATTTAGCCTCATCTAGTAGCTCAAGTAAAGCTAGTAAAATTGGCAATGCAGCCAATATTTTACCTCAAGAGCCTGAGTTACGTTTACCTCCAATCAATCTACCAATTTTTAATTCTGATTTGAACAACTGGTTGGAGTTTAAAGACACTTTTGACTCTTATTCATGATAAACAAAATATCTCTGACATTCAAAAATACCATTATTTACGATCTAGTATTTAAGGTGATGCCATAAAAATTATAAACAGTGTAGAGTTTTCTGCCAAATCGTATGTTGTAGCTTGGGATAATTTATGTGCTAGGTATGATAATTCAAAATTATTAAAGGATAATCACATAAAAGCTATATTTAATATTGAACCGATAGCAAAGGAATCTGCCGGTGCTCTATGAGATCTTTTAGATGATTTGAACAAACACATTCGAGCTTTAACTACTTTAAATCTTCCAACTGTACATTGGGATGCTCTGATTGTTTTTATAATTGTCTCCAAGTTAGACAAGTTTACCACTCGAGAATGGGAAAAACACAAATTATCCAAAGGATTAGAGCCAACGTTGGAAGACTTAAAATCTTTTATAAGAAACCGAGCAGACTTTTTAGCTTTATTAGAATCTAACCAAGCTACTACAAGTCGAAAAAGCACTAGGCATTCACTTCTAGCAAATAATGAAAATAATCAAGAGTCACATAAGTGTTATTTTTGCAGCAATAATCATTTAATATATAACTGTAGGCAGTTTCTTATTTTAAATGTACAAAAAAGGTGGGAAAAAATCAAGCAATTAAGGTTATGTTGCAATTGTTTAATGAAGGGTCATTTTGCACCTAAGTGCCATAATGGGTGTTGTAAAACATGCAAAGGTAAACACAATTCTTTGCTGCATGATCCAGAATACAAAAAAAATATGAGTCAGAAAAAAAATCAGTTAAATTCTGATAGTTCAGGTCAATCTAACGATAATTCAATTAGTATTAACAATGAAGTGCAAAATGCACTTTCTAGTGTCACAAAAAACAATTATGTTTTATTAGGTACTGCAATAGTTTACATCAAAGATAAGTGGGGTAATGTTCATCCAGTAAAATCAGTATTAGATTCAGGGAGCCAGTCATGCTTTCTTTTTTTAGAATTGTGTAGGAAACTTGGTCTTGAAACTTCCTATGCCAATATTTCTATTTCAGGCATTACCAGCACTGTCGCTCCAGTTAAGTATAAATGTCAAATCTGCCTTTCTTCTAAAACAAATGAGTTTTCCTCTAAAATTTCCTATTTTGTGTTGGAAAAGATTACAAATAATTTACCTGTCTTCAATTTCAATATTTCTAGCTGGAAAATTCCTTCAAATATCCAGCTAGCTGATCCAGAATTTAATGTTTCAAGTAAAATCGATTTGTTGATTGGGGCGGATCTTTTTTGGAATTTGTTGACCAATGGTCGGGTTAACTTAGGAAAGAACATGCCAATTTTACAGAACACTGTATTTGGATATATTGTTTCAGGGCACATTCCATGTCCTACCTCCAACATTCAATGCTATTTTCTTAATAATCAAACCTTTCATGACAATCTTGAAAAATTCTGGTCTACTGAGGAAACGGGTCTTTCATATCTGTGGTCGGATGATGACCAGTTATGTGAAGAACATTTTAAAACCACCTATACTAGGGCTGAAAACAATCAGTTTATTGTTAGATTACCTCTTAAACTTTCTGTGAGTGAACTAGGAGATTCAAAGAATATGGCACTTAAGCGGTTTTTACATTTAGAAAGTAAATTTGAAAGAAACTATGATCTGAAAGAAAAATATGTTTCCTTTATGAACGAATATAGTGACTTAAATCATATGATATTACTAAAAGATTTTGATGAAACTCAGAAGTCCTATTTTTTACCACATCATGGTGTTGTGAGAGAGGACAGTCTCACAACAAAATTGCGTACAGTATTCGATGGTTCAGCTGCTACATCTTCTGGAAAATCTTTAAATGACATACAGTTTAAAGGTCCACCACTTCAAAACGATCTTATGCATATCTTGTTAAGATTTCGTATTCATCCAGTAGTTGTGACAGCCGATATAGCGAAGATGTATCGCTGTATCTTAGTACACCCAGATGATCGGTTCTTACAAAGAATTCTGTGGCGTTCAAATTCTTCTGAGACAATTTCCATATATGAGTTAAATACCGTGACATATGGCACTATAAGTGCGCCATTTTTAGCGATTCGCTGTTTAAAACAATTAGCAGATGACAATGTTGATAAGTTTCCTGTTGCATCTCGTATTATCTCCCAGGATTTCTATGTAGATGATTTGATAACGGGATTTAGCAACGACTCTGAAGCTGTTAAGACTTGTAAGGAGATTTTCGACATATTAAGTTCTGCATCGTTCTGCCTAAGAAAATGGAACTCCAATAGTAGTGAAGTTCTGACAAATTTTGATAAAACCTTTAATTTGGATCCTCTTGGTATTCTTAAATTAGGAAATGAGGAACAAGTCAAAACTTTAGGCATTAATTGGGCCAGTAAACCAGATATTTTATCATTTCAAATAAATATTGAATCGTCCATTGATTCCATTGTTACCAAAAGAGTTATACTTTCGCAGATTGCAAAGGTATATGATCCTCTTGGTTTGGTTAGCCCATGTACGATTCTAGTTAAAATTTTGATTCAAAAATTATGGGTTTTGAAACTTGATTAGGACAGTGTTATTCCGTTCAATTTAGAAAAATCTTGGCAAGATATTAAAAATGAATTTCCTTTGTTGAATAAGCTACAAATACCGAGACACGCTCTCATTAAAAATTGTACAGAAGTTCAGTTACATGGATTTTGCGATGCATCTCAGGATGCATATTCAGCTGTCATTTATTTAAGAAGTACTAACCATAACAAGGAAATTCAAATAAGTTTGCTTTGTGCTAAGACCAAGGTGGCACCTCTTAAGGTACTGACGATTCCTCGCTTCGAGTTATGTGGAGCTCTGCTCTTAGCACGCTTGACAAAGTTTGTATCTGAAGCAATTCCTTTTCAGTGTGAAAAATATTATTGGTGTGATTCACAAATAGTATTGCATTGGTTAAAGAAACAACCATGTATGTTACACATTTTTGTTGGTCGTAGAGTATCTGAGATTCAGACTTTAACTGATATCAATTGTTGGAGTTATGTCAACACGAAGGAGAATCCAGCTGACGTTGCTTCTCGAGGTATATATCCTAATAATTTAGGTAAATGCAACATTTGGTGGGAAGGTCCTTCATATCTAAAAGGTCCTGTGAATTGGCCTATTCCTTTCGATTCAACAGTTTCCATTCAACTTCCTGAATTAAAGCATGCAATTTGTCTACTGAGAGTTATGACATTTTTGAAAGATATTCAAATTTTAATACTTTAATTAGAGTATGGGCTTATTGTAAGCGTTTTATTTTTAATCTAAAAAATACCTATGAAAAAAGAAATACTGCTCCTTTACAGGTGTCTGAATTAGATGAAAGTATTATAAGTTTGGTTAAATTAGCACAATCTCAGACATTTAGCAACGAAATAGCCATTTTATCTTTTCAAAATCAAAACTTTAAAGGCAAAACATAGATTGCTAGGTTTAGCACCGTTTATTGACTCTAATGGTTTACTCAGAGTTGGAGGCAGATTAAAGCACTCTTTTTTAAAATTTGATACCAAGCACCCTATTTTACTTGACGGTAAACATAAATTAAGTTTACTAATATTTCAATATGAGCACTTAAAATTATTTCATGCAGGACCTCAGTTATTACTTGCAAATGTTAGACGTAAGTTTTGGGTAACTTCTGGTATGAATATAGCAAAATCAGTAGTGAGAAAATGTGTGCGATGTTTTAGGTGTAAACCACAACATGCAACTTCGATTATGGCCGACTTGCCCCATGCAAGAGTTAACATTTCAAATCCATTTTCAGTAACGGGGGTCGATTACGCAGGTCCTTTTATTTTAAAGGACAGAAAAGGTCGAGGTTGCAAGACATACAAGGCCTACCTTTGTTTGTTTATTTGTTTTACAACAAAGGCAGTCCACCTTGAATTAGTGAGTAATTTAAGTACAGACTCTTTTATAGCAACTCTGAGGCGGTTCTGTTCTAGACGGGGAGTTCCGTCACATGTGTATTCAGACAACGGGTCAAATTTTGTAGGAGCTCAAAAAGACCTTAAGCTCTTATATGATTTTTTATTTAATTCCCAAAATGACATAATACGATATTGTGCAAATGAACGTATCAAATGGCACTTCATTCCACCAAATTCACCAAATTTTGGCGGACTTTGGGAATAGAATATTAAGGGCGTAAAACATCATTTGTATCGAGTAGTGGGGGATACTATATTAACCTATGAAGAATTTAATACGTTTCTTGTACAGATTGAGGCAACATTGAATTCCCGTCCTTTATACCCCATGTCAAATGATCCTAACGACTATCTACCTCTCACTCCCTCACATTTTTTAATTGGAAAGCCATTGGTCAGTCTTCCCGAAACCGACTTTCAAGAAACAAAAGTAAATCAATTAACCCAATTCCAAATGATTCAACAAATGCACCAGGGATTTTGGAAGCAATGATCTAAGCTTTACTTGGTCCATTTGCAACAAAGAAATAAATGGAAACAAGGATACCATTATTCCATGAAGGTTGGCACATTAGTTGTTATAAAAAATAACAACCTTCCACCTGCAAGATGGTTACTAGGAAGAGTCATGGAAATCCATCCTGGAACCGACGGAGTAGTCCGGGTAGTTACAATCAAAACCGCTCAGGGACAGTTGAAACGAGCTGTTTCAAAGGTTTGTGTGCTGCCGCTTCCGGAATATCAAGAAAATATCTTGAACACTGACAGTGTCCAAGGGGGGGAGTATGTTAAATGTTTAAATTCCTCGCCCATCCCTAGAGCTTAGCTGCAATCCGGCAACATTGTTTGACGGACTGGGAGAAAGGAAGAATGGCGATGCGAGAACGACAGAGGTCGAACAAGCGCCTTGTATTTCATAATTTTTTTGTTATTTAAGTAAAATTTATGTAAAGTTAACTAATAAATCTATTTTAAATAAGTCATACAGTCCATTCAGTTGAAGCGTAAACACAGATAACACAGCTTATATATGCAAATTTTTTATTAGTAAGTAATAACTTTATAAAAATCATATTAACTGTAATTTTTTTTTCAGTATTTATAAACATCTATAAAATGTGTTATCTGTGTAGTAGAATTTTGTATGATTTCTCTATTTGTTTTTGATTTATGAAATTTATTTTTTTATTATAATTATTTGGTTTCACAATAATAACTCGCTTGGCCGAGCGCGCCGATGCTAATTATAGCTGTCAACAAGTTGTTTGGTACAAAAATCTGTATTTAAAACTACTTAAGCTGTATTTGACTATATTTAAAAGAAATAAAAACTCTATACTTCTATTTAAATGTACTTATTTATATTTAAATGTATTTATTTTTATTTAAATATTTAAGTATTTAATTCAATTTAAATATATTTATTTGTATTTTTATTCAAAGTATTTAAATGTATTTATTGTCTTTTAAAAATATTTAAATCTTACTGACTATAATTACATGTATTTATTTGTATTCGTGTAAATACTTTTTCTGAATTTGTACACCTATTTATGAAGTGTCCTTCCCCTCGGTTTGTTCTCAGTCGCTAGAATTCGTTACCTGAAAAAACCAATGAATATTGGAAATTAACGAAATGAGCATCAACTTTGTTATTTTAAATGGAACACCCTATAAAATATATGTCTGTCAAATGTGTCTTTTCTTACTGATTATAAACAATACTGGGTTTGATACCTTTATCTCCAAAGATACCTGAGAAATTTGCCATAAGGCAGTGTGTTGGAGAGGGATGGAAAACGCTCTATTAGTGTAGTTGATGACGATATATTGCCTTTTATGGCAGGGTTTTTCTCAAATTTCTCAGGAATCTTTACCTAAAAAGATTTATAATCAGCAAGAAGAGACCTATTTGACGGACATTTATTATACAGAGTGTTCCATTTAAAATATCAAAGTTAATGCTAATTTCATTAATTTCGGATCTTCATTTGTTTTTTTCTGGTAATGAATCACGTTTGTTTGTTTGTACGTATGCATGTCTGTTTGATTCAAATCTTGTAGAGGATTTTTCACCTACTACCACATAATAGATTTTCTTAAAAAGTTTGACATGCATACACAGTCGCGTAAAAAATTTAAGATGGCGTCTTCAATATGCCAGTGTTTTTATTTGTGGTTCGATTGGACTGAAAATTGGTTCTAGGGAATTTTTAAGAGTGCTAATTATGAATTTTTAATCAACATTAAGAAATTTAAAATGGCGCCAACATGGACACATTTTATTTGTGTAGATTTTATTGAAAATCGATATCTTAAGGTATTTAAGAGTGAAAGTTATAGCTCTTTATTCAAAATTTAAAAAAAAATCAAAATAGCTGCCCCAACAAGGTGGACAAATTTTGACGTTTGTGAACTACTGTTCAGAAAAATAAATATTTTTAAGGAGAAACATTTAAAGGAAAAATAGTGGGTGGAACATATTTGATCTGATTCCATATCAGTGTTACCATTAAGCAAATATATTTTTACTATAATAACAATATAATAATAATAATAATAATAATAATAATAAGAAACACTAAAAAAGGGGAAATTGTTACAGGTAATTTATTTTGGGTGAAGTTCGTATAGAAAACATTTTTGTAATTCTTTGCCGATTCATTATTGGTTATTTAAAAATGTTTTCCCGTCATTTTCGACACGGATTCACGGAAAAAAGAAAAGAAAAGAGCCATTATAACACTCTTGAAGGAATTAAGTAATTATGACGACCAAATGTACTTAAACTATCTAAGCATGTCCAAAGAAAAGTTTGCGCTTTGGTGGAAGTGAGAGCAGACATTTTTAAAATGCGAGTGGAAAACCGTATGGATGGATAGCCGCCTTAACCCGACAATTTCCCTGCTTTTGCGAAAAATTTTGCAAAAAGAATATTTTTTTTTTACAGCGGCCATTGCATTATGTAAATACTTTTGCAAATAAATACTTTTAAATACATATAAATACTTTCAAATATACATAAATAGATTCAAATACAATTAATTACTCTAAAATATATCTAAATACTTTTTGTTATTTGCATTTATAAATAGGTATACACATTTTTATGAGTAACTTTCCCCCCGTGGCTGCCCTACCAGAATGTATTGTAGGATGTCTCTTAGCAACTGTTCTTTGATTCTCAGTTGACAGATTTTGGAGTTTTCTCCACCCAAAAATAAAATTATGTAGTCTTATTTTGAGATATTTCTTCCATATTTTTATGATTTTTATGTAAGATCTTCCAATAATGACCTTTGGTGATTTTGAGAGTTTACATTAATATTATATTTTGCATTTTTTTATGTCACAATTACCAATTATAAGTAATTGGCACCTTATGAGCATTTTGACATAGTGCCATGATGATTGGATCTTTTGGGTGTTGTTATTTGTTATTGTTGCTCGTGTTCGCATCATTCGCTTCAGTTATTTTAACATATTTTCCGACATCCTGTTTATTAAAGCCAAAAGTCAGAGTTAAAGTCAATTTTGGGGATTAGCCTCTTTGGGTTTGTTAAGAGGAGAGGTTTGTGTTCATACACATCTACTTGTTACTAAGATTATTTGACATGCCACTGAGGTTGTGTTAACTTTATTCTTATTTTTGTCTGGATTCAATTGTGTTCTTGAGTTCTTTGTTAGTCTTTTTTAGGTTACTTTTAAATATAGTTGTCTTCTATTTAATTATTTATTTATTTATGCATTTGTAAGGAAAATCCATTTTACACAAGTATATATATATATAATAATTAACCACAACACACAAACATGAATTCACTGACGAGTTCTGTTTGAAGTTCTTTTACCAATTGGTTCAGGTTATTACAATTTTTTTTTTCTAATTGATTGTGAATATGAACTGTTGCCTTTGAACATTTTTTATAGCACCATATAAGTTTCACTCAGTATTGTCACACATCTTGACTAGATCAGCTATTGGCTACAGTGTGGCGCCACAATAGACTGTGAGGAATATTATGAAAATGAAGAATTATCAATGCAAGGATGCTATGGAGATTATATGCACCATAATTAAAGTCTTGTCTTGTTCGTAGTCCATACAAATATATAAAAACAAACCAACTAAAGCTTAATAATATTTCCTTAAATGATATTTAATTTGCCCAATAGACACATTCAGAAGATCACCTTATTTCCATTTCTATTTTTTTATTCTAGACAGTATGGTGCTAATGTCTTGAGTTGGTTTTTGAAAAAGGAACAGCTGTCAAACTGAAATAAATTAGATGGAAATTACTAAACAAAAATAGTTTTTTTAGTTATTATTCTAGTGGTAATGAACTCGATAAGAGATTTTTAAATCATCAGCATACAAAATACATTTAGAGAAATGGAATACAAACATCATTCACCTATAAATTAAAAAGTAATGGTGCCAGATGGGAGCCCTGGAGAATTCCAAAAGTAACGTGTATGAGATCAGAGATATGGTTGTTAATTTTTACTCCACAGTCCCACCAAAATTTAAGAGATAAAATCTCAGTATAATAGCAAATTGGTGGTAATTGATTTGCATTTATTAAAGCCATGTTGATAAGGATATATTCTTAAAAGAACTCTCAACAAAGTTAGTGAGCAGAAACATCCATTTATTATTAATTTATTTTTCAAAAAGTTTCCTATGCAAACTTCCACACTCATATAAAATGTGTGTTTGGGTACTTGTTGCACAGTATACTATTTTTCAACATAGTACATATTTGTTTACATTGCAATCGTTCTTGTAATAATCATTATTCAATAAATTGCATAAATTATGCTAAATGGTTCCATAAAAAGTGCCTTGCAATGAAAAATGACTGGTTTAATTATTATGCAGAACAATAAAATGCCCCAAATGGAGATACAAGAAAAGTAGGGTTATCGTAAAAGCAAAAATGAAAGTGAACAATGAATTAAGGCAGGAAGCTTTGGGCTTTCAAAAGAAACTTGACAGGAAAATAAACAATTGGAAACAAAAAAAAAATGTACTGCCCAAAGGTATTCCTCAACAGGAAGGTGTAGAAAACGCGAATGAAGTTTTTAAGACGGTTGGTAATATGCTACAAGTTGGGATAAAAAATTTAAAAGTTTTCAGGTTCGAATTAAATTATGTTTTGAAAGCTATTAAAGTTTTGTAGGCCATACTGAAGAACCTATCTGCATTGATCATGATCTTATAAAGAAAAACCAAGAATTATACAGAAGGACCAGAATATTTAAATGGAAAAATCAGTACAAATTTGAATGGATAAGTAATGGTAAAATTTACCTAAGAAGATAGTGTGGATGACTGAAAAAACTAAAACCCGTGATGGAGGAGAAACATATCTCCATAAACTAATAAACATGCCGAGCATAAGGCATAAATTTGACGAACTTCAGTGTTTTTTTAAAGGCGCGTTACTGATATTCTTGTGTTGATGGAGACATGGTAGTCTAGGAAGAAATATGTTACTTTGATCTGGCTGGCTTCAAAGCTCTGCATTCACGCAGAGAAGGTAAAGCTGGTGGTGTTTCCATTTAATTAAAAGATAGCATATACTTTAGTGCAGTATGTAACATAGATGGTAACTCTCGTAACTTAGGTAATAATAACAAAACGAAAGCTGGATGTATGTGCAATATACAGGATGTTTCGGGAGGAAAGGGAAATATTCTAAGAATGTGTGGAAAATATTCTAAGAATGTGTTTGGGAGCTCAAAAAAATCAAAAAAAAATTATATATTTATAGTTCTGCAAACGCTTAGTTTTCGAGATACATGAGTGAAAGAAAATTTAAAAAATCCATTTTTATTTAACATTTCGGTACCGATTTTAGGTATCAAATTGAATTTTGTTATGCAATATTATGATGTAAAGGGGCATCCGTTGGAATAAAATGATTGTAATACTTTCGCCAGTGACATGCGTGACAACAAAATGAGATATTTTTTACGGAAAAAATTGGACGCCATTGCATTTCTTTATTTTTTCGCCGTTTTGGAGTTATAATTAAAATACTCCTTTAATACATTCATAACCTTACATTATGAAATGTCAAAGTCAATTCATGGGTTTTAGGTTAATTTGATATACTTAGTAACACTTTGATATAATATCAATATAATAATAATTAAATTGTTTTGACCTCCTAAATACGTCCTTAGAGTATTTCTCTTTCCTACCGAAACTTCCCATATAGACCGCTAAGGTATTTTTAGAGTTTGTTGATGTAATTCAGAATTTATTAATGAATAAAAAACAAAGTACAATTATTTTAGGTGATATGAATGTTAACATTTTGAATGATGTTTGTGATGAGAGAAATTAATATTTGAGTGCAATATCTATCAATGGGTATCATTACTAATGATATGTAATATCATTTGTAATGAAAATGCAACAAGAATAACTAACAATACAGTTTCCTTACTTGATCATGCAATTTTATTTATTTCTTTATAAATGGGTTGTACTCAGTTGCACCTGAGAGGTGTGGAAATTACAATATAGTTACCTACAAAATAACTTAACCTAGGTTAATTGTATAAAACTGCAATATTGCGCATAGTACATCTATAAAACTTAAAACAGTAATAATATATAAATTTATAAATAAAAGCAATAGACATATATGAAATTGAAGGAGTCGTTTGTGTAAAAGAATTATGGATCTAATCAAAGGGAGTTCCAAAAATATAAAATTTAATCTCATTGGCAGACATCATCATATGAATAATTGAGCTATGTTGCCCATAAAGTGTAGCTTGAGACTCCAACGAAAAGGTTTTAATGTCTCTCAAATTTGTGCATGGAACATGAATGTTGATATAGTACAGGAGATCTTTACATTTTACAAATAAACATCTAATCAAAATATCTGCATCTTTTCTTAAGTGTCTTGAGGTTTAGAAATGTAAGTAGATCTGAGTAATTAATAATATCAACTGGAACAGCCAGTTTATATCCTATATAGTGCAAAAAGTTTCTCTGTATATGCTCTATTGAATCAGAGTGGACAGAGAATCGAGAAGACCAAACTGAAGTGCTTATTATATTAAAGTTTTTAATGCGAAAATATTTTTAAAATCCTTAGTATGGAACTTGGTAATAGTAGATTATACCAAGGTCTATAATTTCATAAATACCATCAATATAAACTCCATTTAAATAATATTCATTAAATCTAGGAAAGAGCTTTCGGGAGAATCGGATATAGCTGGATTTTTGGGGTTTAATTGCAACTTATTAGAGCAGACCTAATTCTCGAATTCCAGGAGGTCTTCCGCATTTTGTCAATATCATCTGCAAAATTAATGACCTTAAAAATGTTCAGATTGTCAGCATATAACAGAATCTGACAATGATGAAAACAAGATATTCTGTCATTGGTGAATAAAGAAGAGGGGAGAAAGATGACCACCTTGAGGCACTTGAGACATAACAATTTATGTATTCATTTAATGCCAATGTACATACAGCACTTACACACGTCACATTACACATTAAATTGCCTAAGCTCCATAATTTTAAATTGCTCAGGGAGGTTATTATAGAATTCTCCTTTGAGGCATCCAGGGCCATCCCGACATCTTTCAAGGTGGTGATATATAGGAATTAAATTATTTTATTGTCTGATCCGACAAGTAAATATTAACCTTTACAAACTGCTATCTACCACCCAGATACAAATACGACTATCATAGCAGAGAGCCGCGCACCACATGCTCTAATAGTTTATCTATTAACAATGCGATCAACCCTTTCAAAAGTGTTAGAGAAGTCAACATAAATAGAATCAACAACCATGCCCCTCTCTAAGGCTTGTGATATAATTCTATCATACATTAACAGGTTAGTGGTAAGAGAATGACCACTTATAAAACCATGTTGCTAATATTTGCTAACATTTTTACACTTAAATATCAAAAAGTTGGTTACAAGCGATTCAAATATTTTAGGAATTTGGGAAATCAGAGAAATATGATTATAATACCCCCTCTACTACCAGTGTTTTTAAAAATAGGGGAAACAAATCAGGTCTTCTAAAGGTTAGGAAACACTACCATTTGACAAAGACTTATTAAAGATGAGCCAAAGCAGCCTGGACAACACAAATGAACATTCCTTTAGGAATGAAGGTGGAATATTGTCAGAATCTGGTCCTTTAGAGAGTCCTCCTGCAGAAAAGGGGCTGGCTGTGGAGGGCACATAAACGGAAGAAAAGTGTAGTGCAAAGAGATCTGAATTTTCCTGATGCTCTGGACACATATCCCCGATGGTAACTTATTGTCACCTTTGAAAGAGTGTATATATCTCCAGAAGCGTCGAGAATCCCCATAAATATTACTTTTAGTCCTGTTAATAATTTCCAAATAACATCTATTAGCCATACATTTACAAATCAATTTTAACTTACTAAATTTAAATAATCAGATTGGTAATAACTTCTTTTGAAACTGAGCATGAGCTGACTTTCTCAATTATATAGAACTTAAGTTCAGAGCTAAACCAGACAGGAAATTTAAATATATTCTTAATAGACTTGACAGGAGTAAATATATAAATTACAAAATTCAAAATCCTATAAAATTTATATCAGTAGAGGGCAAAATGGAGTCTCAATGGGTGTGGAGTGAAAACTTATTTATGACCTTATAATCACAATTAGATAATTCTAGAATTTCATCATTATGTTCCAATCCAAATTATCTGATTACAGACCATTAAATAGTAGATTTTATTTTGAACTTGTGATATATAAACCAAAAATAATCAAAACTTTTAATACACTTTACCAAGATAAGTTAAAGAAATGTTCGACACCATCTTACGGGCATACATTTGCGTTATACATTTACGAATCTAATTTAGAATATATGCTTATAGTGTAGCAATAATCTCGTTTTTATCTGTTAGCTATCTTAAGAAAAACTGACTGATTGTGTGTGTAGATATTAAGCCAAGATTTTGATTTCAGATAACTGAAGATTGTTCTACTTGTGATTCGTTACTATTTATTAGTATATTTTGTGTTGGGGACTCTTTATATGTCACAAGTCGTCATGTCACTAACTTAGTGCTATTCGATTACTCTTATTGTGGTTTGACCATTCATGCGCATGAAAGTGTGAATGTTTTAACTGAAGGTATGTTAATGTCTGCTTTGTTGGTCAATGAAAATGGCCTTTTCGCTGGATATTAAGCTTGTTTCAGTGGTATACATGCCGTTTGTTGAATTTTATGTTGGAATTTATCAAATTATGCTTATTGCGTATTGGAAAAATAAACGACGGTAATTAATTGGAAAAATAGTGTTAATTAATTAATTTTTTTTTATTTTATGTTGGACGAGAGTTGTGTTCCTAGTCTGAACATATTCTCAGTTTTATGTCGTATTGGTTTAATAAAAATTGGTAATTTATTTATTATTACAGATTAAAAAACTCTTAATGGCATAACATCGGTCACAATACATATTTGATTATAAACATTTTTGACTCACAATAAGTTTAGCTTAGATTGTTAAAGAAAAATAAAGTTAATATACAAAAACACAAAACAATAAACAACTAATCATATAAACAAATAGTTAAGTATATTCAAAATTTAAAAAAAATTTTTTTCTCGAATAATAAACATTTACAAAATTTTGGAACGCAAGGCCTGTGTGGGCCCCTTAAGTACGGGGTATACAGGAAAACTAATGTAGAAATATATATATATATATATATATATATATATATATATATATATATATATACAGTGACCGTCTAAAGTCCGTTCCCCCCCTACTAATTTTTGAGCCAACTCGTATATCGCAACGAAATTTGGAGGGCTTAAATAGGAGATGAAAAGCTATTTTTTCATGAAAAAATGATAGCTAAAAGTTATAAAATGGCGGCTACGCGCCATCTTGAATTAATATTTTAAATACAACACCCCGCATATTATTCCATTTTCAAAATCTGCTCATTATTCTTAACATTTTTCTCTAATACACTTTATTCCTAAATGTAATTGTTTTCGAAATAATGACGTTTGAAAATTGAAAATCCGGTTTAAAATGAAGTAATGGTTTTAGTCACTTTCGATAAAAAATTCTGCTAACTAAATTTTTTAATTAATTTGTAGTTAAATCTTTTAATGAATTCGACTAATAAGAGGCGTAAAGACAGTATTTTAAGGATAAACACTTACCACTTACCGGAAAATCTTGAAGGTTACGAATTTGTTCTGTAAATTCAGAAGGAAAACAAATTAGTTGGTAAAAAAATATTTTATTTATTTTTGAATAACACTTATTTAACCCCAACAATAATTATTTTATTAAGTGTTCGATGTGGGCCCCTCCTAAATCTTGACAATAAAGTGCCCTATTATGAATAGCTTCTCTCACGTTGATGAAAGTCTGTTCATCTATTTCTTCACATGCTTCTCTTATTCTGCGTTCCAACTCTTCTATTGTTTGACATTCAGTGGCATAGATTTTTAACTTCAGATATCCCCAAAGGAAAAAATCTAGAGGGGTAAGATCCGGAGATCTTGGTGGCCATTCTGTACTTCCCCTGCGACCTATCCATCGCCCAGGAAAGTTTGTATCGAGAAAATCTCTAGCCATGCGATAGAAATGGGGAGGTGCTCCGTCCTGCTGAAATATGATTTCACGATTTTCAAACTCTTCCTGATTGTTTAATACAATTTGTCTTATTCGAGGTTCAATTTCAGTTTCTAAAAGATTTCTGATCTCCTGTAAGATTGCCTCTGATGAAAATCGGTCCAACAACGTGGTTGCCCAAAATCCCCGCCCAAACATTAACTTTTTCAGGAAACTGGGTATGCCCTTCTCTAAAAATATGCGGATTAGTATCGCTCCAGTATCGTACGTTCTGTTTGTTGACTTTTCCATTAAGGAAAAACGTGCATTCATCTGAGAAACATACACGTTTTAGGAAGGATCGTTCTCCTTCAATTTTTCTTGTTAACCACTCACAAAATTCAACCCTCCGGTCTGGATCATCCTCCGTGAGAGCATGCAGGATTTTCATTTTATAGGGATGAAATTTTTCATTTTTTAGGACTCTTTGGACACTTTTCGAACTTACTTCGCAGGATTCAGCAACTGCAGACGTCGACCGAGTAGGATTAATTACCATTTCAGCAACAATTTCAATTTTTTTTTCTTCTGAAAGAGGTGGTCTTCCTGATCTTGGAGCATCTTTCATCGTACCAGTTGCTTGGAGCTTATTTAAAAGTTTGCGCAAATATGACCGCGAAATAGGGTTTTCGGGAAATCTATCGTTAAACATACGGACTGCTAGATGAAAATTTCTTCCAGCTTCTCCAAAAATCAAAACTGCTTCAAATTTATCGTGTAAACTGCGAGTCATGGTCACACTTTTCATAAAATAATTAAGATGCTCAACGGACTATTTGACAGTTAGTTATCAAGATGTTACCGCGACAAAGATTTTGTTTCCAACGCAAACTTGATCGTATTTTTGATTGAATTTGAAATGACCAAAATGTCAATTTTCAAACGTCATTATTTCGAAAGCAATTACATTTAGGAATAAAGTGTATTGGAGAAAAATGTTAAGAATAATGAGCAGATTTTGAAAATGGAATAATATGCGGGGTGTTGTATTTAAAATATTAATTCAAGATGGCGCGTAGCCGCCATTTTATAACTTTTAGCTATCATTTTTTCATAAAAAAATAGCTTTTCATCTCCTATTTAAGCCCTCCAAATTTAGTTGCGATATACGAGGTGGCTCAAAAATTAGTCGTGGGGGCCCGGACTTTAGACGGTCACTGTATATATATATATATATATATATATATATATATATATATATATATATATATATATATATATATATATATATATATATATATATATACATTCAATTCTAATCAGTAATAATTTAAAAAACATTATATTAGGATTAAAATATCATGATCTAATATTAAAACTTTGTTCAAATCACAGTGCCAAAGAGAGAGATAATATGTATATTTTTTAAAAACATTGAAATTACATTTTTTTAAATTAAATATTTATACCGATTATATAGCATATTAAAATATAATGCTGTTAATGCATGTTACTTGATGGCAGGTGCTTTCATGATTATCAATCAACCAGGAATCAATATTACTTTTTATTTTGTTGTCAATGGTAGCTTTTCTTACGTCATTTGGAAGTGTGTTAAACATTTTTGGCAAAATAAATTATTTGATCTTGTTGCAATAGTATGATGCCTAATAATATTGTGAAATTTTGAATTTCTAAGACTAAACCTAACTACATTCTTAATATATAATTGTCTTATCAAATTAGCCTCCCTAAATAATAATGCAGTTGGGTACATCCTGTCCTTATATAACATTGTTTTTATAATATATTTTTGTATAACAAAAAGGGGTGAAAGCAAATTATTATTTGCGGCACCCCAACTATACGTTAAAATTGACTCTACAAGAGCTTGATAAAACGTTTTCAGCAGATTTTAGGTAACATCTTAGCTTATAAAATTCGTGTAGTAGACTTCTTATTTTTTGTTTACAAAATTTATACGGTTTTGCCAAGACATAACTTGATAAAAAAATACTCATATACTTAATACTGCCTTTTCTTTTAATTTCCTGGGTACAATGACAGGAAATTTCTCATTTACAATAATATGCATGCAAGCTTTTCCCTATCTGTTAAGCTTTTAAGGACACTCCAAAGGTAAAAAAGATAGTTTGATCTGTATTAAGGGTCAGATGATTCTAGTCGAGCCAATGTTAAATTTTTGTCATTGCCTGCTCACACGTGTCAAATGCACCAGTCCATGTCCGATCTCTCATTAAATTAACAGTATCATCTGCAAACCGAATGATGGCGCCGAGTGAAGATGAGCAAGACAATACGTTCAAAACAAAAGCAATTTTAAGTGTTGTAAATCAAGACTTTTTCAGTACATGTGTTGTGTGCATAAAAATGAAATAAATAGAATCAAACATCAATTTGTTCTGTATGAGTGGAAAAAAGACGGACTGATCGCATAAAGAATAGTTTGCGGTGAAAATTGCAACGCTGTCAGATATCTTCGCGAGGCGTACCAGTGGCGTAACTATTTTTGAGATAATGTATTATTTGCTATATTTTTTAGCCCAAACATTAGTATGGAGGATACGACAGTTTTTTGTTGTAAGATGAACAGGAACGACTTCACATTGCAAAAGTGAGAGCTTTCGTAATAACTTGAAAACAATTAATTTAGATATGTCGTTGAAAAGTAACGCCATTCCGCTATTTTCATTTTTTGTATATGCTTGCTAAATGAGAACTCCGACACTACCCTAAATATTTCTTGAAAATTTCATCCAAAATGCAAACCATCCCGGAGTAATTAATGACCTACATAAAATAATGGGTCTTACAGCTTACTCAATTAAAATTTAATATCTATGCTTTACCAAATAGTATATTTATGTTGTTTATTAACCCCTCAAAAAAGGTGGTTTGAGAAATTTTAGAGGAATATTTGAGACTTTTTACAAATATATAAATTAGCAAAACGCTGTACTCCGTTTATCATCAGTATCTATCGACTTTATAGATAAGTTGAAGTTATAAAAATTTAATTTAAGCCCAACGGAAATATGCAATACAAAAACAATATTTCGTTTGCAAATATAAGAACGCTATTAGACGATGATTTTACTTTTCAACTACAGCACTAGTATGGCATAACCTTACTTACCTTCGAAAACAAACTTCTGGGTTTAAATCGTCCCTTTTTCTGCAAATAAAGCAAGTTCGCACCATTATCTTAAAGTTTTTTAAGCAGATTCTTGAAAATAGCCACACAAAACACTTGGATTTCTGAAAAACACCTATCTCACCAACTAGAACACTTACAACGCCGCACATCAAATACGTCGAAATCATGAATGACTACGACCGTCGTTAGCGTATTCCGAATGATCCCGAAAGAAATAGTAGTATAGTAGTAAACTCGAAAACGGTAGAATTCCGACTTTGCCGATGATTCTGGGCTTTATTTCTTGAAATAAGGAATAATAATTACAGAAGATTTAAATTACATTTAAAACAGATTCGGCTTGAGTTATTTATATTAAGCTCTTTAATTATCAGTTTTAAAATATTCCATATGGAAATTTATACTAGGGATTTCTGGAATTCCTTGTTTATTTAGGTAATAGTACAAAGGATGATATCCGTTATAATCTGGCCGCAGTAACGGTTTGGCAAACCAGGCTTAATGTTGGATTCCTCCGAAATGTAAACAGTTGGGTCTATGTTATTTCCATGTCATTGGATTCACCAGTACTGTGCTTCAAGGGACCGGGTGGGGCGAGTTAAAATCATCGATCACGTCTGAATTGTGATAAGGACATAACCTTAAACAGCTTCGAGACTATAAACAGTGGAATAGAGGCAAATAAGGAAATTTTCCTTCCGAAGGAGCTCATTGAGGAACTGGAAAATAGGGGGCAACTGCAAGAAAAACTGGAAAATATCGCTAAAAATGAGGTTAGTGACATCCCAAAAGATCCGCCAAAAAATGACACAATTGACGTCACTACTGTCGTTTCTCGTCCACCTGAAGTTAGGAACAAGATAGTAAACAGTCCTGTAGCAACACCAAAGGCAATTTCGTGTGAGTTAATTCCCAACCAAGAAATGTCTGCAGCTCCACAGACGGAACCAATGGCACACGCACAAATTCTCCGATGAAGACAAAATATTTTAACCTCTTTAAAAAAACAAGTGTCGGCAAAAAAAACCAAGGAACTCAATAAGGAAACGAATGGAAAAAAGTGTCTTAAAAAAAACAACGAAAAAAAATGGCCTACCAGATTGTCCTTCATCAATTAAGGGAACACATACAGCAGCAGAGGGTGGACTTATGGTAACAGGCAAGGCATCCTTTTTGTTCCTGTCAGGCTTTGGACCAAAAGTTACCCCTATAAATATTATGACATATTTAACATCAAATAATCTACAAGAAAATTGCACCTGCAAAAAATTTTTCACCAGAATGTATGCATATCAAGGTTCTTTTAAGCTCACTGTACCATTTTCTGAGAGAGAAAAGTACCTGAGTTCTGAGTTTTGGCCAACGGGCGTGGTATTAACCATTGTATAAACATTCAGCGCCATTCAAGGACAAGGAGGGATTATATACCTCAAGAAACCCAGAAGGACAACAGAGCAAATCGCTAATGAAACATATAAACTTGGAAGTTCAACACAAGCAACCAGTAAAAATCCTACATGCTAATGTTTTTTCGATACAAAACAAACTAAATGAACTTAAAGCTGCATACAGTGTCGAAAAACCAAACATTGTGTGTATCACCAAACACTAATTAAAGGAAGAAGAAATTCAAATCCTTCCTTTATTGAACTATGCTTTGGGGTCTCTCTCTGCAAGAAAAGATCATAAAGGTGGAGGCACTGTGATATTGGAAGAAAGAAATCTTAAAATAAAGGTTTTCAAATTTTTAAATGTAGTTAATATTGAGAAATGTATAGAAATAAGTGGTATTTTTATTGAACATTTTAATCTCTACATTTTAAATGTTTACAGGTCATCTTCTGGTAGCTTTGCTACGTTCCTCACAGCAATGGAGGCCATATCGGATGGGCTTAGTATTGACAAAAATTATTACAGGAGATTTTAATGTACATCTGAGAAGAGACAAGGTAGGTGTAAGTCAGAAATGTTTAAATGAAACCTGTTCAAATCTACCATATTTTTAAAAGGAAAATTATCCAGGCTACATCGAGAGTAATGGACACCAGATGCAGGCATATACATGGAGAAGTGCCTCGTAAAAAGTTTCGCGATATCACTCCCATTTGAGGAGGTGTATTCCTGGTAGAACATATAAATGAATGAATGAATGAAAGTTTATTTGTGATAAACATATTAAAGTATTTCACATCTCAAAAAAACAAATAGTAAGATACAACTTAATAAAAATCAAACTTATTAAAATTTAAAACTAGGATAAACTAGCAAACTAAAAATTTTAGTTTGCAGAGAATTTTTGTTTTTTTAATTTAACCTAAGACAATGATACGTAAATCACAATATTAGATAAACAGCTATGAGGAAAGGAAACATAAAAAACAGAAGTGCTGCTCTATTTCCACTCCTCAGATATGATGTTGAAAAGATTTTCGTCGTCACTGTAGAATGCCTTATTTTTTAAAAAGTTTTCATTTTTGTTTTTTGAAAGTTCTCATGGGTAGGTTCCTTATTGCCTCTGGCAGCGCGTTAAAAAACTTAGTTGTTTTGACTATCCCAGGCTCTTGCTCGAGTCTCGTAATAGTGAGTGTCACAGTTACGAGTGTAACTAATTAAATTAAATTTTAAAAAAATATAAATGCAAGGTAGAATAAGGATTTTAAGATCAATAAAGGCATCACGATAACCTTATATGTACCCTAAACCAGCCAGCAAGAACTCTAATACAAGCCTCTGGACTGCAAATACTTTTAAAGCATGTGCAGAGTGACCCCAGCTCAGCACATTATAAGACAGGTGTCAATGTATATGTCCGTAGTAAGCTGAGAGAAGGACATTTCTAGACACAATCCCTCAAAAATTTTTAATAGGAAATATATTATATATATCATAGAAGGTGGAAGCTCATTGTCACTTCTGAGTGTGTTGATGTATCTCCAGAAGACTTTGGGGTCATCTCAAATACTGTTTTCGGTTTGATTAATAAAATCAGAGTAACATTTGTCAACTAGTGTCTTACATAAGAATCTGTCTACTAAATTTGTTGCAATCAAAAGCAAATTTGGTCATCTTAAAGTTAGCATGAGCAATCTTTTTGTCAATAACAAGACTTTAGTTCAGTACTAAACCAGGAACAGGACAGGAAACTTAAATTTATTATAAACATTTCAATTACAGAATAAAGAACATTATATAAGTTAGCAGCATGATTATTAATTGAAGATGTGAAGATGGAGTCCCATTGAGTATTGAGTAGGACTTCATTTATAGCATTATAATTAGATTTGGAGAAATCATAAATAGTATCTTTTAAAATATCACACTCAAGATCACAAGCAAATGCAAGGGCCGGATGATGTCTATCACAGTTTACTAGCACATCAATGGCACATTTAACGTTATCATGTACATTATTTGTAAATACTAAATCTAAAATAACAGGAACATTATTTATTTGCAAAAGATTCAGAAGCGGAAAAGTCTCAACAACGGATTCTGCAGCTGGACAATGTCCAGTGGTAGACACATCTAAAGAGTTTAGGCAAATTGTAGTTCCCTGCAATACATAGACTGTGAGCGGAAAACTTTTCAGCAGCATACTCAACAGCATTACAGTGGATGTTGTAGGACTCTGCAGGTGCTCTTGGTGGGATATAGACACAGCAAAATAGTTTTTTGAACGGGGAAGTCTCAACAGAAACCCAGACTTCCTCAGATTTTTTTAGGAGTTATGTCTATCAATCTACTTGCTAAGTGGTTGCTAACTGCAATTAATATTCCTCCCTTTCTTGACTTGCCCTTCTCAGCCTTACTCCAACCCTTTCTATAAATTCTAAAGTCCGGAAGACACAGTTGATTGCTAGATATATACCGTCGTTTAATGATGTCTCCGAGAGCATGATAATGTCGTAGTCACTCTGTGATAAGTGATTGCTAATTTCAGTTAGTTTAGTCCTCAGTCCGTTAACATTTTGGTAGTAGGCATTAATATGGCCTGCTTTTAGCGTTCTCGTTAATGTCTTGGTCGTCCGTTCAGAAAATTTTGCCTAGAAGAGCCTCTATTACCACTTAAGTCATGGGCTCCTCCATGTCTATTAAACTGTTGTCTGCCTTTGGGTTGGAAATCGCTTACTAAAACATCTTCAGGCCAAAATTCAGGTATAGATAAGTTCTCGTAGAATTTTTGTTGTATTCCAAGTTTGAATGATCTGAAAATGTATCCAGCTCGAATGTCTCGAATTGCCATATCATGGTCACAAACATCTGGAATTTTGTCCTTAATGTATTTGCTGATAGAAGAGCTACTATCTGAGCCAACCACTCTTCGAATAAAAAACTATTTCTTCGCAGGAACTCCAGAAAGGGTAGAGTTAGTTGGCGGATTTACCTTAATTTCAAGTCACACTGAGAAAGGTGGCACAGGGGGCAGCATTAGAAACAAGATAGTCTGCTTTAGTCGGGTGTGTTATCTTCGGGTCAGATTTTCCATTGAATTTATTGGCTATGGTATTATTAACTGCATTATTTACCTGGCTAAGGGTCACAGTGGTGTTATTATTAAGTCAGAAGGCGTATTTTTCTAATATTGTCTGGAATTACCTGCAGACTGTTTATTAATTTTGGAATTTTGACAGCCTTGGCTTTGACAGCTGAGGATGATCGATGAAGTTAGCAGCATCGGAACTGGCCATTACTACATTGATGACATTGTTATTTTGGTTGTTTGATATTCATTCACTTCCATCGCTCTCAGTATACTTTCCCTGACAGTTGGTAACACCACTATGGAGAGGGCAGGGGGAAACGTTAAACTTACATTTTTTTCAATTTTGGATTACAGTAAGTCATTTTTTTCTTAAAGTTCCAACACAAGAATACTTTTAGAAATATTTATAGTCAACAAAAGTTATGGTACGAGCGGGGATCGAACCCGCACCTCTGGATCACTAGTCCATCGCTCTAACCAATTGCGCTATGGTAGCACTGATAAGCAATTCGTTAGAACTTGTACATATTCAAACCCACCAGTATCATAACCATTGTTGATCCTGCCAAATATTCTAGCCTAATGGCGCGGCGTTCCTGACTGGACGTCAAATCTGACATCTCTATTAGGTACCGTCCATATTAGTAAATTTATAATTTTTAAAAGTGTTTTTAACTTAGATCTAAAAATATTCAATGTCACAGACCCCTTAACATCATTATCCAATACATTAAAAACCTTGCATGCATTAAATATTTACAGGTAGAACGTCAAATGTAACGATTCACAACATACATTTTAATATTTTCTCTCTATTTTCTTAATGAAAACACAATTTTTCACACATCAACAAAAATGTAAACAAACAACATGGCAGCAATTTCAATTTTTTGGTCGCTGGATTGGAATAGAGGGATGACTGTAGGAGTGCTTTCAGGACATTGACAAGTTTAACTACACCATCCTTGTACATTTTGCATTGTCTTTTGTATATAAAAGATAATATCGACGAATATCTGACATACTCTGAAGTGTACAATCATCATACATGACAGAGATAATTTGGTACAGTTCTACTGTCACTTAAAAAGAACACAAGTGGAATCAACTTTTTGGGGCCAAGGTTCTTCAATTGGCTTCCCATTGCTGTGAGGAATGCAGCTGTACAAAAAAAGGGTGACAGAATACCTAATTCAACAGGCCTTTTATAATTTTAATGATTTTTTATGTAGTGTTTTTAAAGTAGAATTCATGTTTTTAAATTCTTTTAAAGTGTTTGTGTAATTTAGTATAATTTAATATTTTTACATTTTTATGACTTTTGTAAACAACATTTGAATTAACACTAATAAAAGTATTGTATAAATAAGAAAGAGAATCGGACCTAGTACTGTACCCTGTGGAACTCCACACTCTACCTCTTGAGGTTGGCTAATGGTATTTCCAATTTTTACTACTTGCATATGGTATAATACCAATTTTATCAAGCTTTTCAAGGAGAGTGTGGTGTTCCACCATGTCAAATGCCTTATGTTTACCGATTATTTCTCTCCAATACACTCCCAAAACCCATGTATTATTCCAACATATGAAGTTACCAATAGCAATATTTATATTTCTAAATACACGGTTTTAATTTCGGATATTCAAAAATAGGTTTATTCAAAATATTGGTTTTACATACATACAACTACTATCTGCTAATTATTAGAAGTAAAGGTATTCATTGCTTAGAGGGAATGTTAGATAAATCGTTGTATGTACTAAATGTATAAAGAATTTACCTAACTTTCGTAGTTATTCATACTTCTAATTAATTGACAAAGTAATGCTACTTTAGATTACCTTAACATAAGCTCCATCAATCAAAGTATATACAACATATTACCTTAACCTAAGATATGAGTCTGGATCACATTATATTATGAATCTCTATTCACAACATTTAAAACAATTCTCTGAAAGCATTAATATTATCAAGCATATAGAATCTACACTTTTTTTGAACAGATTCGTAATATTATTTATCTCTATAGGTAAAAGATTAAACATTTTTGGCCCCAGGTACGTGACAAATCGGAAGTTAATGGTTTTACAACTTTGCGGTATGATTATATGTTTATTTATTTTACACCGTGTTTCATATGAGTTGTTGACATAATTTTTTAAATCAGCACTCCGAAATAAAAATGGTCAGATTTCCATTGTATATAATGACCTGACATTGAGTATTTCATTGGTATAGAGAAATTCTGTCGGTTACGTCTATTTTGTTTATTAATTACCTTCAGAATATAATTCTTCACAACACATAGAGACCTAGTCGGGATATTATACATACCACCCCATACAACAATACCATAGCGTATTAGTAATTCTATCCTGGATTTGTACACTGTAAGCAATAGATCCTTACTTAATATGTTTCTTAACTTGATAGTACCATTTAAAATGATTGTTGAGCATGACCACTAAATATTGTGTAGATTTGACTTCTTTGATATTTTGATACAAATTATCAATTTGAATCGATTCAAAGTTTGGACGATTTGCATCAGTCAGGGAAAATGCTATGTAGTTAGTTTTCGCTAAGTTTAGATTCAATTTAAAGGTGTCAAGCCAAGCCTTTATCACAACAACCCCCTCCACAACACAGTCCCTGACTTGTTGCCAAGTTTTACCAGAAAAAAACACTGCAGTATCATCTGCATAAGATAGCATGGAACCTCCCTGTAATTTTAGTTGGGTTAAGGAATTTATATAAATAACAAACAGAATCGGCCCAAGAACAGTTCCTTGAGGCACCTCAATTTTTAGATTTAGTGGATCACTTAAAATATCTCCTATTTTATATTTATAACAAACTTTCCTCCTTTGATGTAAACAAGGGTCCTGGACCAGATGGAATTCCACCAGTCATCTTAAAAAATTGTGCCTTTAACTTGTCTAGATCACTGTACCATATTATACCAACTTATCATTGCAAAGTGAAATTCTGGAAGTTAAGCTTTATCACCCCAATATTTAAATCCGGAGATAGTTTATCAATCATGAACTACAGACCTAAGTGTAATTCCAAATACTACAGTATCTTAAGTGTAATTTCAGAACTTTTTGAGAGTTTGATCTGTGAGTTCTTTTTATCGTATTCTGCTTGATGAACAATTCGGTTTCAGACCCCGAATATTATATCCATGGTATTCTTACTCATAAGGTTAATCTAATTGTAACGTAGACAAGTGGTTCAGATTGGAAACTTCCCCTCAAAAGAAATCAAAGTACCTTCTGGATTATCTCAGGGTTCTCACTTGGGACCAATCCTCTTCAACATTTTCATAAACGACATCCATTAATGCTTTGGTATATGTTCAAGTTCTCTGCCCTGATACAAAATACAAGTGATATTGATAAATTTCAATATGATCAATGGCGAACCCATTGAACGACCATTGAACGAGTGCAAGTAATGAAAGATCTGGGTGTAAACCTTGACTGATTCTTAAATTTTGTATGTCATCTGTCTAATATTACCAGGAAAGCACTTCAAATGCTTGGATTTAAAAAGCGTTGCACTGCAAACTTTAATAATATTTCTTCACTACAACAAGTCTATTACTCTTTAGTTCTTCCAAGATGATTCACTCTGTCAAAGGCCTTGGAGAAGTCGGTAGTGTAGATCGAATGAACCACACCACCCCCCCCCCCTCCAGTGCCCCAGACAGATAGTCGCTGTAAGTAAGCAGATTCAGCTCCGTGGGTCGACTAGGACGTCGCTTAAATATTTTTGATATTATTCTGGGTTAGAAGCGACGATTCGGACTCGTGAATGAATTCCACATACCAGTCTCGTGATGTTCTTTTGCACTGAGCACGGAGATCAGAAAACGATATAATCCTGAGGCATACCGCTTTTCTTCCACTTACCATGCGCAATCTTCTTCCTAAACACCAAGCTTTTCAGGTATGTTGAAAACCATCTTGGGAACTTTCTGCTTGATGTTTCTTTTTTGGAACCAGTGCCATTGCGGTATACAGTACACATAGAAAACATTAATCGTGCTTTCTACAGATAAAAACTCAAGCAGTAGATCCCAATCGACAAATCTGTAAGGTAATTATTTAAGGCATTATGGCTAACAGATTTGTCGTAGTAGTAAGAGTCAGGCTGGGAAGAGACAATTAAAATGGTCCGTTAAATATTTGACGTGGAGAGTCAAAAATGGGTGGAAATCATCTGGAGGGATGAGGGAATCTTCAATACGCAATATAACATCATCAGGGCTGTGTGAGAAAACCAAATTCAGTATTGAGCCCTGATGATTAACAATGGTGTTGATTTGAAATAGATTATGGAAAGCGCACTTGTTAGAAATGGTTTGTATTGCCTCAGATTCTTGAGATTGCGCACCACGACTCGGGATGGAGATTGAGCTGAGGTCAGACTCCCAAGAGACATTTGGTAAGTTAAAGTCTCCGAGCAAATACATATCCTGCATATGTCTCAGAGATTCTATCAATGTTTTCTGAAAAATGCAGGTACTTTTCAACAGGCGGTCTCAGTGGTAGGTAGACTGTGCCAATGATTAATCTCTTAGATCCAGATCCGACAGCAATAAACAATTGTTCAATGTCTGTGGACGACTTACACAAAGAGGAACTGACATCTTGTTGGACCGCTATAAGTACACCACCGCCCCGCGCAGCATTACTTGTTAGGAGAAAACAATCCCGTCGATACACAGTATAGTTATTAAGTCCAAGTTCTGAGTTAAGAATGTGATCCGATAACCATGTGTCAGAGAGCACTAGGACCTGGTACAAGCTCACAGCCACTGCACTTGCAAGAACATCGAGCTACGTACGCAAACCTTTCACGTTTTGTTAGTACACCTCTAGACCATTGGAATTAGAAAGAAGGCATGGTCCCGCATTATTTAGTTTTATAGTATTATACGTGGTATTCCATCTCTGTAGCCGCATCGAATATCTTTCTCGCCTGAAGCCAGGCGGCGCTTAAGTTCTTCTCGAACCTTTTTATCAGTTTCCCTCTGGTTAAGAGTCATATCATGACCGCCAAATACCTTACTTCATTTCAACTTGTTACGGTTTTTGACAAGGTTGAGTACACTAGCTGGGGATTGCAGTGTTATCTTTAATGGACGTGCATTATTGCGGTTACCCTTTCCAACACGAGAAAACTTCACTATGTCAGGTTCATGGCTCAATTTTGGTTAAATCATCGTTCTCATTGTCTTCCCTGAGCTTAAATTTCATCATTATTTTATCTCTTCTGACAGTCTTGCACCTCTCTCAATACATCCCCATTAGACCAGCTTGTCGTGGAATTTTCAGGGGCATCAGGGACCTCTCGAGGTTGTTGCTTGAGTGCATCCACTTCCCGTCTAAGTTTCTCGATCATTCTGATCAGTGTCAGGAACTGCATGAAGCCTCTGCTGCAGTCCTCACAATGAAATCGAATAAGTCTGGGGCCCTTTAACTCGACCACCCTAACTTCAGAGGAGCCAAGGCCAGAACATTAATTTTTATGCAGTGGTCTAGACCAGTATCACAATAGATCAGAAGGCCTTCCGTTGTTTCCAATTTTTTGCAGATTATGCACTGATATGGCGACATGGCTGAGTGGCACAGGTAGTTAACTGCACTCTGAGCTGGCCAATTGCCAAAATAGAAGTGTAGTATAGTATACTGATTAACGCTTACTATCAATGCTAAATATGTTACCTATAAATCAACGGCATTAAGGAAAGATCTCTTAACTTTGTAATATATTCTAGCAGTTAGTTTCAACTATTTTACTGAGTAAAATTGGTCTTCATGTTCAACCTAGGCTAACGCATTTAATAGCTACCTTCAGGGTTCCCACACAATAAAGTATGGGTACAATTCTTTTATCTCAAGAGCATCTAGGTTTGCTAATGCATTTAGTAATGATCTAGACTTTTTTAATACACAAAATGTTTTCTTTTTTTGTGTTGTGTTTTTATTCCAATTAGCATACATTATTATAGATTTAGTATTAATTTTTAGTAACTATAAACTACTTGTAAATTGGGCTTACGCACGTTGATAAATTAAGTAATTAAATAAAAATAATTCAATAGTTCATAGGAATGTGTTCTTGGTACCATAGATTCTTCTTAAAGGTAAAAAAGAAAAAGGAACCAATTAATTAGAATGAGGCATTTCTATTAAGCAAATATTTGTTAGTGCATCTATGTTAGCCCGGCCCGATTTCACTCAAAAATTTTTTGTTCAGTCTGATGCCTCAGATCTGGTGGCATGCTGACTCAGTTTATCGATGGTGAAGAAAGGTTAATTGTTTATGCCAGTCGGGCATTATCTAGAACTGAGAAACACTATTCAGTGACTGAACGTGAATGTTTGGCAGTTATATTCTGCATCTCCAACAATTTAGACCTTGGATTCAAGGTTTTTATTTTATTCGAATTCTCAGAATATATCTCTTGAAGTTTCTGCAATATTTGTTGATTCAGATTCTCTTGATCCTTGATGTTTTATAACATGACAATATAAAACCTGAGAAATAGCTTCGAGTTAAGAATGTATGTATTCAGAAATTTATTCCTAGTAACAGCTCCTATATTTTTAACAAACAGAAATGGAAAATTGTATTGCCCAAATCTCAAAGAAATAAAGTTATTGAGTTCTGTCATACTCCTCCAACTACTGGTCAATTTGGTTTTTGAAAAAGATTGTTTTTTATTACAGGAAACTTACTGCTGGTCTCAGATGAGGTCCAATGTAATTAAATTTATTTATAAATTTTTAGTATGTAGTGCACAGAAACACTCTAATTTACCCAAAATCGGCCTCATGGGAAATTCATCTAGACAAATTATTTCTTTAGATTTTGTTGGTTTATTTCCACATTCGAAAAAAAAGTACTAAATGGCTTCTTGTAGTATCTGACTGGTTTTCAAAATATACTTTTGTCTTTCCTTTAAAATATTCTAAGTCATCTTTAATCGTAGTTCATTTAGAAAATCATGGGTCTTCTTATTTTTGGAGTTCCACGAATCCTTATTTGTGATAATGCTACAAATTTTTCTAGTCATAACCTTCAAAAGCTCTGTGAAAAATATAAGTCAAACATTGGTTCACTGTGTAGTAGTAGTAATAAAACCATTACTACTGCAATGTGTGTTTCTCAGAGGTAAAGATTTTACTTGTATTTACATTAGCGAGCACTGCATGGCGCACGATGAGATGCTTTTGACTGGGATTGATAGTTTCCGCCCTGTCTCAGATTTATGTAGATCCGTCATTAGTCATGGGGGTGTTGGTATTTACGTCAGGGGTTGAACCGATGAAATTACATTGCGTGGTGACAGGGGTATTTCTTACGCAATATGAAACTCAAGTAGTTACTATGTATGGGTCACCAAATGGTGACTTTAAAAAGTTCTTGGAAATTACATTTAAAGTCTTGGGTAAGCTTGATTTTAATATTAAAAACATAATAACAGGTGATTTTAATGTTCATTTCTTTTCAAATGAATACAGAGTAAGTGAAACATGTAATCTTTTCAGTTCCTTTGGTATGGAAAACTGTGAATTTTAGCACCCACAATGATGAATGTCTTGACAATGTGTTCACCAACATTATCAATGGGTATGACACTGAGAGATGCAGCTTTTCCCTGCTCTCAGATCATGACGGAGTAATTTTTAAATTTTTCTCTACCTTGACGAATCCCAAAACTTGTGTTACATATAGGCCGGCTACTAATTCAGGTTTTTTTCACTTTATAATATTATTGAAAACTGCGATGGGGATTTTACTTAAATTAGTAATCTGAGGACCGAGGCGAAGTTGAATAAATGTATTGATTGCATGGAAAGTGCAATTAATGTCTGCTTTCCAGTAAAGACGAAGCTTGTTTCTTGCGGTGATGTTTCCCCAAAGATCAATAAATTGGTTTAAAGATGATATCCATGACAGGAGAGAAACTGAGAATTCTTTCTGAGACGAACAGATTCTGTATTGGTTCCAAAAAGTATGGTCAGTGCATTCAAAAAACAATAGAAGCAGGAACTCTCTAGGGCAAAGAGGGAGGCCCATGATACATTTCTATGTGAATCTCCAAATCCACAAACTGCAATATGGAGTATGATTAATAAATCTTCTGCCAAATTGATGGTAGAACCTTTCACGCAGCTAAATGCATAAACTTTGAATTGATTCTTCACTAGTGTAGCGCACTCTGCCTGCTTCTTCGATGGATTTTTCTTATTACTTCGGAAACATCACTTTACAAAACATTTAGTTTAAATTCAGCAAAAAGCAAAGATACTTCTCATTTTTATGTAAAAATAATAAAAATCATAAAAAAATAATAATACCTTCGCTTACTAGACTTATACATTTTTGTATTTCAGTCTGCGTTTTTCCAACTAGGTTAAAAATTGCCAGAGTCGTATCAATATATCAACATAAAGGAGCTTATTTAAATTATCGGCTAATATCTATATTGCCCATATTCTCAAAAATATTTGAAAAAATACTAAATAATCAAATGAAAAATTACTTTGAAACTAATCGTCTTTCCCATCAGAAGCAATTTGGTTTCAGAGGTGATAAATCCGCTGCACTTGCTATCAATTCATTTACATTGGATGTTTTTAGTGGCTTTGAGGAGGGATTTGATACTTTTGCTTCCTTTTTTGACCTAACGTAGGCGTTCGATTGTGTGTCTTACTCCATACTCTTGAATACATTTTATAATTTTCAACCTGATAGCATAGCCTTGGTTAGATCTTACCTTGATGGTCATGTGCATTATGTTTCGTATAATGGTGTGGATCCTAATATGATTTCCCTAAAACATGGCGTCCCTCAGGGGTCTTTCTTGGGCCCAACTCTTTTTTTAATTTATGTCAATGACCTTATACAAGCAGTAAATGTCGTAAATCTACTTCTGTTTGCGAACGATACAACAATATATTTCCCTTACCGTCACCTATCCAATAGAAAGTGTCTGACGTTCGACTTGACATAGAGAAATGGCTTAGAGCAAATAAACTTAGCCTGAACAACACTAACGCACAAAACATGAGCTTCTGTCTGCAAATAACAACCAACTCCAAGGAGAGGCGGATAAATTCTATGTAAAGTTTTTGGGTGTGTCCTTGGATTCAAAGATGACATGGGCTGAGCATGTTGCTGATCTCAGCAAAAGTAATGTATATGCCATTCTGATATGGGGACACTGCTTATGCCAACAAAATCTTTGGCTTGCAGCGAAAATGCATTTGAATAATAGGCTTCAGGGGCGTGCGGTGAAATTTTAAGAAAGGGAAGCAATTTTTAGAAACTCACCTATTTGTCATGTAATTCGATTCTTCGATCATTTTTTGCAAATTCGTCAATGACGTCATCATAAAAACGTCGATGCTCCGACATATTCTGGAGAAGTTTATTTTCAATGGACAACAGCGATGTATGCGAAAGTCTCTCCTGCCCCGTTGAATTTTTCACGAAATTTTTTATACGTTTAAGTGTTGAAAAATTGTGTTCTACTGATGAACTTGTGGCAGGTATTGTCAATACTAATTCACACAATTTCGACACTTCGGTGTAAGCATCTTCCAGCTCCTTGTCTTTTAAAAATTGCATTAGTTCCTTAGCGTTATTTTTTGCGCTAATGTCATTAGTTTCGTAAATCACTTTTAGTTCAGATCGCAGTAACACTCGGTCGAAGAACTGGCCATAATGAAGAAGAAGAGATTTAAACGCATCTTCTGGAAAAGTTTTTCCTTTAAATGCATCAAAATTGCAGAGCTCGAGGAATTTAAAATCAGTTAAACCCTTAAATCTATAGTTTATTTGTTGCTTAATTTGATCGATTATTTCATAAAAGAGGCGTCTGTATGATGTTTGAACATCTCCCACCTTGTCTGTTCGAAGACGCTTGGCTTGTGGCTCTACATTTAACGTCATCGTTTCCTCCCAAAATAGGTCAGTCATCTCTTGTTTGGTTTAACATGGACTTAAAATCATCCACTTTTTTTAGGCAAAAAGCAATATCATGTGTTTTAGTTTGTAATATATTAAAAACATTGTCCGAGAATGGAAATATTTCTGAAAATATGTTCAACAAATAATTAAAATTAAAATCTCGTTTTAAACAGTCCAAAAACCCCCTCGAACTATTTATTGCTTCTGAGTCCCACGTTTCACTATTTTCTATTATATTCTCAAATAGTTCAATCAGTGATTCACGATTTTCAGATACTGTTAACACAAGTCTTCCATTATACTTTCACCTAGTAGGAGCTACTTTGGGCAATCGTTTGTGGACAATGGAGTCCAAAGCTTGTGTACGTTTTGTTGACTTGGAAAAAAAAACAGCCATGCCACTTAAAGTAACGAAAAATACTTTACACTCTTTAATGTGATTGATGGACTGGGATAAAACTAAATTTAATTTATAACAAAACAATGGACAAACACAGCACTTGGGAAAGTTTCTCGAACTTTAGCTTGCAGATCCTCTAATTGTCCTGCCATCACTGCAGCTCTATTATAGCTTTGAGCAACTAATTTTTTCTCTCCATTAATTTCTTTAGTAACGTTATAAACTACGGTATATAATGCATCTGCTGTACGATTTTCGGGCACATTCTTAAGACCCCTCTTGAATACTTTCGTTTGTTTTAACGTACCGTATTACTATAGATAATTGGCTAAAATTAGTGATATCAGTTGTTTCGTCCAGAACAATAGCAATGAACCGCGCTTCGCCCATCTCCTGGTTAATTCTTTTTAGAATAATGGTTGCAACAGCGGAAATTAAATCATTCTGGATTCGATTCGACCGCGACGTTCCGCGAAAAACGCTAGACTGCTCTAAATGATATTTTAAGCAATTATCATATTTAGCCATTAAACTAAGTAAATCTTGAAAATTTCCTCTATTTGAAGAAACCTTTGTTTGGTCATGACCTCTAAATCCCAATTCGTGCTGTCCGAGAATACAAACAACATCGATAAGTCTTCTTAATATTTGCCTATTTGTATCGACTAGTTCATTGTGTTGGCGGTGACTAATTTCCAACTGTTTATTAAGGGTGTGTTCAATTCTGGTTTTACCGAAGACTTTTTCTTTTATGACGGCTTGCAAATGCGCTTTGTACATAATGTGTCTTTTTACAGCTTTATGGAAATTGTTTAAATCGGAAAAACCAGTTTTATTCTAGAGACCTTTTTCATTTTCAAAAAGTAAACATGGTCAACAAAATAATTTACTTATATTTTCACACTCTGTTAGCCATTTAAATTGTTCGTATTTTTTTTTCCGGATAAAAATGTCTAATACAGTTTTTCATTTTTGTGGTTAAATTTTTCATAGGCGGTTTTGCCCTTCCTTTGGAAATTATTTGAAGCTTATCAGCGAAGTTTAATATTGAAAATCCCTTTATTATTAAGACACACACCACACATTCACACACACTCTTCTTACTAAATTCTCCAACATTTTCAACGTTATTACCGACAGCCGAAGTTGACGGTATTTGCATATCCACGTCCGTATTATTGTCTTCCATATCGCACCATGCATGACGCGACGTACATATCACACAACACACGGATAGCCGTTCAAACAAAGAACCTACTCCAACGATAGCTTCCGTCCCCACTTAAGCACGCGACTGAAATGCAAAAATTGCAAACAGCCGGTGGAAAGTTCAATAACCTCTGGCTCGATTCACAGGAAATCAAGCATACGGGACTTGGCTGCAGAGAAGCTAGCGGCCCGCATAGGTTCTATTCGATTTTCTATTGTGGCTCGGTCGGAGTCAAGGCCGCATTTATTATGGGCTTGATAATTAAGATAATATTTTAGCATTTTTAATATAAACTAAATTAATGGTTTCCTATTTCAAAAATTACATTTTAGAAGATGTTTTGTAATTGTTTTTGGGGAAGCACTGCTTCCCTTACTTCCATGGACTGCACGCCCCTGATAGGCTTGCTATATTCAAATTCAGATTCAAAGTATACTTGATTGTACAAAGATTTTGATCTTATTGACAAAATTTTCTTGAAATAATGTATAAGTACAAGTAAGTAACATCACTAAAATTAATAAAATAAAATAAAAAAAGTAACACTGTAGCCCAGTTAACAAAAAAAAAACTAGAAAGACACATAGCGCATTAGAGAGGTTAAAATCAAAATCAAAATACACACTCATAATACTCTTCTAGGGTATAAAGGGCATTAGATAATAAAAGTTCTTTCACTTTGTTTTTAAATACTTTAAGACACTGACTATTTTTAACTATCTGAGGCAAGTGATTATATTTTTTTCTGCCTAATATGATATAATAATACAGGGCATGATGTATAGAATATTTTTGCCACTACAGGATACTGATGCTGCCATCTCTTTACATCTATGGGTGTAAACTTTAATGAGTATCTCACTCATTCTGATGTACACAGTTATCTTTTACCTTTTTCTGCAGATTCTTATGATGATCAGGAGTCTGTTTCTTCTTAATATAAATATTTTATAATACCTTGACTATGACTTTAGCATTGAACAGTTATGTCTTTATTGTATCTTGTTAGTTTCTATCAGTGGTCTAGCTAATGACCATTTTTGATGCCTTCGAGAAATTTACCTTAAAGAAGTCCCAAAGCTAGATTTCTTTCATTATTGTTACTCAGCTTAGATAGCAGTTTAACATTTATCTTAACTTTACAAATTTACTTGTGTTTGAAATTCTTTTCTCAGTTTACTAGATCAGTTTATTTATTGCTTATCATACCTTATTGATATTGTATATTACCTATCTTATGGTAACTATTATTTACATAGTTCAGATATTAGTTTAACAGTTATCTCTCCTTTTGGATTTTGGAAATTACTTATCTTATGTTAACTATTATTTGCATAGTTCAGATATTAATTTAAAATTTACCTTACCTTAGAGATTTTGTAAATTACCACTCTTATTTTATGTAAGCTATTATTGGCATGTTCCATATATTAGCTTTGTTAGTTCTTTACCTTTACTAAAATCTCCAAAATTATTTTGGGATTTACCTTGTCTTTTCTTTGTTGAGATTTAAACAAAGTTACCTTCAGATTTGTACCTATCTATTGTGATAAACCAAATCAATTGTTTAAAAATATTTCCTTTTGCCTTCTTTATATTTAGATATATTTGATTTTTTTATACATATGTTTGTTAGGGTTAAATTCAACCTCCTTAAAAAGATCATTTAGGTTAGGTTAGGTTATTGTAAAAGACTGCTCTAAAGCATATTAAGTATTGAATATAATCATATACATTTTATTTATATGACTTCACACTATATTATACTATACCACCATAGGGTATCCTAGTTGACTCTTATAGCTTCAGTTGTCACTCATTTTTTCGTGAAAATTATTATTACTAATTTTTTTACTTCGATCTAAATATCACTGTTGAAGTGATAGATGTATAGTTTTCAGTTAATAGTAATTTAATTATTTTATTTAGTTATGCAGTTAGTCCTGATAGTTTTTCATTTTTCTCACTTAAGTTTTTACCTTGTACGTTGTCTATTATATTATGTGCCTGTTGTTTTATCAATTTTGGTAGATTTACCCAACTATGACCTACCAAATTATGACCTTTAACCAGTTTGTGACTTACCTATAATGACCTCCCTTGCGGACAAATGATCAAAACTAAAAGCACTGACAAAACTACCTTAACATTTAGTATAAATGTAAATTTTGTTGTTATTATTTAAAATTTAATATACAGAATTTTTTTTTATATTTTATTTAGCTTATCAAGGCAAAACATGTAACGTCTACTATGTAGTCTTTAATTTTTCACTTTTGGATAGGGGCAATGTAGCATTTTAATTTTTAAAGTTCTCCGATTTATTTATATCCCAGGTTCTCTAATAAAAAATTAAAATATTTATTTTAATTTGCACTCGTTTTCGACGTTATTACACAACATTAACAACCCTGGAGCAGGAATATTACCATATTTAGTGTCAATAAAAACACCTACCGATCGATAAATCAGCCTTTCGTATGATATTTATTTACAACATTGCCAATTTTCCCTTTTATCTTGTGAGCTTCATGATTTTCATAGATTGTCATTAATGATTTCCTTAATTTGCATATTTTTCTATGTAAAATGGTTTCTCCCTAATTCACTCAGCTGTTAGGTTAATTGATAAAAGAAAGGTCATGAGAGCATTTTTAAATAGGTCATTTTTCAACAGGATTTTGAAGATTGTGTAAGAGTGTTTCTTTTTTATCAGTTATTTTCAGACATTTTCAGGAATTTTTCAGTTAAAGGGCTCTATATATAGACACTGTGATAATTAATCTGAGTGGCGCCTAAAATAGAGCGTAAGTATTTTTTAGCTCACTATTGCTACCTGACGAAGAGCTGCTGTTCGCACAAAAACAGCTATTTTAAGGAAAATTCATATTCCCTACAATAGCATAAGTTACACATGGCACTTTTTATGTTAAGTTCCATTTTATTATAGGTGCCCTAATGGAGGAAATTGCAAAGATCAATGATATATATATATATATATATATATATATATATATATATATATATATATATATGTATATATGTATATATATATATATATATATATATATATATATATATATATATATATATATATATATATATATATATATATATATATATATATATATATATATATATATATAGGGTGTTCAGTTAAGGGCGTCCACTATCTATATCTCAAGAACCCTTGACTGCAGCCAATTGGAAAAAAAAAATTCATGACTAAAATGGCAACGAGGAATCGTCCAAAAATATTTTTAACTTTGCAAATTGGCCGTAAGGGGCGCAACTGTCAAAAGGAAAATACAAATTTAAAATTTGAGCAAAATTACTAAATTAAGATATAAGTTTTATAACGTCATTCGAAAGCTGAGTCAATTTTCTATGAATTCGCTTTAAGCCAAGTTTTCATTGGATTAATAATAAGGGTGTGGGAAACAAATGTGTGTTGTCATATTTAAATCGCTATATCTTGTACACTTCTTAACCAATTTTAATGCACAAGGTGTCATATGAAAGATAATTTTTACATCTCTTAATGGACTTCTGCAGTGATATAAATTAGTTTTAAAAAAAGAAGTCAGATGGCGCTATCCAATGTGGTTAGAGTTTTCTTGAAATTTTTCTAAAATTTCAAATGGATCGGTATGCTTTACCTTATAAATTATAAAAGTGAATTATAAAATCTACATTTTGGCGAAAACCGCATATCGAAATCTTTATTCGTTTCGGAGTTGTTGCTAAATAACTGGTGATAAAAGAAGCAAAAACAAAAAAATCGAGTTTTATGAAGTTAGTATCTGACAAATAAATGATATTATGGAATTAATTAAAGCATGTTAAAGGTTTACTTAATAACCAGATTAAAAAATCTTAATTGAACTAATTGTAAGCAATGTCATACCATGAGGTATTGCGTTCTTATTTCTTATTTGCCTCCTTGTACTGTCACAGTAAGCCGTGAAAAACAACAGACACATTGCGCCTCGTTGTCATGGCAATAAAAGCAGTAACTGTCATTTTGGTTTGTTTATTGTCTTGTGAAAGAAAGTTTACTTCTTGTTTCCGTTACTAAAGTAAAAATGCCGTTTACAAATGAAGAGGCATTTGATATGTTAGGTGTGTATTTTGAGTGCTTTCGAAATGCAGCCAGAGCTTCAAGGGAGTATGCTTTGCAGTACCCTAATCGGACGCATCATTCCAGGCACGTGTTTACTCGTTTGGCAAGACGACTCAGAGAAACTGGCAGAGTTCAACCAACTTCGACTCAAATAAGGCATCGCAGAGTCAGAAATGAGACGAATATCATAAACGTTTTAGCTTATATCAATGTTGATCCACATGCTAGTATTCGCGAAATTTCTAGGGACTTGGGACTTTCAGTTGGCTCCATTCATAAAATTTTGATGGATTTTAACATGCATCCATATCATATTGTTTTGCACCAGGCTTTACTAGACTTGGATTTCGACAATCGCTTAAATTATTGTCATTGGCTTCTCAACATGATAAGGGAAGATCGCCGTTTTTTGGATAAAGTACTATGGACAGATGAAGCCTCATTTACCAGCAATGGTAGAGTAAACTTGCACAACATGCATTACTGGTGTGATAATAATCCTCATTGGATGCGTGAAGTCGACCATCAACATCGTTGGACAGTGAATGTATGGTGCGGAATTGTTGAAGGAAAGATTATCGGGCCTTTTATCTTTGATAGGACTCTAAATGGTGAATTATACCTTCAATTTTTAATTAATGAGCTGCCACAGTTATTAGAAAACGTGACCCTCGCGACAAGAAGAAATTTGTGGTTTCAACACGATGGATGTCCTGCCCATTTTTCAAACCAAGTGCGTCACTACCTTGACCAGCAGTTCCCTTTCCGGTGGATTGGAAGAGGAAGTTTATTTCTTTGGCCAGCCAGGTCACCGGACTTAACTTGTCTCGATTTTTATTTATGGGGAAGAATAAAAGATCTCGTTTACAAAACTCGACCAACAACGCGAGAAAATATGATCGAGAGAATTAGAACGGCTATAAACAGCATATCCGTGGCGGAAATTAAAACTGCTGTCTCGTCAACACAACAAAGGCTGTACCGCTGTATTCAGAATGATGGAAAACATTTTGAACATATCCCATAAATGCCTAATTTTTCTGAAAATTTTGTTCTTGTTCTTGTTACTCGTTACCTGTTTCTTCGTATTTTTGCCACGAAGGTTTTTCATACGTTACTCGTTATGTTATTCTGCTTTGTTATGGCCCGTTGGCCTTTAAACACGCTCCAAATTTTAATAGTCTGCTAAAGTTTGGACCAGTCCAAAGCCTGGATAAAGTGTGATGGAAGGCAAATAAAAATATTACTACTTACAATTAGTTCAATTAAGATTTTTTAATCTGGTTATTAAGTAAACCTTTAACATGCTTTAATTAATTCCATAATATCATTTATTTGTCAGATACTAACTTCATAAAACTCGATTTTTTTGTTTTTGCTTCTTTTATCACCAGTTATTTAGCAACAACTCCGAAACGAATAAAGATTTCGATATGCGGTTTTCGCCAAAATGTAGATTTTATAATTCACTTTTATAATTTATAAGGTAAAGCATACCGATCCATTTGAAATTTTAGAAAAATTTCAAGAAAACTCTAACCACATTGGATAGCGCCATCTGACTTCTTTTTTTAAAACTAATTTATATCACTGCAGAAGTCCATTAAGAGATGTAAAAATTATCTTTCATATGACACCTTGTTCATTAAAATTGGTTAAGAAGTGTACAAGATATAGCGATTTAAATATGACAACACACATTTGTTTCCCCCACCCTTATTATTAACCCAATGAAAATTTGGCTTAAAGCGAATTCATAGAAAATTGACTCAGCTTTCCAATGACGTTATAAAACTTATATCTTAATTTAGTAATTTTGCTCAAATTTTAAATTTGTATTTTCATTTTGACAGTTGCGCCCCCTTACGGCCAATTTGCAAAGTTAAAAATATTTTTGGACGATTCCTCGTTGCCATTTTAGTCATGAATTTTTTTTTTCCAATTGGCTGCAGTCAAGGGTTCTTGAGATATAGATAGTGTACGCCCTTAACTGAACACCCGGTATATATATATGTATATATAGGGTGTTTCTTAATTGAGTGTCAATATTTAAGGAGCTGATTTTTGGGTCCATTTTAAGAAGAAAAATTCATATAAACATATGTCCTAAACGGTGTAAATTTTGAGATACAGGGTGTTTAACTTTCAATAATTTCATAATTTTTCGATAATATCTGGAATACCACTCTAGATATTGTAATGAAATTTGGTATACAGGTACTATGCATCTAGTGGAATTTTTTGATGTAGAACATTTTTTCTAATTTTCACCAGTGGCGTCCGTACGGAATCCGACCTGCATATTTTCCCAGACATTGATGGTACGCCACTGATTTTTTTTAAATAAAAATTATTTTTGAAATTCCCATTCATTTTTGAGCAAGTTTGATCTCTTGGTAATTTTGAGTTGACAACACCAATCGCCATGGCATGCACGGAAATTTTTTTTTTTTGACTGAAATTCAAGAAATCAAATTTGCTTATAAATAACTAATAACCAAAGATTTCAAAATTAATATTTGAGCTTCTAATTGTTTAACACGAAACTATAAAATACTATTAGTTCATCAATAAAGAAAGATTACTAATAATAATTATTATTGTAGTGGGCTTTGGCTGTCAGAATTAATACTTCTCTTGTAACTTAATTTGACAGTTCAGCTTTCAGATTCAGTCGGGTTTAATTAATTTTGTGTTCTAAATATCTGATATATCTGAGAAAAGAAATGGTTGAGTTTACCAATGAAGAGTTGGCAGACATGCATTACATGTATGGTTTGGCTGATGGCAGTTCACCGCAACTAGGCGATTATATCAAGAGCGCTTTCCTGGTCATACCAAATAGGCGAATATTTGCAAATGTGCATATAAGTTTGACTGAAACAGGTACATTCAAGTCAAATAATCAATTAAAAGGGGCCCATCGGACTGTAAGAACTCCAAAAATTGAAGAGGCAGTATTAAATTCTATAGATGAAAATCCTGAATTGAGTACTAGGAAATAATAATAAATATTTTGCACATCCTAGTTTGGAGAATTCTACATGATTTTTTTTATACACATATCACATTCAACGAGTGCACGCCTTACTTCCCCGAGATCTTCCTTTCCTTTTTAATTTTTGTGAATGGTTTTTGGAAAAAATTGCCCGTAATCCCTTATTTGATAGCGAAATAATGTTCACAGATGAAGCGAACTTCTCCAGGAACGCTATCAGAAACTTCCACAATAATCATATCTGGGCCGACGAGAACCCCCATGCCATTGCAGAACATCATCATCAAGAGCAGTTCTCTGTAAATGTTTGGGCTGGCATTATCGAAAATTACCTAATTGGACCTTTTTTCCTCCCAGAAAGACTGAATAGCCATAATTATCGCCGGTTTCTTGAGAACGATTTGCCTATATTGTTAGAAGATGTACCAATTCTGATTAGAAACAGAATGTGGTTCATGCACGATGGCGCGCCCGCTCACTTTAGTATTGAAGCCAGAGAATATTTGAACCGCACATTTGACAACAGATGGGTAGGTCGTGTCGGACCCCAACCATGGCCCCCTAGGTCCCCAGACCTAAGTAGTTTGGATTTTTTTCTATGGGGACATCTTAAATCTTTAGTTTACCGCACCCCAGTAAACACTGTTGAGGAGCTGAAGGATCGTATAAGAGATTCTTGCGATATTATCAGAAACACCGAGGGTATCCGTCAAAGAGTTCGCTACAACATGAGGAAAAGGGCTGAAGCGTGTATTCTCCAAGGTGGTGGGTATTATCAACAACATCTAATTTTTTTCTTCTATTTTGTTTCACAAAGTGTGCTGTCAATGTGTTAAAACCTAATTATTTTTGTTGAAATTATTAATTATGTACCTAGATGTATTAGTATAGTTTTGTAAATAACTTGTTATTGTTGAAGAATGTCATATTATTTTAATAAAATTTATAAAAAGTATTTATGAAGGAACAGACTTCTGAAAAACATTGACATGGTGGTCCTAGATTGGTGGTTGAAGACTGCATACTATTATCTACAAATATCTCTCACTAAGATAAAGCGATTTCTGATTTTAATAAGAATGGACATAGTAATTACTTTCACGCCACTGATTTTTTTAAATAAAGCATTTTTATTGATTCATTTGTTTGTTTTTGAAAACTTTTAGTATTTATTTTCGACAAGATTTGATTTCTCGAGTTTAATACAATAATATTCCTCTGCATGCATGGTGATATCCGTCTTATGACCAGGTTGTTTTGGACCATGCAGAGAAACGGTTTTTATTTTTTAAAACGAAAACCGTGCGTCCAACACAAAATTACCAAGGGATCAAACTTGCTTAAAAATAAATGGGAATTTCAAAAATAATTTTTACTTAAAAAAAAATCAGTGGCGTACCATCAATGTCTGGGAAAATATGCAGGTCGGATTCCGTACGGACGCCACTGGTGGAAATTAAAAAAATGTTCTACATCAAAAAATTCCACTAGATGCATAGTACCTCTATACCAAATTTCATTACAATATCTAGAGTGGTATTCGAGATATTATCGAAAAATTACGAAATTATTGAAAGTTTAACACCCTGTATCTCAAAATTTACACCGTTGACATATGTTTATATGAAGTTTTCTTCTGAAAATGGACCCAAAAATCACCTCCTTAAATATTGACACTCAATTATATATATATATATATATATATATATATATATATATATATATATATATATATATATATATATATATATATATATATATATATATGTATATATATATATATATATATATATATATATATATATATATATATATATATATATATATATATATATATATATATATATATATATATATATATATATATATATATATATATATATATATATATATATATATATATATATATATATATATATATATATATATATATATATATATATATATATATATATATATATATATATATATATATATATATATATATATATATATATATATATATATATATATATATATATATATATATATATATATATATATATATATATATATATATATATATATATATATATATATATATATATATATATATATATATATATATATATATATATATATATATATATATATATATATATATATATATATATATATATATATATATATATATATATATATATATATATATATATATATATATATATATATATATATATATATATATATATATATATATATATATATATATATATATATATATATATATATATATATATATATATATATATATATATATATATATATATATATATATATATATATATATATATATATATATATATATATATATATATATATATATATATATATATATATATATATATATATATATATATATATATATATATATATATATATATATATATATATATATATATATATATATATATATATATATATATATATATATATATATATATATATATATATATATATATATATATATATATATATATATATATATATATATATATATATATATATATATATATATATATATATATATATATATATATATATATATATATATATATATATATATATATATATATATTTTTTTTTTAAGAGTAAAGGTGGTTTTGGAAATGTACGGTTTGATTGTCGTGTTATTCCTTTACTATTATATTAATAATAATGATATATCATAGGGAGGACAGCTGTTCAGCCTCAGAGAATTCAACCTCATTCTCAAGTTCAGCCAGGAGCTACAACACCTGGATCATCAATGAATGTGCCCCAAATGCAGCCTCAGTCTACTTGACAGTTGACAGATATGTACAAAGAGCTTATTTTTAGAATGCTTGAATATCAGATATGCAGTGATAATACCAAGAAGGGTCCTATTTAATAAGAATATGTAATCACGTCAGTTATAGGTGAATTTTTAGTTTATAACAAGTACATATTTTTCTGTAATGGTGTTAAAACAATAATAAATAAAATAATATTGTTAAACTGATGTGTTCGTTTATTCTTATGCCAAAAATGAAATATATTTAAGATCATCAGGTACGAGTTACAGTATAGTTTATAAATTCTGAACTACTCGGTTGAGTTTAAAATATAATTAAGGTCTTAACTTTACAGAGATTTCTGTTTCTTCCATTTATTTAGTTCTCCTTTAATCTCTGCAATTTCTTTAGCTCCTATTCTGCAGCAACCCCCTATGCCATTTACCCCCAAATCCAGCCATTTGCATACATAACTTGCTAGAGATGGACCTTCTTCTTTAGTAAAGCTAGATAAAAAATATATTAGATGGAAATAATTATTTAGATGCATCGACGATGTAATACTAATAATTTGTATGGTCGGAGTGTAGAGAGAGACATTTGATGGTACAATGAGTAAGTGAGGAGGCTGGAAAAATAATCCAATGAGGGTCAGAGGATATTAAAGTGAATTTTAGCTATCCATTCTGCTGCTTCATCCAAACCACATGTTTGTCTAGTGTGATAAGTTGACATGAATCCATGAAACCGCATTAGTCTAGCGAACGAGTTATACATACAATATTTGACCTTAACAAAAGTTAATCCTAATTTTAAAACAGGATTTTTTGAGACAGAAAGAAATTCAAATATAAAAACTCCGGCCTACCGGTAATCTCCATACAAATCAAGAGGACATTTTTTCCTCGTCGGTTAATAAGATTTTGTAAAGAAAATGTCTTAGAGTTACTCCTTATATCCCTTTAAGAATTTGACGTTATTTTTTTCTGTAAATGTCAATATTTTGCTCCTATTTTGTGTTTGGCGTTTCTGTATTGAATTTTCAGATTTTGCCATCACTGTTTTATAATTTGTTTTAAATTCAGAGGTAAGAGAAGCAATATTGCGTGCATTAATAATAATGATAAATATGTATATTTCCAATGTTCCAATACAGCGAAAATGTAGGTACTAGAAAATAAAAATGGAATGGTAATTAAAATTATTTAATTCTGGCCCATGGGCTCTCAGTTTTATGTTATCAATACAAATTTAATTTTGGATATTTTGTGTACTGCCTATTATATTTTGTTTTAGGAAACATTTATAGCTACAAATTGGATGTTTTTAGCTGCGATTTATCTAAAGTTTCTAAGCTGTGAATTTTTTCATTTCGTTATGTATTTTAGTATATTTTAACTGTTTTTAATTTTGGTTTAAAGTTTTTTAATCCGCTTAGGTATTTAATATTTTTTTAATTCTTGCTGATTCTTTGACACTTGCTAGTAGTGATGAGTTATTGTGGAAAGTGAAAAGTTCATCTACTTTCCATCCTCTCACTAATGTTGTTTGCTACTTTCAATTTTGGGTAATCAAATGTGAAAAGTTTTTCATGAACCCCACTTGGGATTTCTTTGAATCTAGCTTTTAGCAAATATTCTCGCTTTATATGAACTTACGGATGGCATTTGAGAGTTTGCAGTATCAAGTGCTTTTATTCTACACACAAACACGTTTATAACCTGTTAATAACTTTACCAGTTTGATATTAATACTTTAGATACCACCTACAGATTCTAGTTTTAATGAGGTCGTGACAAAGAGAACGAAATAAATCAACTTTTTTAATTTTTGCAATAATTCTAGAAAACGGTAATGATATACCACTTAGACCCTTATTATATTGGTGTTTCTATAGGTAAATTACAGTAGTTTATGTGCTCTACAATATCATGATATAACTTAAAATTAATTTTACTAACATTAGACCAAAATTCTGAAGTGAGGTGACTATTTCGAGCTACACCATGTATAAGTATAATAATAGTATAAAGTTTTATTCTGTTTTACTTTGCGGTACATGAAATATGAACAGTGTTTTGCTATTCTGTGAATTTGCCGTTCGCTACGAGATTTTTGACACTTAGGAAGTTACTGCATAGCGAATAATCATTCAATGAAGTTTACTACAGAATAGACTTCATTAGGACTATATATTTTGTGATTAATTGTATGGAGATTAGGGAAGGTGAAAAACCATAAGCATTAAACATAGAGTTTATGTATTAAATAAAAAAGGAAAATGATGGTAAAATATTTTCATGTTTTCACATTTATTCACCTAGCGAAGCAAAGCAGCTCATATATCATGACTCGAGATGTAAGCCGGACACATGTTAGTCGGAACGGTCATTTTTCATGCCATTTGGGTCATTTTGATTTTTCTATATTTGCGTAAATACCGTAAACTATTATATTTGCGTATATACTATAAACCATTATATTTGCGTAGATACTATAAACCATTAAATCCTTTGTTAATGCCCCAATCCTGTAGTAAGTGTATGCCTTTGCAAGTTTAAACTGTCATAATAATGTGACACTGACCAAGTTAGCAGGACACTCTATGTATGCGTGTCTGCAACATAACATAAAAACCCCTGTGGTAAGTTATTAAAATAGGTTTGTTCTAGATGGGAAAATGTTCATTAAAAACGCAATTTTTCTATGAATAAATATTTTTTCATTTATGAACAAAGTGCTGACATGACGGTCATATAACAAGTCATACGTCATTTTTAAAAATGATCGCCATTCTACATCACTAGTCGACGTTACTAGATAGATTTATCTGGCATGAAACTTTTCTGCGGGGTCGCCCAACGTCGTCCGTACCAAAGTCGATATGCAGTTTGGAAAATGTTTCTGCTGCATGGCGAACGCTTCATACAAGGCATTCAAGACCAGTTTGGACTTTATATTCGTGATTTGATTCTAACTTCCATCTGAGTAATCTAAAGGAAATAATGTCATCCCTGCTAGTGTCATTCTTGGAATTTTTTTACTTTGTGAAGTCGTTCACGTTTGTATCGTAATTTAAAAAAAAAACAATGTTTTAAAAATATTTTTTAAAGACTGGTGATTTGTTTCATTTGCCTTGGGGATGACAATTGCCCGTATAGAGTGTGACGCTCTCCGGTAAATCGTTGACCTTCGGTAAACATCTGGCGGTCAGTCTAATAACTTAAAATATTCAACGGCTGAATCTCGAGCGCTACCCTTTGGATTTCTGTAGTAAAGGGCCCACAAACGCACACAGATAGCTTTTATACAGTGCAGACAGTTAACCAGAGGGTAGTGCGCAAGGCAGAGACATTATCACTAAAGGTAGATAGGAGAGAAAGAGAAATAAAACACCAATGTAGAAAACAAAGAAGTTATCCTTTGCATTACGTACTCAAATGTCTCAATATAATCAAAGCCTAGCCCATAACTAAATTAAATGAAAACCCTAATGAGTGTGAGAGAAGGAGAGTGTACGCATTAGAAAGAGATATCTAACGACGACGTTTGAGACGAAATTAAGCTCGGTTATCACTGTAGACTCTCCGAAGAACGATAGTACGGCAATACGGAGCCAACGCCGGTTCCCACTCAATAATGCGCGTGCGCGGAATGAACGGTCTGGTCCCAGATACTTACAATGCGATATCTTACCAGGTTACTTACCAAGAACTATCAATATAGACACTCTCGAATGTGAGTCTATTTGTAGTATGCAAGTGAATGCATATGTTTAAAAAAAAACATGACGGTAATGACCAGTCCGCCATACGGACCTCGCTTTTGATCGCAAGGGAAAGGAATAATGTGTACGTGTACAAGAACATGTCGGGAAGGGCCAGCCCACTATAAGGACCTCGGTCCGGACCGCAAAGGAAGGAATAATGTGTACGTGTATAAGACATGTCGGGAACAGCCAGTCCGTCATACGGACCTCGGTCCTGACCGCATAGGAATGAATAGTGTGTGCTTATGTGAGTAAGATAGCATGTGTATAAAGTGTATGTGTGCGAGTTTGAGTAACCTACAACAATATACCACCTGTTGTTACCTTGTCTATACCTACACACATCTTGGCGACATGGCAGTGCGTCGCGACGGCTGCGATCGTCGAGGAAGGGAGACGACGCTGACAGATATTCCGCACGCTGCGCAACGTGTTTTTCATGTATAATTAACGAAAGAAACGTATTTTTACTACAATTAATAAGAAAGATATGGCTTTTAAACGACGTACGATTCATACAATCCCAAAAAATTTAGAAACTTCGTTACAAGAGACGTATGTATTCCATTTAAATGTTTAAATAAGCTATCCAAGAAAACTGCAAGTTTCTTATATTCGTTCATTTAGGGACGTCTTATTTTCTTAATTTCAGTGGTGTTATACTGTCTTCCTGTAAATTGTTACTCAAAAAAGATGGAGTCGTATTTAAAGGATGAAAAAATTACCTATAATTCGTTGGGAACAAACTTTAACGCGCATACTCTCTAGAGATTTAAATTTAGACCATGTGGGCTTTATCTAAAAAAATGCGACATCCTAATTTCGTCGACGATATTTCGAGAATTTCACGATGGGCTTGTTTGAATATCACAGGCGTAATTTGAAACTCGTTTAAGCAATTTTTGACCGTCTTTTTTTTTTAGTACACAAAAAGAGTGAAATATAAAATAACGCGGTCACTAAAACAAGAACTTTTAAGTGGAATTATCATATCAAATCAAATATACATATTTGTGATATTGTTTGTTGAAAATATTATGAAATAAGGCCAAAGGTAGTGGCAAGACTAAAGTAACTTTTCTAGACTTAAGAAGTTAAAATGCTTAAGGTAGGAAGTTTTACTCTTCGACATCGTGACATGCGACAGCGACGTGCTATACTGCGTCATATCGGCAAGTTATTTAAGTAGCATTTAAATAAAGCTATTGTTTAAACCACCGACGTGCGATAGTGATTTCGCGATATCACTTGTGTCGCCGCGACATGTTGGGAAGTTTCGAATATTTCCTGAACAACAACGCAGTATTCAAGTGCAAATCGAACGGACCATGTCCGTTTTTTTTGAAAATAGAAGGTTGTTTTATGTAGAGCTTTACTTCAGGTTTTATTGGCTTGGGAAACCTCTATGAAAGTTTTGTTGTTGTCATCTTGCACCGCATTCAAAATGTAGGGACAAAAAGGATTTCAACCTCATCTCACTGTTACCCGAGTACCGTTCGATAAAATTGTTGTAGACCCTTTCTTCTGCACAATTCATATATATATATATATATATATATATATATATATATATATATATATATATATATATATATATATATATATATATATATATATATATATATATATATATATATATATATATATATATATATATATATATATATATATATATATATATCTAAATATTTCCGGAAAGATTTAGTTTACTAAAGTATGGCCAAATTTTCATCAAGCAAGAGAACCAGCATGGTTGATGAGTAAGGAAGTAAGGAGAAATGTCAAAACAAATGCAATATATCCACATATTATTAATTTTTTCTTAATTCCCTGTGACTTGTACATAATTTATTTTGTAACATGGAATTTATAAGTGTGAATAAGTTGATAAATACGGTTTGCAAAAAAATGAAATTATGGAAAAAAATTGCCGAGATGATGAGTGAATATGGGTAGAAACTGAATTCTGTTGACCTATATGGAAAATACAGAAATGTATTACGAATATACAGAATAAAGTATAACAACCAAAATGACACACAGTACTCCATCAAACTGTTTTTAAATTGAATGTTCAGTGAACCCAACACTGGTTGATTTTGAATGACGTCATCCCACAACTGCTCCAATCCACCACACCCGCTTTTACCCGCAACGCAGTTTTTATGAATTCAATTTAACTTAAATAAACAGTAAACACTTAAAAAAATAGAGACTTAAGAAGTCATCTGTAGCAAAAACACAATTTTAAAAACAATTCAGTATTGAATATTTTGCCGTTGACAGGCGCCGACTAGCTTTTGGCCTTTTTCCTTTTTCACGCTGAAGCGTGGCTTTTTTCACGCTGAAGCATATGCGATATGTACGATACGTAGTACAGATTAAAAGGTATTCCCCTATATACAAATAAATATGGAACAATTAGTCCCCAAATGTGTGTATAAACTTGATGTATTAATAGAAATTCGCTTTTTACCCGTTTTAGTATTCCACCCTTTTTTACCCGCAATGTTATCAAAATACCCGCATTTCGGGTAAAATACCCGCAAATGGAAACACTGAAAGTGAAGTCATGCTGCATATGCCGCAGCGTGTCGGAGCAAACATCCTACCTTCATATCAAAGAATGGTCTTTGTAAAACAGGAAAGCAGAGGCAAGACCCATGTAAAAAGTTTGATGTTTTAAACATGAATCTTTTGGCTTGAGAAGAATTACTTTATAGTAATATGAAAAGAGGATAGAATGAATATTAGAATAGACGGATATATTATATCTCTTTTGCCTTGGATTTATAAAATAACTAATACATAATCCATACAGATTTCAATATTCAAACACTTCAACGTTATTGAAAACTTAGGTATATAGTTTTACAAAGACAACATATGAATATATTTCTATATACACCAGAACAGCGGTATATAAACACTTAACTATTAGTATGGATTGAAAATAGATAGCTCATCATGTTATGTGTTTGTGCAGTAAAATCTTTGTGGTGAAATATTTTTTGAAAAATCGTTCTTTGTGCCATTCCAACATCTATAATCGTTTTTCTATATCTTTAGATTTGCAAGGAAAAATATTTCAGTTACTTCTAATTTTTACCAATATATCTAATTAAAAGTAAGATCACATGCCATATTTAAATATACAAACTAATTATAACATTTGCAAATTTAAAAATTATTTAGTTTATAGTAATACTGAGGCAATTACAAGATTTGGCTAGTTATCTAGTTACTGATTTCCACAGACTATTCCACCACCATTCTGTCGACTAACTCTACTAGTTGGATTTTTCTGTATTTATTATGTATATTATATACAATATCATGCACTTCATAGAAGAAAGTTAATAGAATAAAATATAGAAATAGAATGAAAATAACAATTTGTTTATTTACAATACAATATATTGTTTTTCTGGTTTCTTCTTTGGGTCCATTTTACTCACATATTAAATGATATATTTACTCTCGTCTTTCTCGTAAAATATCAGTTCAACACTTTGAGTACATTTGAACAAGTAGAAAGTTTCAGCTTACATAGCTCTTCGTTTATCATTTATCAAAGCTGCTTTCCTTTATGTTTACTTTATGTGGAATGTTAAACGGACATTTTGCTGATGGTTTTTCATTATTTTAAGCCCATTAGTAATCTGAAATGAAATTGAACATTATAACATTGCAGTTAAATATGACCTTTAAAATATCAAGCCAATTCATTGGATTACATTTTGTAAGTATGTTTAGCTTCTCTAAATTTAGGTAAAAGAATTTGGTTTTTGTTTACACATATTTAGAATTTGGCCTTTCTCTTCTGCCCTGCTGTCACTATAGTTTCTTACTTTTTAGCGGCCAGCTTTGACAATTTCTGGTTTTTCATTTTAGGTTATTCTGCTGCTGCTTTTTGGTTGTGGGCTTTGCCGAAAGCATTTACCCAGGAACTTATTTATTTGAAACATCCAGAGTGTCGGGCCTTCTGCCCCTGGATAATCCAGAATTTTGTCATAGATTTTTTCCTTATTTCCCTTGCTATATTTCTTTCGTTTTGCTTGGAGTGATTTTATTTTGAACTCTTACTCAGCTGTAAAGAAGATAGTTAGTATATACATAACAGCATAGGATAAAACTTTTCTCGCTCCCGGGCATGGAGGAGCATTTCACATCTTGGGGAATGAATCGGTTAGGAATAGGATATATGCAAAGATAGGAGATAGTATATTTAGTATTTGTAGACTTAAGGGTTAATTTTTTTTATTAATTAAATTAAATTAATATAATTAATTTATTCAAGTTTTATAATTTGATTAAGCTATTGGAGATTAAGAAATCATAACTTAACCTTGTTTAAAGCCAGGTACCTCATTAGAACAGATATTATTTTGTTATTTATGTTTGATAATATATTTTTTAAAGAAAAAGGCATCTTTATTATTGAATTTCTGATTTCCCCATACACGTCTCCAACCATAATTGGACAGTTGAAAATTATGTGTTCCAAATTTGCTACATCTGTGGTACATTCGCATAATGGACTATCTATAATTCCTATTTTATACATATGAGCTGGATATAAACAATGACTAGTTCTCATTCGAATTATAGTTGTGATGTCTTCTATCCATATAGGTTATACCTTTAAACCACGGTTCAAAAGAAAAACTCTCCTGAATTGATGCGTGCCAATCTCCCTTTTCTCTAGAATACTGTTTCCATAAATTTTTCCAATCATCATATATCTTATTTCTTATAAAAGGAATATATTCCCTTTTATCGATATTAATATTAGCTGGAATTCTTAAGCATCTACCAATATTTGCTAATTTATCTGCCATCTCATTACCTTGAATTCCAGAGTGACCTGGTATTCAGGAAAGTTTAATTTCAAAGTAGCTTTTATTTGCATCCAAGATAATTTGCTTAGTAAAAAACGAGACATGATCCAAATCTGCCGTTATTTTTGTATTGCTGAGTTTATGAATTGCACTCAAAGAATCTGTAGAAATTATAACTTTTGTAATGTTTTTTCCAAACACAGAACTAGTGCTCTATTTATCGCAATTAACGCTGCCGTACAAATCTGAAATTCTTTGTATAAACGTTCTGAAAAATTTATATTATATGACAGACAATATATTCCATATCCAACAGTTTCAGAGGAAATTTCTAGATGCGTCTGTAAAAACCATATATAATCCTTTGCCTTATCATCTGCCCTTACTAGAATTCTTTAGAAACATGTGGATCGTATTTATCTAGATTTAAATCAAGAACTGGTACTTAGTTTATCTAGTTGAGTGAAAAAATCAAATTTATAACATGGGAGTTTAGAATGAGTTTCCATACGTTCCGTCAAAACTATTAAATCTGGTAAGGGACTTCCTTATTTCTCCAATAATTACAATCTCCCCTCTGGATACAATAATAAATAGATCTAATTGCTCCTATTTGCCATAATTTTAATAATGAATTTTTTTACATAAATTTCCTCCTATATTCCAGAGACATCTCCCCACATTCTGCCAGCAGAGCATATGTAGGAGTGGACCTCATACACCCTGTGACTGCTCTGAGGACTTCAAATTGTATTCTGTCCAATTGTTCTAACTGAATTTTAGCAATGGGTTTTAAAATAATAGATGCATAGTCCATATGAGATCTAACAATTTCTTTATATATGTTAAGTAAAGTAAGTGGATCCCCACAACATTCTGGTGACTGCACGCATAACATTAATTCCCTTTTTTGCTTTAATCTGTATATCAGAAATATGTTTATTCTATTTTAGATTATTATTAAATGTTACCCCAAGATATTTGGTTTCCTTAACCCACTCTATAGTTCTACCCAGTCTAAAAAGAATTGATTTAGATTTCTGGGTGGATATATTAAAATTGTGGGTTTGCAACCATTGATGTATATTTTCCAAAGCCTGATTGATTTTACCTATAAGAATAGAGACATCTTTTCCTGTAGTTAGGATAACTATATCATCTGCATACCGTAAGAGAGTAATTTGTTGAGGAGTAACATAATGTAAATCTCTGGGATATATATTAAAAAGTAAAGGACTAAGATTTTTGTTTTTGAGTAGGACATAAATCAAATTACACATATATAGAGGCAGTTCTGAGCTTCTGATATAGTAGATTGAAATTTGTATTGTCATACGCCGATGCAATATCTAAAAATACTGCCAACATATGCTCACCCTTTGTGAATTCCATTTGTATTTCAAAGGTTGTAAAACTCAATCCAAACATCCTAACCCCAATCTAAATCCAAATTGAGTTTTAGGCATATAATTTCTTCTTTCAACTCCCAATCTATTCTAGTTTTTATTAGAGATTCATGAATTTTAGCAGGGCATGGACCTAAAGCAATTGATCTATAACTGCTGGCAGATTGTTTATCTTTGTCTGGTTTCAAAATTGGATGATTAATAGTTTCTGAGATTTATTTTTTTGACTATTTAGAGAAAATGACATATCTATATCACAGATTATTATGTTAATCTGTGGTTTAGGATCGAAATGAGTGATCCCGCGGGGAGGCCGAAAGGCCTCTCCTTTGATTGATCAAGATATAGACTTGGTACCGCTTAGAAATAGAGAAGAAATTAAAAACTAAATCAGGAAAGTGCAAACCATTTTGTTCTAATTTGAACCGTTTAGTTTAGACTGTACAGCTGTTCAAAATTGAAAATCCCAGTTTTTAAATGTCAATATCTCGAAAACAATTAAACTTAGGCCTATGGACTATATATGAAGTAGACGTAGAATTTTAGATAACATTCAAATATGTAATAAAGGTGTTTCATATATGAAAAGCTATTTAAGTGGGTATATAAGTCATCCTGTATACTAATGTTTATGTTTAAACTTTTTCTATATCTCTAATCATTATCACCAAAACCGAGAACACACTACTGGGAGACCTTGTATAAAAAAATGTACATTTCCTAAAGTTATTCAACTATTTGTCATGCTAAAACTTTTTACAAGAATATTTTTAGAGAGTTCAAAAATATATCATATTTTTTCAAATACGATGCGAACTTTTTGAAATGCACTCAGCAAAAAACTAGGTTAAAATTTGAACCAACATCCCTAAACATAAGTTTAAAATTATAATAACTTATATCTTAGAAGGCTGCATTTTATTGTAACAAAAAAGTTTCAATTTTGAACAAAAAAAGATTTATATATGTAATTAAACGCACACAGAAGATATATGGACAATGCCGTGCGAAAGCAAAACGTTCGCCGAGAGACGTAGATCGCTCACACCGAGTTGGGATAGGTTAAGATCGGTCGAGGCAGCCTATAGAGTTAATGGGTCTTGGATTCTCTCGACCCTTTTTCTTGGCTCAGTTCATGCCATGCGCACTCGCATTAGCCGATTTGTTCGAACAAAATGTGTGCCCAAGCCGCAAGAGGCACGCGCAGCAATGGCAATATTTTGGACAAATGAAATATTTCGTGCTTGTCAAATTATATTTGAATTTTCAGTTGAAAAATAAGTATCTAGGTACTGTATATTTGTATTCTTTGTAAGTCATAGATATAAAATTCGTCTGTGTTTTTAGTTAATTAACACCTAATCTTGTTCAACAAGTTCAAAACTATTGCGCCATAGAAATCCAGTTATCCTTTGCAATGTAGTTGCTAGTGTAGTGAAGTGAGTGATATTTTTCTTTTTCTTAAAATTGCCGGTATTGAATTGGATTTAAAATGTATACCAGGCAAGCAAAATGAGAACCCAGTATTCCATTACTTCAGAAGACCCCAAAAAGCAATTTTTTAATTTATTTGTTAACAACTGTTACAACTGCGCTCAATTTTAAATTGCAATAGATACGTTTTAAAGCAAGTAAAAACAATAATTATTGATCTTGATTTATGTAAAACACTAACAGTGAAATAGGTTTTTTATCTTATAAATGCCATTGCTGTATTAACTAAATAAACAATTTATAATCATTATATTGTACTAATTTCTCTTCAATAAATGCTTATCTTAATTATGAATACTTTGAGCAGCATCCTGTATATTTAAAAAAAGATATTAATAACTAGATTTTTTTAAGGAAATTGACACCAAGTCTCAAATAATATACTTATTTCTGCTTATGGTGGCATGTTTAAAGGAGTCATTAATTAACCTCTAACTTCTACTTGAATATAAACGGTACCAAGTTCTAACCAGTTAGGGGCGGGGAACAGCATGAAGTACAGCAACGGTAAAAATAGAAAATGGCTGAGTAAAAATCAAATAATCACGCGCCATACAAAATAACGCGTAGTACACAGAAAACGACGACAAAAAAAGAGAAGAAAGTTCTTCTCGCGCCATATTTACTGAAAACAAAGCAAAGGAGGGAGGAGGCAGAGAGCTCTTCCGTAGCTACGCCACTGGTCCTAACTTATTTTCTCTATAGGAAAAAAATACAAAAAGGAATGATTGAAGGCGAATCTTTCAACTTTCCAATTCTGCATTGTGATTTTCAGTGAATTGAAAGATATGAAGAGCAACAAAAAGTATAATTTTCTTTTATGATTCTTGTTATACATTTTTCTCTTCTTTACTGGGCGGTAGAAGTTACTTGAAAAGGGCTTTCCAAACTTATCACATTAAATTTGTCATTTTTGACTTTATTACTTTCTAAATAGCACTTTAAATCAGTGGCGGCTCCTCCATTATGTCATATGGTCAATGATCCCCCCAATAAATATTTCTAAACAGAAAATAATTAATAATTTATTTTTTTTTAATTTCTTTTAAATTTGGAAATTCCTTCTATTATTCAAAGCGTGTAAACTCGTTGAATGTTCATGTTGATTCCGCGGCAGTCGCACTATCGATACCTCGCACAGCGATCTCCAAAGGTTTTGTTTCATTGGAGCACGAGGCTGGCGGCCCGCGATGTCCTGGTGGTTATAAACGGAGGGGAGTTTTTTACGAGTGTTCCCGATTGAATTCGTATAGGAGCACATAGGTAATATACGTCTTACGTTGCAAATTTTGGGTCAACAGCCGCGTCGAGGAAACTTAAACATTTTTGTCAGTAGGTGCGTTTAATGTATCGTGGTTACGATTGCGTATTTTTATAGAATTTATTTTTTTTTCAAGACTTGTTTGTTGATTTTGTGGTTTAAATTAATTGAATAAATTAATGTTTTAAATCTTCGCAGCCACAGTGGTTTAGAATCTTAAGACTTCAAATGCCGCCAGTGAGCTGAACTTTTAGAAATGTCTCGAACTTAAGCCAGATGTCGACATTTGCCGGAACTTAAAATTCGGCAGACAAGTAAAGACAAAAACAAAAAAGTAAATTGTTATTTTATATATATATATATATATATATATATATATATATATATATATATATATATATATATATATATATATATATAGTGATTTTATTATAAAGTCACTATAAACTTGTCAATATCTTAGCGTCATCTGCATTCGGATTGGAAAGATATACAAGGGGCAACAAAAAAAATATTATTTTCTTTTATAGAAAACCTTGTATATACTGTTTCTTCTTTGAAAAGTACTTGCGAGAAGATCTTTACAAAAATAACACATTTTGATATATGTAAATTTATACTTCCGAGACATAGGTAAGCATTAAGTAAATTTTATTTCAATTGATATTTGTTAATTAGTAGCTTAATACAAAAGGTATTTTATTTTCATTAAAATACAACAAAAGAAATACATTTAAAGCAGTGGCGGCTCATGGTTAACATTTCAGGGGGGTATATATATATACCTATATATATATATATATATATATATATATATATATATATATATATATATATATATATATATATATACGAAAAAAAATGTTTTCTGTAGAAAATATAAAAACATTTAACTGTTGCTTATTCAAATTTATGAGGAGGTATAATAAAAGACACTACAAATCTCTAAACTATCTTAAATACTCAGCAACTACCACAAGCTTTGTGGACTTTTTCACCTCAAAAATATAGGTATATTTAAATCTGATTGTTTAATAAAGAAGTTCCATCTTAGAAATAAATAATTCATTGGACGAGTACTATACTATTACTGTCTATAACCTTAGAAAGTTAATGCTAGTATAATGGGTAAAAATATTATTAACTGATATTTTTATGTCAAATTTTTAAATTTAGTTTTGTATGTATGTCTAGTTTGTTTAAATGTGACATGTGATTTTACTTTTAATGAGATATATTGGTGTCTAAAAACTAAAATTACTTGAAATATTTTTCCCTACAGATCCACAGACATCAGAAAAACGACTATAAACGATGGAATGGCGCTGTTTCAACACAAAGATTTACTGTACAGGGTGAGTCAACGATTGGAAAAAGTAAATTTACGTCGAACAGGTAAAAATCTGGAAACAAACTGTTTATGCTGTGGGATATGATATGGGATTGAATTATACGAGGTGCGTCAAAAAAGTGGGGCAACTAAAAATTGTATTTTTTTAAATGGGTCACCCTATAATTGACTTGATTTTTAAATTTTACATAAAATTCTAACAGTTTTTTGTATAACATGTTATATGGCTAAAATTGATACTTTCTTAAATATTTAGCTTTAAACAAAAAAAAATTAAATTTGATGCACATCTATGATTAGCAATATAACGCCTAGTTGTGCCACTAAAAATAAGCATGGAATAAAAGACTGCTTTCGTAATATTGAAGATCACATACGGGGTGTCCAAATTTAAATGCCCAACTTTAACATTTTCAAACCAATTTATTTCAGTTTTTTTAAATGGAACCCCCTGTATATTTTTATTTAGTCTTGTTAAGAATAAAAAATTCTACAACTTTTATTAAACATATACAGCAAGGGAGAACATGCAGGAACGAATCAGGGATGTATGCACCACGATATCACCAGAAATGCTAGTTAAAACTAGGCAAAATATTATTAAAAGGTTCAACATGTGTATTCGTGAAGGCGGACGCTTATTTGAGCATCTTTGAAAATATAACTATGAAAATATCTGATTAACTTTTAAAAGCGTTTATTTTAGTCTGATAAGTGTTTTTTTCTATATAACTTTAAAAATTAGTACCTATTAATATAAGTTTTCGACTATCTAAATTGAAATGTATTCCTTCATTGAAGTGCGTTTACTTATTTGCAAACTAGACGAGTAGACCCCCTTTTCAACACAATTTTTAAATATTTGTAATATTATGCCAGTTCACGGATCCTTTGCTTTAAAATGTAATATTCATTCCAAAAACATAATATCGAAAAAGTTCGGAAATGGCCCTACTCGCCTTATCATTGAATTACAAAACTTAACACGGATTTTAAAATCTTCAGCGTGTAACTCTTGGTTTAATGTAATATGAAATGGATGATATTTATATTTTCTTGTAGTCTTGCTTACTGTAGATTCTGATGTTAAAAGGTTATTAGATCATTTTTTTGTAGCAATTTTATTAACAAATTATTATATTATCTAAATTTTCATTGAATTAATTTTAAATAATAAACTATTGTATTTATATTAAATACTTTTGTTTTACTTACAGCTACTATGGCTACTCTGATCGAGTTGGTAATTTTTTAAATTACACAAAAAAAGGGAATTTTAAAATATTTATCTATTGAAGATAGATATATACTATATGTAATAAAAGTTGTTGATTTTTTTTATACTTAAAAAGAATAATTAAAAATATACAGGGAGTTCCATTTAAAAAAACTGAAATAAATTGATTTAAATATGTTAAAGTTGGGCATTTAAATTTGGACACACTCTATGTAATACCTTCAATATTACGAAAGCAGTCCTTTATTTATTATGCCTATTTTGTGCAGAAGCAAAATATTTTATTTTTAGTAGCACAGCTAGGCGTTATATTGCTAATCATACATGTGCATTAAATTTATTTTTGTTTTCGTTTAAAACCAAATATTTAAGAATCAATTTTAGCCATATAACATGTTATACAAAAAAGTGTTAAAATTTTATGTAGAATTTAAAAATCAAGTCAAGTATAGGGTGTCCCATTTAAAAAATACAACTTTTAGTAGCCCTACTTTTTTAACGCACCCCGTATAATTCAAAATATTTTTAGAATGAGCGCGATTTACATATGTATCCCATAGCATAAACAGTTTGTTTCCAAATTGTACCTGTTCGACGTAAATTTACTTTTTTCAATCGTTGACTCACCCGGTACAAACAGAAACACGATGAGCTATCAATTTTTAATCCATAATAACAAAATGTGTTTATTCGTTACATTAGACAGCTCTTCAGTGGTTCATATAGAAATATATTACATGATAAATCTGTATACCTAAAAAAGTTTTTAATAATGCTGAAGTGCTTGAATATTGAAATCTGTGTGGGACTATGCATTCGTTATTTTATTAATTTAATCTATTAATCTCTATCATCTCTATAATCTATCTATTATTCTAATCTAATATTCATTCTATCCTATTTTCATATTGCTATAAAGTATTTTGTCTGAAACCAAAGGTTTTATGCATACTAAAGTTGTATTTAGAATGTGTTAACGACAGATGTTAATAATAATGTTCACATTTAACCTATATAAAGTGTATATAAAACATAAATACCTTTGTATAAAAAATAATTAGAAGTTATCACATGACAGTGTTTTTTACTTCTAAGCAGGTATCCTATAAGTAATAATTAAATAGTGAAAATAGCATAATTCTTTCACGTAATTGATGTTTATAATAACACATTTTTGAGTGGGTCTTGCATCTACTTTCCTTTTTTACAAAGATCATTCTTTGATATAAAAGGTAGGATGTTTTACTCTCCAACATCACGGCATGCGACAGTGACGTGCGACGCTGCGGCACAGGGTCGAGCCGAGCAGAACCTTTTTTTTTTGTGCGGGCAAAATATTTTTTGGTGCTCTAGTTACCTTTCTTCAGAGGACCTTTATTTTAGACATACGTCATATAAAATTTATGCTTCAAATGAAGTAAATGTTTTGTCTTCAATTTTTGGTTTCTCACACATATTATTCCCCCTCTCCCCCTTATAGACGCCTTTGCTCCGTAGTTTATCTTCTTAAGTTAATATGAACTTTCTTAATAAAATACATAAAAATGCCTATAATGGGATACTAATTTAGAAACAAGAAACGATTTTTTTTAAATTTAGTTTTTAATCAATAAAGGAAACAAACAAAAATCAAAACTTCATTTTATAATGATATAATACACATCGTAACAGTAAACTTTGTATCCTAGACTAAGTTTTTTATTATAGTAATATAAACTGATTAACGTCGTTAGCAATTCAAAAATTTTAAATAAAATAATCGTTAAAGGACAGTTTTTATTTATAAACTATCAAATTAAAAAGTAAAAAATAATGAAACTTGTATATTTTTTTACGTTTATTTTATTTTGTAATTTTTAGCCTTAGAATTTGTTTAATTATCTGTCTTAATATCTTCACTTTGCGTATTAAATTTTAATAATACTTGTCAAGACAAATCCAACGAGGCCAAACACGACGGTGTGATGTGTAGTTCAGTAGTTTCTAGCTACATTCCGGCTCCATCATCAAACCAGCTCTATGGTACCATATTTATTATTTTTAAGTTTTAATAGTACTTAATAATAATAATAATAAGATGTTTATTAATCTCATGAAAAATAAATACATACATAACTGAAAAAATAGAGGGCAATCGTTTGCGTCAGCTTTCTAAATCAAATTTTAAAGGTCGTTGAGGCCTGGTATCCTTAAAACTAAATAAATTACCTTGACTATATAAACTGTTCTTTAAAAACTATAGGACATATAAAAATCATTAAATGTATTGATATAGATGAAAGAAAAGAAAGGCAAAGAAAGCAAGAAAAATAAAGAGGAGGTGGGGGGAAGAGAAAGAAAAAGCAAAGTTAAAAATGTAAGATCAGAACGAGTAATGAAATATCTTAAATTAGAATAAAAATCTGAAAACTCCTAATGTGATGTTGACTGACAAACAAAAATCTTTTTTGGCTTTTTCGCAACTGAATAAAGATAGTTAACTTTAAATTAATTGAAGCAAATATTTAATAAAATTACATATCTCAACATGTAGATTAGTCTGTCTGCGGAATGTCTCGATACATAATATAAACAATATTATTTAAGCAAGCATAAGAAAATATTTTTTATTATTTAAATTTCTTATCCTTGCTTAAATAATATTGTTTACATTATGTATCGAAACATTCCGTAGACAGACTAGTCTACATGTTGAGATATGTAATTTTATTAAATATTTCCTTCAATTAATTTAAAGTTAAATATTTTTATTCCGTTGTGAAAAGGCCAAAAAAGATTTTTGTTTGTCAACCTAAACGCAACCAATAATGTGATGAAAAGTGATGTTGATTGTTAATAACATCCCTGGAGATGCTCAACTAAGAAGATTTTTTTAAATTTTCTTTTTGAATAATTATTAATTTTATATTTATTTATTGAAGCAACCATAAGGGAATGATCTTTTAAACATTTGTTTTGCGATACAAGGGAATTGTAAGGACTTGTATTTTTCCGCCGAATATTTATATTAAGTCAGTTTTAAACATTAACCTCCGAAATAAGTATGGCGGATTAAATTTATTTTGTAAATACAACAAATAGAATGTACTACTCGGCGGTTATGCATATTACGCCAACGAACTTCTTTTAATTTGTTTGTTATGGTACGACAAACGGCGGATTCTAAAAATGAAACGCAGGCATGAATTTTGTAGGTTTTGAATTCTTACATCTAAATCATCCAAACATGGGCGTTATCGCAAAAATTAAACGAAGCAAGAATTAAAGAGTCGCAAAGTATTTTTAGTTACATGGCTTTAAAAATGTCTGTGACAAAAGAGTACCTGGAGAGTACCATAAGCGATCCTCAGTTTTGAGGTAATATTTTTCCTTAAACTTCAGTTTGATGTCCATTATTAGTCCCAGATTTTCTGCAAAATCTTCAAACATAATTTTATTAACTGTTAATATGTATGTTTATTTGATTTAATATACTGGAAGGTTCACTACCAAACAGCAAAGCAACTGACTTTTTGGGATTAATCTGTAACAAATGTTTCTTTGAAATATCATTACCTTAGTCAAGTCCAATGAGGCTAAACACGACGGGGTTATGTTGTGTTGAGTTCATATGGCTACTTTCCGGCTCTATCATCAGAGCAGCTCCATGATACCATATTATTGCATTGTCACCGAAGTTACACAGGTATGCCAAATTTTAGCTCAATCGGATGGCAAGTGCTTGAAAAATGGATTACAAATTTTGAACCGGCAAGACAAACGAATCGAAAACACAGATTTAGGAATCGAAAAGACAGACGTACGAAGAAAGCAAGTTAAATAAAACTTGTAAAAATTGACTTTCCCTTGCCTTTATTTCTGAGAAAATTTTCGATCAAATTGTTTTTAATCATAAGCAGCTGAATTAAATTAGACCAAAAAGGCCAGAGCCTTCCATTAATTCGTAAAAAGCTGGAAATTATTTTATTTCTCTTCGAGTATCCCAAATAAAACTAATATTAGTTTCTGACGGGGGGGAGCCAAAAAAGCCGTGACATTTTGGCATTTCTTTCAGTTTTTGGCTTATAACATTTAAAGGGTGTACAAGTGTAATAAGTGCATCGTACCATACGAGCATTTCTAGTTTTTTTGCGTGTATCTATACGTAAGAATGAACAAAATTTCAGGTGGTTTTCAGATCACAGGCGTTTGAAAAATTTGCTCATCTTTGACTGTTGAATATGACCAACCCACGGAATCAAATTTTGCTAAGAATGAAATTTTCTATACATGCACTCCTAAAAACTAACTAAAAAAGTGCCAAAGTTCGCGGTTTTTTAGCTCACCTTAGAAACTATCGCAAACTCGTATTAGACAGACATTTAGACAAAGTGAAATAACAACATATACAGCTTTTTACGAATTAATGGAAACCAAAAATCTAATTTGACTCGGCTAATGCCCTAAAATTTCTTGTAAATTCATTATGTGTTTTATATAACCTTTAAATACATATTTGATTTTCTTGAAATAACTGGGCAGCATCGAAATCACTATGATTTTTAGAGTCATCTGTAAGAGCTATACTGGGTGTCCCAAAATTAAGGGTCAATATTTTTACAGAGTACTATATATCATAAAAGACTAAAATGGCATGTAAATATATCGAAAATTGCTTCGTTCGGGGGCTACATACAGTCCCGAGAATGAGCCCCTCTGAAGATATATTTTTTCTAAATATTTTTGTAACATTTAAAGTTAGATTATAAAATTTGGGTATTTTGGTCATTTTTATACCCTGAGTCGAATTCTAAAGTCAAAAATATTAATAACAAATCAGGGCGTTCCGAATGGGAGGACAAGAGAAAAAGCTCGCTCTAATTTTTTTCTGCGTATATTTTTTCAGGTTACAATTCCAGATTTCTAAAGCTCAAGGTTTTCTAGTAAAGAAAGGCACTCTTAGTTTAATTCGTTAGGATACACCGTTTTCGCGAAAAGTTGATTTAAAAATTGTCTTACATGGCATTAAATATACAGTTTTCAGTTGAAAGTAGAAACGAAATGATTTAATTCATTTACTGAACCCAAAATAAGTTTAATTTTTAAGATACGACTATTTAAAACAAAGAGTACCTTTCTTAGAAAACCCGAAATTTTCAATTTAAAAAAAACGTTAGGACGACATTTCCCTTAGTTTAGTACTGATATTTTTTCGATTCAATTCTGCGTATAAAAATTAACAAATTACCCAAATTTCATTATCTAGTTTTTAAACGTTAATATTTAGAAAAATATCTTCAGAGGGGCTGTAGCGGCTGTAGAATGAAGTAATTTTCGATCTATCTTTATATCATTTTAGTCTTCTTTTATGACATAGATTATAGGTACGTTGAAAATATTTTCTTTTAGTTCAAAGTAAACGCTATTAAGAAAATTATGCTGTTTAAATTTTCTAATAATTTAAAACTTTCAGAGTTGGAATTTATCGAAACGTCAATAATAAAAATAAAAGTTAATTTTTAAATTTTGAACAGGTAGCCCAACCAAATTAGCTCAAAAAAAGGCTGTGCTCCCTGAAAAATCCTACCAAGCTGGAAATTATTTATTTTAATCGACTTTGGGCATCTCAAATATGAGAAAAAAATGCTTGCGACAATTTTTTATAGGATCTTAACTTTAGGGGGCCGAAAATCCTCATCATTTTCGGATTTTTTTTAGTTTTTCAAGATTAATCTGTCAGACGCACTGTGACAGAAAAAGTCACTCTTACCAAAATTGTAGAGCACAAAATTGCGCGTCGCAAGATCTCCCTAAAAGTCATTAGGTTGGGCTGTTGGTTAAAAGCGAGTTTTAGTTGATTTCCGATGACGAAATCATCTACAAAATTCATCAATATTTTGGAATTTTAAGGATATTTGTAATGAACCAGTTCCTGTCAGGTTCGATACAATTTTCCGCAGGATTCCATTCCATGCTAAATCAAGAAAACAGCTTGAATCATACTTTGGATTTGAGCTAGCACCAAACCCGTTGTCCCTCTTTTATGATGGTGGAATGCGTAAAACGAGGAAATCAGATCTTTCCAAGGTGTTCAATACAGTCAAAGACGTTTCGGTTACCAATGCTGACTTCGCTGTTGATGGTGGGTTCTTAGTCTCGTACAACGAGTGGTGTGGAATACAAATGAACAGTTTTCCAATATCATTAACAAATATGTAACGTACATAAAGAAACACTATGGGTCAAGGTGTCTCATAGTTTTTGATGGGTACGCTGAGAATAGCACGGAAAAAAGTTTCAAATGTGCTGAGCCTAACCGAAGAGCGCAACTTAGCAAGTTTGCCACCCACTGAAGCAGCTGCTCACCAACACTCCCTGAAGGTGTACTTACGGGTTAGTTAGTTTTTTTTAACATTTCATTTGTTCGTTTCATTTTTTCGTGTTCAATAATAATTGTCAGATACATTTACAAATGTAGTACATAAGTAAAATAAACATTATTGAATGTTACAGGTACAGCTGTGGAAAAATAACCCTCTTGATCCAAAACAGTGGGGACGGCACACTATTGACACCGGCCCTAATCCAATTCCAACAGCACAGCCTGCAGCCCCTGAAAAACTACTAAACTCCAATATCGTGTACATGCAAGAAAGGTTGCCAGGCTGCATGCTCTTGCCGGGAAAGCAGGAGTTAGGTGTACAGGAATTTGCGCACACTGTAGAGGTCACACCTGCCGAAATTCACTCACTGAGGACTATACAACTTGACACGGATTCTCATGACGATGAAATAGAAAACATGGAAGAAGGGCCAGATCTCGACCCCGTCTCTGAAGATGAATTTGACATCGACGAGACGCCCATACTTCCTTCTACTTCCTCCCGACCACCCACCCCCAAAAGTAAGAAGAAATCCAAAGAATAATATATTATAAATTAATATTAGTAAGTTAGATTTATATTCATTAAAATATATTAATTACACAGAGCCTACCTACAATAATTAGTAATAAAGTTCACTTTTTCAAAGCTTTCTACTTATTACATAAATTACCCCTATTTATCTAATAATTTTGGAATACCGGGCATATAAGCTTCGTTTGGAACTCACAGCAGTAACATATATTTTGACTTCATATATGTGTGTTAGTGTTGCGGTGCTATCCAGTAGCATATGAAGCAGTATTGATGAGCTCAGAGCTCATGATATGCACATGGTTAGCGGGTCTTCTAGTTAAATCAATAAATTTCCTTGAAATTTCAAAACATTGCTAGATGATTTGGTCATCGAAAATCGACTAAAACTCAGCCAAGTTGGAAAAAAGGCTTTTTCTGTCAGACGCCCTATGTGTACTATGTACTACTATGTACTATTAATCGCGAAAAACCAAAAAAGTCCAAAAATTTCGAAGTTTTTCGGCCTCCAAAAATTAAGCCCCTGTAGAAAACTGTCCCAATTTTTTTTCTCGTATTTGAGGTGATCAAAGTCGATTAAAATCATTTCCAGCTTGGTAGGATTTTTCAGGAACCAAAAGTTTAATTTGGCTGAGCTAATGTTCTTGGACGGGTGGTTAATTTTCACTCCAATTAGCGGAAAATCCATTTCATCGTTAACTGTGTTAGATAATGTTTTGTATTACATAGGTATAACTTAAAGACAGTTTATTATTCTTTGAAGCAAATGCACTTTGTACTATTTACTGTTTTATTTTTTATTTTCGGTATTATAATTTTAAGAACCGCCCCTGGGCATTTCCTCGCCCCGCTCGTACCGGGGCAGTTCCTCGCCTTGCCTGCCATTGGCGCGGGCTTGAGGCGGCGCGCCGGTGGCTACTAGGTTGTTTTACCAGTCGATACTTCATGACTTCACTTTAGTAAGTCGAGTCGAGTTGAAGTGAGCAGTGTTTCATCAAGATAAAGATGGCCGCTACACGTCGTAATATCGCTGGATTACGAGGAAGACAAGTTGGCTATACTTTAATACACTAAAATTGTCTGGAAACATTGACATATATAAAAAAGAGCCAACAACAATTTTATTGAACGGACTGAACGGAGTTACAGTGAGACGCGGTTCAAATCTCTTTCAGGGCATCCGAAAATCTGTATTACGAAATTTCAAATGCAATCTAAGATGATATAACAAGACAAGCCTTAATATTTTAAATATAGTCGTATTATTTTATGGGACATATCCCTCCCAAGGCTCTTTAAATGTAGTTTGATTATTGTATGTTTGTATAAAAAGAAGGACAGAGGATTTTTTTTGTCAAATTTTTTCTCGGTAGTGTATTCCTATAAGGACGCAAATATTAGACTTGTGGAGACAGAACATAAATTATGACCTTTTTTTCCGGTACTGTTATTAAATCCCCAAGCGCTAAGTCTCGCTAAGCCACTACCAACAACTAAGCGCGTGTCAGCACCATCTACCCTCACCCATCCCACTAGCTGACGTAAATGGTGTAGGTACATTTTACATTTCCCCGGGAATCGAATCTACTACCTTGGAATCCATAATGGCTAAAGCACTGACCCAAGCTGCCACCTACTACTGCGGATTCCTGTTAGATTAATGATGCTTTTCACAAAAATTCAAGACTTTATTATTAATAAAGGTATTCCACGTCTATATAAATCTTTTTTAAAGTTGATTTTAAAACACGCTAGTTCAAGACCAGTATGGTGGGTTGAAAAATAAAACAAAAAAGAAAGCAGGGATGTAACCAGAAATGTGTTTCAGGTGAGTGTCGAGGGGATGCGAAATTAAAATCAAATTTACTATTTCAAAACCATTTTCATTATTTTCCTTACTTTTGGTGGTGCCCTAGTTGGATCTGGTTTTTGTATTTATTATTGTGACAATGTTTATCATGTTGACTGTGTGCAGAACGAACTAAGGGTGTTTTCAATTGGTAGATACCACTACAAATGAAAGAGGTATGATATATGACAAGATTAGACCCAATGTTTTAGCTAGCTCAACCCTTTATAACATTAAAACTGCACACGATATTAAAAAACTATACGGTCATCTCGTTCAATTGTCAGATTGTCTCGAATCTTCATATATACATGCATTGAGAAATTGGGAAATATCCGACTGCATTCGAATATTTTCTCCGCCGCACGTTCTTTTAAGTAATTCATATAAATGGGTCTAAACAAACTACCAAACTTCCTTTACAGTATATTTATTTGAGAAATATTTGCAAAAACAAAATAGGTACATACTTACCTTCAGTCTAAAAAATTGATCTTACGATTATGATAAAATATAGTACATTTAACACATTAGAATACAAGTATAGGCATTTGCTGTCAAAAATACAATTATGTATGATATATTTTTCGTATATTTGTTCTTATTTACATGTTGACACCTACCTATACTTATAACTATATGAGACACAAAAAAAACTTTAATTACAAAAGTTAAAGGTTTTTTCCTGTATTATCTTTTACTATGACAAATAAACCATATCTTTAAAATCTACATATTTAAATGAAACAACCTTTACATTATTTGCTTCAATAAATGTGTGTCTATCTTCAAAGACAAAAAAAGCTGTCAGAGAACATTCTGAAGTCAATAGAAATACGTTGCCTCTTATGGCAAGTTTTTTTGTCAAAGTTATCGGTTGTCTTTAAAGATAAATGTATCAAATCTGGTATATTTTAGTGATTTCAAAAATATATTTTTCTACAACCATTTTTGAAACTGACAAAAAACACACTGTTAACTGGGCTAGAATGTACCATATATCACACGCGTATTGTATTGAAACAGTTTTTCAGCACCTGTGTTGAAATAGGTATTTTCCTAACAAGGGCGGAAAGTGGTACTTTTTCGCACGCGACGGCAGTTGCGCGTCGTTTGGTCAAACCGTCAAGGGCGGAAAAGACACTCTCTGCATGTGTTACGTACAAAATTTTTCCTACGATCGATATAGTCCTCAGATAAACGTTCATTAGGTTTGAGTTTAATAATAATATACTGTAATTACAAAAATTATTGAGCTTCTTACAAAAAAAAACTTACTTTGCAAGTACCGTATTGAGTGTTTTAGATAAAATATTCATTACTTTAACAGATCGCGCGGAAAAGTTTCTTTTCAGTGCTAGTAGTCCTGAAAAGTTTCTTTTCCTCACGATCGTAGGAAGAATGCTTTTCAACACGATAATCTTGGGTCATTGTTACAGCTGATGCAACGGGTGGTGACAATTTTTTCAACACTAGTGTTGGCAAATAACTCCTCGTTTGAAAACTACAACTTTCAACACTTGTGTAATATTTCTTAAAAGACACCTAATAAAACAATTTCTACCAAAATCTGTCGCTATATAGGTGTTAAAATATATTAATGAAAACCCAAAACAAATAAACATAGGTAGGTGACACTATGTTCTGAAAATTTGCTTTCTTTTTATTTTTGCCAAAAGTTGAAATTATTGTTTATAGAAAAAGACAGGCGACTTGAACAGGTTTTATAATCTCAAATTTAAATACATTATTTTGTTATATTGATTCGTATTGAGAAGTACAGTAAATTTTTTAGTTAGTTTAGTCGACAGGTAGCTATTATATTATATATATTAATGTCATAAAAACGTAAACTAAGGCACACCTAGATTAAGAGCGATTGAGACAGATGATTTTAGCGTGTTACTGATGAAGCGCGGCACCGCCTACCCATTCGATGGCGAGCGCATTTTAAATTTATTTCAAACTTGAGCACTAGAGGCAGACATACAGTCACTGAGCAACACTCGCCATATGCCTTATACCACATGATCAAAATTTGTTTTGTGTAAAGAAAATAACCCTCATTATAATATGTATGTTTCAAAACAATCTATAATTACAATACAGTAAGTACTTAATGTCAAAAAGTAAAAGAAAATAAAGACATTTTTTTTATTTTTAGCTGAACTCACTGACGTACATCTGCTCTCGTTGTATATTAAACTATAACATATATTTACCAGATCGTTCGGCTTTACTATTTATTTGTGCTGCCAAGTTAATATTTATTAAATACACTAAAAATGTCATAAACACGAACTTACTACTTTTAAGAGCTTAAAAAGAAAGTCATAGGTAATAATATTTTTCTGTCTTAACACCGATGTCCCTGCTTCCATTTCTCTACTTCCCTGCGTATCCTAGTGACATCTATGGCGTAGGTCCTACAGCACCCTCCTACCCATGTAACCCTTAAGTCAAGCCACCGTTCCACATAGGTCTCCACTGGCTCACATTTGTCCCGATTAATCCATCTGAATGAGCCGCAATCTCTTTAGTATATTAAAAAAGGAATGATTGTTAGTTAGTGAAGCAGTGATTATAATTATGCTTTAGTTAATGGTGATCTAAAATTTAATGTTTAATTTTTTATTGTATTAAGTAATAGTATTTATAATGGAAAGCAATCCTATATAAAATATTAGAAAAATGTTTAGTTAATATGGTAGCAATACTTTACTTGTGGAGGAAGCCATGCCTTAAGTATTTTATATGCTTTTGCTAATCCTTTTTTTGCTGACGCTTTTATACCTCGACTGTATAAATCTGAATTGCTGGATCTGCTGTTTTGTTTTGTGATCTGTACATTTATCGTCCTACTATATATATTTTTGGCTACTTTACCGCCATGATAATTTCTGTTGATCCTAAATAGATAACCCAACATAACATTCAATTTCAGATTATTTTTAAAAATTATAAAAAAATAATTTCTCGATTAGCAATATATCCCATACTTAGCTAAAAACCGAAATCACAGTATTTTTTAATATAATGTTTTTGCGCGATGTTTGAATCAATCGTTTCGAAAAGGGAATAATCGTTCCTCCATTAAAACGTTTGTCAAAGGACCGATCATGTTCTTCTCTTATTTGTTGAAACATTGGCTTTATATGGATTTTATGCCAGTGGTTTAAATTAGTTATTTAATTACTTTTTTATTTTGCAGATTATTTTATTGAAAACACCAAAATGCCATTTTCTTTGAAACAAGCAGATATATTCAAATACTACACGTAGCATATTAGAAAATATTTAACTAGGGTCGTCGGATTGCTAATATGTCGTTCATTAGAGCTGCTTTTTCGATCACAGCTGAGACGATAGTAAAAAAAATTATATTAGATAAGGATTTTCTTGCAAAAAGCATTTAGATGTAAGTTATTAATGTTTACCAGCAATATGAATAACTAATATATGTATGTTCCGTACTCCGTTAAAATATGTATCGGGGTATTCACCACAACTATTGCTGACGATAAAATGATCTTATTTAGGCCGCCATATTATTTTATTTGTCATATCAAATTTTCCGGATTTTTCTTATCATCCTTGGGTGCCAAAGAATGACTGCATCAAGTTTCTAGGCCAGTAAGAAAAAAAAGTTCTGTTCTCGTCTTCAAGTTTCTAACTGGTCAGAAAAGAAAAAAATCCAGGATATTTTTTTGGGATAAAATATTTAAAAATGATGAATCCTTATATTTGATTTATACCCGCTGGCCCGCGCCACACTAAGGCTATTATATCAATCATCATCAAAACGAGTCCTTGACTGGAATATAAACACAGTTTTGTAATGTACTGGTACTGGAATAACATTGCAAAAATCCTATGTTCCATCCCCCATGGGCGATGCCTTTTTTTTAACAAAACCTATAATTTTGTATATATCTAGTTGTATTTTAAACAGTTTTAAATATCGTACTGCGTTTTAGTTAGCCCTGGTTAGGCACTTTTTTTTTGGTGGTTGATGATAAAAAGGTATTTACAATAAAATAAGTCACACTTTGAAATTTATCCGCCCATGCGCCACACCTGCACCTGCGGTGTGTAAGGTAATCTACCTGGGTAGAAAACAGTAGAAAACTTGTTTTATACGTGTGTACAGTACATGAAATCAAGGTTTTCTACCAATGTAAACATCAAGCATCAAGTTTATAAATATCATAATTTTTTTCATATTTCTGTGTTATTTTCGAAATTTTGTATTTTATTTTGAGTAAGTAGAAACATATTTTTTGAAAATGTAAAAAATACGTCTTATTCAAATGTGAACAAATTGCTTTCCCTTTGATTCGAAGTATAAAGGATCGAGTTAAATAATAAATATTTATAAAATACGATGGACTATTGACTTGATATGCTAGTAAACAATTTTTAAATAATTTTAAATTTTATTCTAAAACCGTCAAATTTTATGCAGAATTGTGAATCTTTTTCGAACAAATGTTTGACAGATGAAGGTTTCTCCGTATTCTACCGTTTTTGTGATGTCAAAAACGTAGTTTTCGTGATGTCAAAATCTCTGGCGAGCACCCATAAATTGGATATAGGCGATTTCCTACTAGTGTGGATATTACCGATAGCGATTATTGGGTACTGGTTATTTTCCCGATCGTTGATGGTTGTTTGAGTCGAGTCAAAGCAGACAATAAGGGTGTTGGCAAATTACCACATGTGTGTTTGCCACTTTTACTTTATTTTACTATTATTTTACTCAATTTTACGTTAAATGTGGTAATTTTTCTGACTTGTAAGTCCAGTTTAAATAGTAGCGCAACGGATGTCGCAATCTTGTAGTGGAAGGTTGGCGAGTTTCATTATGCAATTACATTATATTACTTTTTATGTCGAATTTTTATATCCCATTACAAAATGCTTGCTTGAACTAAATGGGGTATTTTTAAAATTGCCATGCATAAAAAGGTACGGTACCCAAAAAGCGTACATTCAATCGTAGACGTAGACATTGTTTAAACATTGTAAGTTTGGACTCTTGCTCCAGTCAGTTGTTAGAGTGGCCTCATTAAAATGGGTATAAGGTTTGTGTATTTAAAGATCATACCTAAAGGGATATCATTTGATGATATTTGTTAGCACTGTCTCAGTAAAGTACAAATATAACATTGACATAGATCACTAACTGGTAGATAATATGCTTCGAGTAATTATATTATAAGCATATGACTCCCTATTCTTTTATTTGGATAACCACAAGAGTGTCATATGAAGTTTTTTTTCTGATGTCAGTGATTCCAAGAAAATATACATGGATCTACGAATTACCGTTTCAAACTTATTGTCGATCATTTCATTATGAAACTCATGTTTTGTAATAAGAAATATAATAAAAAATAGAAAAAATTAAACCGATTTAAGAAAAGCACTGAACAGTAAAAATAACGTTATAAACAACCTTAAACATTTGATTTATGCAGTCGCTGTCAAACTATCATTTGATTGCTATGTATTGAGCAAAGTCAGGTATTTGATATTGGTTGCTCTCCCTTTTAAAAGACATAGTATGATTTAATACCTCAAATATCTATTTATTAGTGTTTTTATTATTAGTTTGACGCGAACTTCATAAGTAAGTGCTTTTTAAAGTCGATTTTATTTTCTCAAATGTTAATTTTTAGTTTTTTATTTTAACTTTATTGGTTTTATTACATTATATCGTGTTCACTATCTGCCTGGTTCCAGATGTCCACGTTTTTCTGTGTATTTTTTCTTAGTAACAAACAAGCAACAAACAAAGAAATTTAAAAAAATCTTTTACATGAAAAAATGTCACTTAATAGTAGAAAAGAGTGTACCCTATTTGATAGAAATATCTACAAAAAAACCTATTTTTTTTCTTAAAATCCTGAGACAAACAAACAAATTATGCTTTATTGTCGCAGGAAAATTGTTACAATTTTATGGACAAAGCGAAATTGAACTTAAAACAAGAAAAAACAAAAACAATGAAAAAACGAAATACTGATCGAAAAGAATTATATTTTTCGATAGGTCAATGCAAATATATAAATTGTAAATATAACATTCGTTATATTCGCAACATTGCCGTAGAGCGGTTAATGAATCCAGGTGACCTAACGAAAGGAAATAAATTAAATAAACAATACATATGCGAGGTGAATAATTTCGATGACATTGAAATTTATGCGACCTTAAACTCTATTTTGTTATCGTTATACAAGCAAAATATGTGAAGTTAAACAAAAAGTGTACTGAACTAATATAGTAATTAAAGTGTATTAGAAAAAAAATGTATAACTTTAATCTAATATGTAACAAAGATAATTAATGTTAACGGACTATCAGACAGTTCATTCCTTATAAAATATTTTCAAATGCCTTGCAGCAACATGATTTAAATAAACAAGCAAATAAAAAATATTTTAATGACATTACTCATTATAAAAACCAATAACGCATTAGAAAGGTCTTTCAATGAGGAACGCTTTGGTTTTTTTCGGAAAAGTGCAAACATAAGGATTGCTTTTAAATGTTCTGGAAGATGATTGTAAAGTTTTATGGCGTTGTAAATAATTCTCCGTTTTATTAATTCTGTGAAAGGAATGGGAAGGTATATGTCATGTCTAAAGGCTCTGGTAGGATAGACGTGTTGTGGCCTTTCCGGGAATGTGCTTATATGTTTTCTTATCAAATAGACGGTTCTAAAATAAATAATGCAAAGTGTTAATATTTCATGTTTTTTTAAATAGTATTTGCAGTGCGCTCTATTATTTAGACCAAACAAATAGCGGATTGCTCTCTTTTGAACGCTAAAAATACTACGAAATTGTTTGGTGGTACAGCAGCCCCAAAAGTGAAGGCCATAGCGGAGATGGGATTCGAATAGAGAGAAATAAGTAAGTCTAGCAGAAGACACGTCCAGTTCTTTTGAAACTGATCTAAAGGCAAAGCAGGTGGTAAAACGTTTTTTAGTCGAGGTGTCAATGCTTAGACCATTTTAGGTTGTTATTTATATTTAAACCCAGGAATTTAACCGACTCAACGTATTTAATATTGCTGTTAAGTAGCTGAAGTGGGTGTAAATATATTGAAGCAAAGCAGATTGGAATCGGACCAAGCCTTAATCATAACAAGGTCGTTGGATATATTAGAATGTAACTTTTTTGTTTCAATAAAATGTAGCCTTCAAGATATGAGGTATTATAATTTTAAGTTTATGTTTAGGGATGTTGGTTCAAAATTTAACCCAGTTTTTTTGCTGAGTGCATTTTAAAAAGTTCGCATCATATTTGAACAAATATTATATATTTTTAAAGTCTAAAAAAAATATTCTTGTAAAAAGTTTTAGTATGACAAATAGTCGAATAACTTTAGGAAATGTACATTTTTTTATACAAGGTGTCCCAGTAGTGTGTTCTCGGTTTTGCTGATAATGGTTAGAGATAGAGAAAAAGTATAAATATAAATATTAGTATATAGGATGACTTATATACCCACTTAAATAGTTTTTCATATATGAAACACCTTATATTTTATTACATATTTGCATTTTATCTAAAATCCTTCGTCTACTTCATATATAGTCCAGAGGCCTAAGTTTAATTGTTTTCGAGATACTAACATTTAAAAACTTAGATATTTAATATTGAACAGCTGTAGAGTTTAAACTAAACGGTTTAAATTAGAACAAAACGGTTTGTACTTTCCTAATTTGGTTTTTAATAGTCTACCATTTCTTCTCTATCTCTAACCGGTACCAAGAATGCAACCGAGAACAAACTATGGGGACAGCTTATGTATATTATAAGTATTTTTCATATTTTATTAACTATAGGCATACTATTTGCAGTATACACAATTATTTAACTGTTCAAACATCTCAAAAAATACTCTCAAAAACACAACTGACAACTATCGCAACGAAAACGTCAAGCTGAATAAGCAATAAACTGGCCGTCTTGTCAGATCGGGTCGCCAGCCACGTCCCCCTCGATCGATAGCTGCTCATCGAGGTAACCTTAGAGTTAATGGGCCTTGGGTTTTGCTCCTGTTGGTGATTCTGGTGTGGTTTTGTGTACTTAACATTTAGTATAGCTAATAAGTATGCTATAATTCATTGAATAAATGAATATGTATATAGGGAAATCGAAAGAAGAAAAAGATAAACGCGACAAGAACTATTATATTGTACAAAAATATTTTTTTTTGGATGACCGCTACAGTACACTGAAATTTGACCAACTATAGACACGAGTTTCTGACTTAAGGTCTTCAGTACAGTTAACTAGTTGAGAGACAAGGGTCAAAACTTAACACAACAAAACCACACCAACAGGAGCAAAACTGATATTTGTGGTTACCAAGAAAAGACTTCGGATATATATATATATATATATATATATATATATATATATATATATATATATATATATATATATATATATATATATATATATATATATATATATATATATATATATATATATATATATATATATATATATATATATATATATATATATATATATATATATATATATATATATATATATATATATATATATATATATATATATATATATATATATATATATATATATACCAAGATAGCAGATAACTTAATTATAGATACTGTTCTTACCTGTAATTATTAAGATACTTAATACTTCGGACGCAGCCACATTGATCATTGTTTTAATTTTAATATCATAACACCTTAAAGTCTTAAATATCATACCGAAGGGCTGTAAAAGATAAATAAATGCCTAAATTCCAATTGGGAGGATATACAATCAAATAAGAGTTTCAATTCCAAATTGGAGAGCCTAAAATAAAAAGAGCTTGAATTCCAAAAGAACCCTTCCAAAGAGGTGCTAATAAACCTAAGGATCACAATATAACTTAATTGTTATGCTGATAATAAAAGACGTCTATTGTTGTTCTCTTTGCCAGGGTCTGCGTCTTTAAATAAGCAAAAAATATACTCAAAGGACATTTATTTTTAAGTAAGATGTTTTAAATTTATTGGCAGTTATGTCAAAGATGTGAGATTTATTGTAAATACAATATATACATAGCTGTGATATGCAAATATAATTTAGCACTTTGTTACCATATGGAAAAACAATATAATGAAATATGGAAAAAATTATTTCGTAACGTTTAGTATTTCCGGGACAATTTACTTTATTAAGAAAAAAACAATTATACCTGCTTGAATTTGATGAAAATTTTAAGCATTTCATCTCTGGAGTGTGAGGGCGATATTAGTTCAGTAAGGTTGCGATGACAAAAATGGAAGAGAGCCCTATATAATTATTTAGAGGCGGCTAGCATCGAAACGCCTAAAAAAATTATTGCTGAAGCAAATTCTCTGGAAATTGTCGAACAACAGCGTTTAGGATTCACGCAACAACCAACGACAAGTTCTGAGAGTGGGATAAAGGCAATTTCCTCACGTAAAAATAATAATACTAATGGTTGAAAAAAACACATGTATGTCTATTTTATTGTACGAGTTGCAAGCGTACGGAAATCAACACATATGTCCCGTAAAGGACAAAAGCAACTTCCGGTAACACTTTGCGAAACATGTTGCCGTTCAAACAGGAGGTTCTCTCATCCACAAAGATCAACATCTTCTACTAGTAAGAAGCTCAAATCCAGACATCAGGCAACCGCAGAAGATATAGTTTGTGTGAAATTCGGAGATACGGAGTATGTATTCCGTATGGATGATGGCTTGATAGAGTGTAAGGTACGCGGTGCCCTTAAAATAGATTTATAGATTCTGAAAATGAGTCCAATATCAGAGCTGATAACACCTTGGAACTCCTAAAGAAATCAGGAGTACCAGTAAAAAAATCCTGATAAGGTGCTTTTTACCCATGGTTCAAATCAGCCCATAGATATTTTAGGTTCTTTTGGTAACATTATTAAAGGTATATAAAGTAGGCTCTAAACAACAAAGCGACATATTTTTAGTAATAAATACTGGTAAGAGAAACTTATCAGGGAAAACAACGGCTATTTCTCTAGGTTAGAATTAGACTTAATGTAATTTGTATAGCACCCTATTAGTCAGTCAATGTAGTGGGTTGTGTGATAGGTTTTTTTTAGGACGACCGAATATAATGTGTCTTCTTTTTCTATATTATAGGCCCTTGAAAAAGTGGTAATTAACCACAAGGAATAACTTTGGAATCTAAAGTTAATAAAAAACTGAACTTATTGCAGCAGATATTATTGAAGAGGTAAAAGCTCCATCGGACACCATTGAGTGGTTCCTGTACTTAAAGAAAACAGTGTAAACCATGAGAAGAGCTAATACTGCAGTGCAAATATCTAAAAAAATCGAAACATTACAATATTCCTTAGTAGCAGAGGGTTATACAGATATAAAATCCAATATTTCGAATAAATACGGCACCGGAAAATTTTCAGAAAATTATGTAGAAGATACTCTTGTGTAACAGAATAGACTATAACAACGGTATAGACTATATATTTTTATATATTCTAAATGTAATTCAAACAATATTTTACTAAAACTGTTGGTTCTCACGTTAACGCTTAAACAGGCGTGATTATTTCAAAGGAATTATAAGTGGATTTGTCTAATATTAGTTTTGAGAATTTTAAAACCTAAAGAAAATAATAAATATCATATATCTCAAAGGCTATTTTCTAGACTGTATAGACGGATTTATGTATAACTATAATAAACTTTCTTAAGTGGTTACAATTTATGCCTGCCTTTCGTGAGTTCATGGTCCCATATCATGGGAATCTTTCTTTGTCCCGTTTAATTTAACTTGATGCAAATATTAATTGAAACATTTTATTTGGTTCGATGCAATGATAATGAATGGTCAATTTACTATGTGAAAAATACAATAGAATACTTTATAATAGGAATATTATCGAACAGCCATGTTTTTGGGGCATAATTTTCCCTACAGAAAAGAATAACTGAAAGGGTTTTTCTGTGCGTGTTTTTCGCCATGACTTTTCGCACCCATAGTGAGGAGAAGTTAGTATAGGCATATATATTAAATTATATACATAACCTTAGGACTAAGAATTGAAGGGAATATTATTTTAATCGATTTATTCATTTTTTCTTATCATGGATAACACCTCGTGTCTCTAACACAAAGTTCCGAACTTAAAGTATAGAGTGGGGACTTAAGCTTCACCATTCACAGCTTTATTCGTTTTGTACTTACTAATAAAATCAAAGAGGGGTTGGTCTAAGAGGTGAATCTAGTAATAGCTTGGCTAACTTTGTATTTTACGGGAATACTAAAAGTCAGTTTGTGTCAGAGTTTTGTTTCTTATAGTTGATTTTAAATTCTTCTTTTGTGGTGGTTTATGACGATTTACGTATACAGTGGGATATTAAAGTTGAGGGATTTTCAAAGCTATTTTATTTTCATTCTATGATTTATTTAGGGAGTAACTTCTTTTCAAGAGTTAAATTTACGGTTTATTTTAAGATTTTTCTTTTTTTTTCTTTTGTACTAAGGTTGGGGATTTTAAGAATTATTTTTGTACAGTATTTCACTTCTTTTACTTTTCTTAATAGATTTTTAAGTTGTTTTTAAAAACCAAATCTTTTATTTAAATAAGCCACCTGCTAGTTAAAATAAATCTATTCAAGAAGAAGATACCATCGTTGTTGCAGTTTGCTGTTGTTCGAGCTTATATGGCCGTAGAATTGGTGAAATAAGATGTCTAATTTAATTTGTACTAACAATTATACTTGATAACATTGTAAATTATAATTTACGAAGAAGCCTACAGAGTACCTTTGATTTTACTTTTCATATTTTAGTTAATTTCAGTATTGTGATAGGGTTGCCCGCTAGGCCTCAAATAAATAAATAAAATAAATAAATATTTGTAAATAAAATAAATAACCGCTTTATAATCTTGTTACACTTGCAAGTGCGTTTAACTTTATAGACGATATCGTTATGTATGACAAAGATGAATTTGAGTTGATAACGACTTGAAATTATTTTTGGACTGCATTCACGTCTTTGCGCATGCATAGAAAGATGGTTTCTACGGTCATGATCTTTCAAAATTAAAATTATTCATAGACCGGTGGAAACAAATATTGCTGATCCATTATCTTGCTTGTATCAAGTAAATACAGGACGTCCTTTCAAAGAGTACAATCAGGTACACCAAATTTTGGAATATCCTTTCCAATTGCAATAACATTAATCGAAATCAAAGATGGTATATATAATAACAACTGAAAGAATCCTATTAAGTACTGCCAAATATTTCAAAACGAGTTCTGTTTATATGAAGGCATTCTGTTCAGGGGAATCATCAGAATCGTTGTACCTACGAAATTATGACAATGTATCCTAGATGCTGCTCATGAGGTTCATCCTGGTACAGTCGCCATGAAAAGTAGGTTAAGGACAAAACTACCGTGGCCAAGGATCAATGAGCCCGCTGAAAAAGTTGTTAAAAGATTGCACATTGGTTTCAACCCCGACCGTTAGACATCCAATCAAGCGTAGAAAGATACCTGTAGGAGCCTGGATTGGCGTCGCAATAAACAAGTGGCAACCATTTGTTATAGTTGATTGCTTTACAACTTATCAAGAAATCGAGGTTATGAAGACAGTATCCACAAAATACATCAAGCTAAAAGAGAATTTTTCCAGACTTTATATATATATATATATATATATATATATATATATATATATATATGTATATATATATATATATATATATATATATATATATATATATATATATATATATATATATATATATATATATATATATATATATATATATATATATACACACCATTAGTAAAAAAAGGGAGAGATGTGAGGTATGTCTAATAAAGAAGTCTAGTTCAAACTTCGTAGGACAAAACGATGGGTCAGGTGCATGTTCGTTATTCACGGAATCGACAGCTTGCATAACAAGTAAACTATTTTTTTGTGTAGTGTAGTTTGTTACAAAATTAGTACAGTTCACGAGTATATTAGAATAATGTATCTATCTTAAGTCGATACTCATCTACTAGATAATTTAAATACTCAAAGAAAAAATGTTTTGAGGTAGAAAGTAATATAGATAATAAATGTATTATTTCGAAGGTAGTTTTTAAGTTATCTTGTTAAATTTATAAAGTTACATTTTAGAAAAACCGTTGCAACTTTTTTATTTTTGATAATTTGAGATTTTGTTCCCAACATTTCGATTTCGTGGATTAGATTGATCTTTTAAGAACTTTTAAACGATGTAACGTAATGCCAAAAAGTAATAATTTTTGCCCTTTAATAATAAATGTTCCTTTAAATAAAATTGTAGTTCCAGCCATTGCATCCTGCATAGACAATCACTTGCGGTTAAGAAAATGCCGTCAAATCTAAAATTGGTTCTTGATGAGGCGGTAAAGATAATTAATTTTGTCAAGTCAATTCGATGTCGATTGTTTTCAATATTATATGAAGATTATGGTAGCAATCATAAAACACGACTGCTCCACACTGAAGTGAGATGGTTGCCTGGGGGTAAAACTTTGACAGGGCTTTTTGAACTAAGGACAGAATTAGGTTTTCTTACAGATATTCCTTTTAATTTAAAAGACTGTTTGTCCGATAAAAGCTGGTTATTAAGACTAGCATTTTTAGCAGACATATTTGGAAAACTTAGCGAATTAAACCTGTCATTACAAGGAAAACACACAACAGTTTTCAATGCTAAAAACAACATAATCGCCTTTAAACGAAAATTAGATTTTCGGATTACTTGTTTTGGTAAAAGAGAAACAGAAAATATTTCATTGCTACGTGAGTTCCTTAGTCACCTTATACAGAAATATTTCAAGATAAAACATTTGTTAGATTGGTGCAATATCTCAATGATCTGCGAGCGAGTTTTGAATCTTACTTTCCTGAAGAACAAAATACGAAACTGAAAACAAACTCATGTCAAATCAGATCTATGAATCGTTTTTAGATTTTTAGAAATGATATCAGACACAAGCATTTGAACAATGATTCTATGCTTTTGCAGTTGTTTTGAACAAACAATTCCACTGAATGTTTTCAGGGGCATGGTTCGTGATGAATATCCACAACTTACCACACAGGCTTTGAATGTTCTTCTTCAACAACGTACTTGTGTGAAACGGGCTTTTCAGCATATGCAGCTACAAAAACAAAATACCGCAATAGACTACAGACATGAGAATTTAACTTTCTTCTATCAAGACTGGCATTACCTAGTTGATAATGAATAAAAAACAATTTTAATCCTCCCAATAAATGAACTTAGTTTTATAATTTGCTTACTAACTTACTAGTTACGCACTTACTCCATCTACCTTTTTTTGTATGATTATTATTAAACAATATATATAAAACTGGTTTTGATTTTAGTTTAGGTTTAGGGTTAGGGTTTGAGAACCGCTGCTGTATACTAACAAATTTACATAAAAATAATATGTAATACACGTGTAAACTTACCTACTTATTAAATGAAGTGTATTATTCTTACGAGATTTTAAAATTCAGCTAGTCGAGGTTAGGTTTTCATAATCTTTAATCCACTTTTTTATACCATTTTCACATAATAAGTTCGTGCTATCAGTAGCGGCTATTCACGTGAAGTAGGTGAAGTGCTACTTCACCAGGAAAAGTAAACAAGCAAACATCTAACTATATTTATTATGTATCTCTTGAAATTTAAGTTTTTACATTCATTTATTCACCTAATTGGCAAAAAATATACTATACATCTCGAATAAATATTTTACTTGATCGTTGGCGGCATTTCTTTTTAAAACTTTCAATCGAACTTTATTATAACAACTATAACAGTGGCGCAAACCGCTTCGACTTTGCCGGAGGTGCTATGTTTAGTTTACGATTTTCCTACTACGTTGCCATGACAACGCGTACGCGATGACGCCGACTGCATGGAAGATTAATGTTAAGATTAAAGTTAGTAAATGAGATGGTTCAAGTTGCATTCTTCAAAAAAAATCGTTTGACATTCATTTTTGCATATCCAATATAAAACGCTGTCGTGAGGCGCTCTGAAAAAAAGAAATGAACATTTTTTTTAATACCATATTTGATAAAACAAATTCTATCACAGAAATAAATCATTACAAACTTGAGCTTGCTAAGCTTTCACCTGAAGAAATTAGGGCTAAGTATAGAACCCTTTTTTATTAAATATTGGACCATATTTTAATGGAAATGACACTAAGCTTTCAAGACTCTGAAAAACTTACATTTTTATGTTTGGCAGATTCTGCTAAATTTTCCCACTGGCTCGTTTGAAAATTTTTTACAGTTATATGGGGAAATATTTTCAAAAAGTCAACGACTTAAAAATGAGTTTGGTCTTATTTTTGCCAATGACAGTAATTGGAATAAATCGCTGCAAGAGCAAGTGAAAAAAATTAATGAAAATAAAGATATTTTAACCAAAGCATATAAAGTGTTTTCCCTTATTTTGACAATACCGTGGACAAGTGCTTCAGTGAAAAGAAATTTTCTTGCCTCAAACGTGTAAAAACTTATTTAAGAAATACAATATCTCAAAAAAGACTTACTTCTCTAGGCAATATTTCAATTCGAAAGGAATGCTTGGAGTAGATTAAGGCAACTCATCCATTTTATGAGGATGTTATAAATAAATTTGCTGCTATGAAAAATTTAGGAAAAAAATTATTGGATTTGCAACTTGATTTATAAGTTTTTTCATACTAAAAAAAATTATATATACTAATTTTTATTGGGCACCATTTGGTCCACCACATTCGATTCATATCAATATTTTACCAGTAAGCAATTGCATTATTGCAATTGCATTATTGGTCGAAACATAATCCTTACTGAATGCTAGAAGATCTGGACTTCTTCAAGGCCGCTATAGCATCAATGTGCGTGGCGTAGTAGGTGGTAGAATTTCAGGCCCAATAATTTTCAATTGAAGCTCTAAATAGGTTTATTTTTTCAAAATCAATTCCTAGATTTACTCGAAGACATTGATTTACGGACGAGACAGAGTATTAACAAACAAACAAACAAAAGTATGCTTTATTGCCGCAGAAAAATTTTACAATTTTATGGACAAAGCAAAATATACCTAAAATAAGACATATCAAAACATTAATCGAAAAGAATTTCGATAGGTCAATGCTTTTTAAAAATGTAAATTATCAATTTACCAATCGTAAAACAATTATTTTTCAACGTGATGGCTGTCCCGCTCATTTCTTGTCAATGTCAAACAGGTCCTAGACCACTGGATTCCAGGGAGGTGGATAGGAAAAGATAGTTTATTCCCCTAGCAACCTCGTTCCCCAGATTTATCTTGTCTGGGTTTTTACTTCTAGGGTCGACTAAATGACATCGTGTTTAATATCAACCGGAATTAAAAAGCAATTCAGATTATTCCTGTGACTGCATACAAAATGATGGCAGACACTTCGAGCAGTTATACTCGATACTAATTATAAAAGTTAAATGATACTTTTAATGAGTTTTCGCCATCTTTCTTTTCCAATTTTTGCTAAGAAAATGTTATATTTTCATTTCTTAGTTTTGGCGGTTAGTTATTTCGGTTCCTTCGTCAATTATTTAACAGCAGATTGAAAACCTTAAAAGTCATAATGTAGCACAACTTTTGTTAATCCATATTGCATTTCATGCGTTTTTTAACACCCTGTTCCGAAATTAATTTAAAAATTACAATTTTCTTCATATCTCCGCAAAAAAAAATATCAACTTGCAGTTTGCGCTATGTTCCTTTTTTTTTGTGCTCAATAAGAATGGTCTGTAATAAATATATCATTTCATTTCAAATTTTCAAGGGAGCCTGTAAAGTCTGAAAAATTGGCAGAAATCTACATGTGGCGATAGGGATGAGATTTTTAAAAATCCAATAAATTCTCTTTTTAACGAGACCCAAGTCATCAAGATCTGTTATTCGTTAAATAAATTATGGCCATTTTTTTAAACATTTGTCTTTTCTCCCACCACTTATTTGAGAAGTTAGAGAAAAAAACATTAATACAAATGTCAGAAAGTAATATAGATATTAATGGTAATAATAGTGATAATGATATTAATAATAATAACAATTATTTATTATTCTCCAAAACACAAAATATACATCATTATTCACAAAAATAAAAATATACTTAAAAGTTAAGTAGTTAATAAAGGCCAGCATTTTACTTCTGCACCGAGGAAATGAACTTTTTATTTTTTTTTATACATATATGAGTATAGTGAAGTAAATTATATTGAGTACGCATGTGGCAAAACTTTGTTTTCAGTAAAGGTAAACATTGAAACTTGCCTGTTATTATTTTGTAAATTTGAATATATAGGGTCGGTCAACGAAAACTTTACACCCCTATTTTCTGGCTTTAAGATGAAAGCCTGAAAAAACGCTCGGACCCATCGATTTTCAGCTTTTTTTATACTCGTAGCTTTAACATCCTAGCTGGGGGGAGAACAACTTCCGAAAATTAAATAGGGGAGAGGGGCCGTGCCATACCTCTTTTTACAGGTCTCATTGAGACTTTATGACTATAATTTCGCCTTATTATTTTCAGCCAAAACTAAATGACAGCTTGTGAAAATTTGTCGGAGATTTAAAGGTCTCGATACAAATCAGAATTCGTTTTTTACGTTTTTGTCAAAAAAAATCGAAGAACTTTCGGACTCGGCAATTTCTGATTCGAGAGGGAACAACTTATTTGCTTTTTTCATCCCCGGAACTTCAACCCTCTATCGGGGGAAGCACAACCCCTTGATTCTGAATAGAAGTGAGGGGTGTTGCGATACCTCATTTTGAAGATCTGGTCGAATAATATCTGACCCTAAAATTTCGCGTCAAAATTTTAATCGATAACGAAATGCAAGCTAAAAGCTACTTTCTTTTGTGATCAGTTTATTAAATGCTGGAAATGACCACCATTCACTTTCATGCAGTAAAATAAGTTGGGTTCAAAATGTTTCCGTACTCGTTTTTAATGATTTTTAGTTTGTACATAATAATAATATTTTATCCGAATAATACCGGACTAATACGCATTAGTAATATCCATGCCTCCATTTTTTTTTACTGGTTCGAACGGTAGGTAGGACTTCAGCCGTTTTTATAATACTTTTGGCTTCTTTAAATACAAACAAACGAATTATCTCTGTCTCATGAAATTTTATAAAGTTTTATCAACATTTTTTTAAAATATGAATGGAATATTAAAAAAAAGCTCAAGTAGGTCTAATATGGACATGCCAATATTATAGAAGTTCTATTTTCACGCTGGACGTGATTAAGCAATAAATTGCGGGACACGAAAGAAAACCAGGCGGTCCGTAAAATAAAGGTTCATAGTTTTAAGCAAGCGGAAAAGTAAAATTTGTGTACGCAAATAAATTTTATGTTATTTTATTTGTTGTAATAGTTTGCCGCTTCACCTGTAAAGTGCGCCAGCTAAGCGATACGGAAAATTAATCGAGAATTTAGTAAATTTCGCACTGGTCCACATGTAATTGGGATGCGCCTAGAGTCTCCATGCACTTGCCGCTAGAAGGTTCTAGCTATTTCCAGTGGCGCCTACACATTTCGAGCATTTGTTTTCATTTCTATGTAAATGCGTTGTGTTGGCGAGCAAAAGAGGAAAAACAATTCGAAGCGGTGCACGTAAAGTTATTGCGAGCGTTATAGAGGTCTGTACTAGAGAAGCTGAAAATAATAGTTTGACTATTCCAGTTCAAAATCGAACAGAACGCGCTGCATTTTACACCCTGGTAAAAAAAGACCCCGATTATCATACAAAGATAAAATTGACGATGGTGATTTTCAAGTAATGCGACGAACAATAGAGGATTTTTATATAAACTTGAAGAAGGTTCCGACCTGCAAACCCCTACTTCGTGCTGTAAAGATTAAAATAGTACGGGTATAAAACCTTAAATCGGCTTTTACGATAAAATTGTTTTTTTTTGGCAATATAGGCAAGAAGGACGCAATATTGTGTATCTAGACGAAACCTGGGTAGATAATGATATGACAGTGAACAAATGCTGCAAAGTGAAAGTGTTACAGGTGTTCTTCAGGAAATTCGCTCTAGTAGTCGCTTTATTATAGTTCATGCTAGTTCAGAAGCTCCAGGTGCTGCCTTAGTTTTTCGCTCGGGACTAACAACTGGAGACTATCATGGACAGATGAATAGAGATAATTTTGAAAGTGGTTGCTCGAGAAGCTTCTACCTAACATTCCTCTCAAATCAGTCGTGGTAATGGATAATGCGTCTTATCATTCTCACGTAGAAGATAAAGTGCCAACTAAATACTCTACAAAAGCTCATATGATCGTGGCTTAAATCGAACAATCTTGTATGTGATCCAACATGGAGAAAATATCAATTATATGAAGTAATATCAGCCAACAAGCCTAGAGAAAAAAGTATAAAATTGACGGTCTTTTACGTAACCTCGGTCATACACCTTTAAGGTTGCCTCTATACATGTGCGATCTTAACCCTATTGAACTTGCAAGGGCAGGAGTAAAAAAAAATATATTCGAGAGCGCAACACTGATGAACTATCAATTAAAGATTTAAATAAAATAACATTAGAAGCGATTGACTCAATATGGGCTGAAAATTGGAAATCGTATGTTAAACATGTTCGTTATATTGAAGACAAATACTGGGAAGTAGATGGCAAAATTGAAACGGTTATTGATGATTTAGGTATCACACTGGGATCTTCAAGTAGTGACGACGAAACCTCATCATTTTTAGACGAAGGCAGAGATTTAGAAAGAATTGAACCATTAGAATCACAGCCGTCAACTTCACAAATGGCTTAGTTTTTTTCATATATTTTGTAAAATTGTTTATAAAGTAGCTGTCAATAACCTGCTTCAAAATAATTAATTTTCTGTTCAATACCGGGTGTCAAAAAATATCTAATATTGCAATTAATATTTGAAAAACTACAGAACTCATATTTTTCCAAAATTAACACATCAATGTAGTTATAGTAGGGTGGCCAGCACTGATCCAGTGAACAAGATTTATCAAAATTTTAACTTATGCAGTTCGACTTTGGGTTATTCGGGTATACCAAAAGTGACCGTTTGTCTCCGTCTGCCATATTACTTTGTACAGGGGTCATCATTGTGAAGTACTATACAGGGCGTTTCCTAATTGCATGCTAATGTTAAAGGGGGGTGATTCTTGGACCTTTTTAAGAAAAAAGTTTAATATGAACCTTAAAGTCTTAACTTTGGAGATACAGGGTTTTAAAAAAAAACATTTTTTTTAAATCCTAATTCTGATGCTATTATAGATGAATAACTGTGTGAAATTTGATATACGTCTTTTATGCATAAAAGTTCATTTTTTATTAACAATCAATTTTTGAAATTTCTACTAGTGGCGTGCATATGTAATTAACCTGGGTAAATCCGTATGCTCCTTAATGCATAGAAGACGTGTACTAAATTTCATGCAGTTATCTACAATAGCATTAGAATTGGGATGAAAAAAAAATGTTTTCTTTTTACTTTACCATCCTGTATCTCAAAAGTTAAGACTTTTAGGACATAAAAACACCCCCTTTAACATCAGCACGCAATTAGGAAACGCCCTGTATAGTATTTCACAATGACGGCTCCTGTATAAAGTAATATGACAAACGGAGACAGACGGACACTTTTGGCATACCCGAGTAGCCCAAAGTCGAACTGCATAAATTAAAATTTTGATAAATCTCGTTCACTGGATCTGATGCTGGCTGCCCTTGTAAAATCTGGACTTGTAAATCGTGTATCACTATACTGGGTGGTCCAATACTAGTGGATATAGGCAGTAGCCCGGGAACCGTTAATGACAGAACTCAAGAAAAAATATATTTATAGGTAAATCGATCAAGAAAAATCAAAATTAAATCATTTTAAAATTCGAAAGTTTGCCGTTTTTGCAACACAAAAGAGATATAGAAGTGCGGTACACGAAAGAAAATAGACAAATATAGACAAACGTTCATTAAGCATAGTTACATTTTTTAATTATCTGAAGTGCGTATAGTCAAAAAGGAGTGCCATATTATTTAAAGAACGACGGGACACCACTGGTTTAAAGAGATTTCTTGGCCGACCTTCCTAAACCGATTGACTCCGCCCGGTTTTCTTTCGTGTCCCGCACTTTACCCATTTTCATTATTTAGTCCTAAAAGTGCTAGAGCTTGTGGTCTAACATTTAACTTTATTCTTTGCAATGATTAATTGTTTTTTTTTTCAGAAAACTTTAACATAAATGTATAATTTGAAATACACTGAAACTAGTCGTGATTTCCTAGTTAACTGATGTAATCTAAGCATATTAATTTTTTTAATTTCATGCGTATTGGATATTTCATGCAATGGATGATTTCTGAAAATGTTATGGTATCCAGATTTTAAATGTTTCACTGTTTAGATCCGATTTGTGATGGATTTATATATACACTTAAATATATTTTAATAATCGAGATCATAAAATTGGTACTACGAAACTAATGTAGGAGTCTTCTTCTTCCTTAACCCTGCGGTTAAACAGTTACTCCTCTATTAGCTCAGGGTTAAGGTCATAAATTAACTTTAAAGATTTGTGATAGGATAAGAAAGTGGTTTTTCTTAATTTTCATAATATCATATATAGCATTCTAATTATCAGTAATAAATATTTAGGATTTTGTGTCTGAAAAGTAGGTATCGTAAAATTCAGAATACTATATAGTTATAGAAAATATTTCATAAAACATATTGGCATTTATTTAAACGTATTAAGTTGCATATTTGTGAATAATGTGACCTATAAAATTAACTTGATTTTTGTTATGACGTGATGGAATCAAAACGTGCAATTGCAAATTGTCAACATGCATACATTATGACTTAATTTTTTTTGTTTCGGAAAACGTCTAAAATCTGGTAAATTTTTGAAAATATCCATGTACTTACCCCATTTCAACATTATAACTTTCTCCACTATTAGGGTAAACAATAAGTGGAATAGGGTTGGCCCTTTTGTCATTTATTCCAGAAATAAGAGATTCGATCAGCCTTGGGGCGGTGCAATTTACACCTACAGCCACAATTTGTTCTGGATTTAGGTCGTAACAGTCACGGGCTGTTTCTTGAAATGGTTCTCCGTAAGCGGTGGATTTACCATCTTGCTAAAAAACATTTTATTTTTTGTATTTACTACTTCTAACCTCTGCGTTATTTCAATCGGTAACAAAATGGTAAGGTTACTAAAAATTATCTAGATATGTTTGGCATCTTATTTAAAAATATAAAAAAAAAACCATGCCATCGTCAGAATTTGAACCCAGAGCGTCAGTATCCAGCCAGACGCTTAAAACACTGAGCAACTGGTCCTACCTCAACACCGACCTTCGGCAAATTATGATTATTAACCAACATGAATAATTTTACCTAATACTTACTCTATGGTTCGACGATAATAATATAGAGCCCTCGATACCGCCTTCAACAAGAGATACATGCAGATCTCTAAGTGATAATATCCAAGTAGGAACCATTTTAATTGTTGTTCCTTTTATCAATTGTAAAGTGCTTAAGAATAACTCACAGTATAAGGTCGATCGTACGACGATGCCCAGGGTACCCAGACATTCCAATGTTTATACGAATTTATATGACGGTGCATATGTTTAAACATGACGCAACAAAATTGTCATACAAAGAATAGTAATGTTTTTCCAATGTTAGTTTCTAAGCAGTACCTTACAAGCTAAAATACTCAGGACTCAGATCAGATTACACCAGTAACAAAAGTATTAATTAGATGATAACCTAGATCGTTATTCCACGTATTAGATCATCCCACTTTCATTGACCCGGGATTCTTATAGTAAAATAAGTACAGTGGTCTACAGCAAAGATTGTTACAGGGTTAGGTGACCGGCTATACGAGTAGGCGAGGCTTAAAAATCAGTAGCGGAACTAAAATAAACTTTAACATTAAAGAACTTAATTTGCCAAAAAATAGTTTAATTATGGTGCAATGTATTTAGTCTTCATCTTTTTCGTTTATCAGTTTGTAAGAGCCTTTTTTGATTTGACCTATTTAAAATAAAGTATGATTAAAAGGAAAAGCACTAGATTTTATTTATACGTTAAATTAAAACTGTTATTCTCCTTACTTCTTAGGTATTTTGAAAATGCTGGATATTCGGCCGATTAGGTTAGTTAGTATCCTGCCAAGCCGAATATCAAGCGAGTCGAGAAAAGTAACCGGATATTAGGCTTCGGCCGGTTAGGCCGTGTATTCGGGACATCCCTAGTTTAAAGTTACTACCAAATAACTATACGTATATATAAGCTGTGTTATATGTAAGTGGCGGTAAAAAGTTCCGGGTAAATGTCAAGTTACCGATTTTTCTAGATATAATTACAAAACTATTTTAATGAATGTCCTTTGTGCTGTGAAAATACAAGTTATACAAGCCTTAAATTTTTTTTAGATATAATTAATTGTTTATCAAAAGAAATGTTCTTATAAAATTGTCTTAACTTTACAACAAATAATAAAAACAGATACACGCCCTTGGTGGAAATCCAAAAAGTTGTTTTGGCATACAAATTCCATCCAAGCAGAAATATGCCTTTAATTTTAAATATACTGCATCTTAGATATTAAATTAAGGATACATTTTTTTGGAAATGTACCGTCTTATTAATACTCAAAGATTCATCCCTTGAAATCTGTTACTTTACTTTTGTGACACCCTGTATAGTTTAACTTTCGCCTTCATTTTAATATTGGTAAACTTACAAAAAAACGCTTACCTGAAAACAATTTTAATCATAGCAACATTGATTAAAAAAAATCATGATGTGCAGTGTGCAGTCTTAAATACCTCCAAATATGAATTGCCTGAACAATTTTTATCAAATCTGCATACATTTTAAAATTAGCATTCCTATTTTGATTTTTAAAATATTTATGATATGCATTCTTAAATACTCTCAGATGCCGACATTCAGTCAAATCTAAACAAATGTTAAAATTCCGCTTGAACCTTGAATTTTTAAATTTAAATGTTAATAAAAATTCATGATATGCAGTCTTAAATACACCCACAGGCGAAATTTTAGTCAAATTGCAAAAATTTTAAAATTAGTCTGGCATGTTGACCTCGCCATTTTTAATTCTCAAATATTGACCAAAATTTCATAACTTTCACTCTTAAATACTCCTAGATACCGAATTTTCAGTGGAACTTTATTATAAGTATAGGTAAAAATCTTTCCTTTTGTGGAAACTGAAGTATGACCCATTTCTTCATTTTCACGCGTCAAATATTTTAATAGGCCGTCATTTTGTTCCGCCATATTGAATGTATACCAATATTTTGCCAGTTTATTTTTATATCAGACTTATTTTTTGTGCAAAATTATATAAAATTAAGGTTAATCGAACAGTTTTTTTATCTATACCGGGAACAGACGGACGGATCGACAAACATATTTTTTTTCATTTAGGGACCCTAAACGTGAAGATCTGTAAAAACCTGAAACGGCGATTTTTTTCAGGATTAATAATATTTCTTTATGCGGGAAGCAAAACTTCGTGCCGTCACCTGGCAGTCGGCAACAAATGGCCACGTGCTTGCATATGGAACATCCCCACCTCTTGTTTTATCGTATACATTGGTCGATAGATTGTGAAAAGTAGGGGAACCATGTTGACGCATACCCCTAACTTGATTTATGAATTAATTGCGATCCCTACCTTTATTTCTTACTCTAAGGTAATGTGTTTACAAATTTCCCAAATATGTTTGGAAATGTTGCGAAATGCCAATATACATATTAAATTTGTAAAATAAATTAAAGGCGATAAAAGTAACAACGATTTGGAAATTCATTCAGTAGAGTTTTTCATAAAATTTGTTTTTTTTAAACCCATTCGAAAGCAAGAAACTAGCCTGATATTTATAACTTTCATTTATACATGCAAATTATATGCATACCTGAAAGTTATAAATGTTAACAGTCCTATATATGTATAAATAGGTCAAATATGGGGAATTATTTAATGTAATTTTGTTCGTTCCAGTTCCAGTTTTGCTAGCGTTTTATCTTCTAAAAGTTAAAGTAGGATTTTTAATATTATATAAAAAAGATTATATAAAAAATAAATTAAGTTTTTTTTGCTCACGTTTCAATAAAATTGTTATTATTTGCATGCAATCTTAAGAAGACACAATTGTTGGACATATTTAAATGTATTCTACCTATTTGGCAAATTGTTTCGGTAAAACGAATGACTGAAACTTTGTAAAATAAAATAAGTACTTTGAATCTAAATGATTTGAGTCAAATCGTGAGAGTCGTTTTTGATAATTTTAATTTTATTTTTTTTAATCTTTCTACTCTTAATTTTAAGAGAACCTGAAAATAAAAAATATTCTGGATATTTTTCCAAGAAAAAAAACCTAAATACAGAATTTGGAACAAAATTGGTTAAATGAGTTTCAGTAATGTTTTAGTACAATGTAATGACTACTGTCGCCCGCCAATTCATGGGGAAACGTCTAAATTAGACCCGCCCTCTATCGAGAAGATTCCTATATGGTATAATCTGGCTCGAAAACAAGCTAGACAGATGCTGCATGTTGTAAGAAATATAATATACATCCTCTCAAATAAATTAAAAAGTAAAGTTAATGTAATTAATTTCATACCACCATAGATTTTGATTACCTGTTTTTTAGGTTCAATTATACCATACATATCCTTCTCTTTTATAGCCAAAGGATTATTACTTTTCTGCTATGCCATTAGCTGACTACTGGCTCTCTTGCCTTCCATTCCATCTTATTTTGATATTATTATCTGAACCGTCATTTTTTTGTGGTTGTAAATTGTAATACGATAAGCCGAATTTATTTGAGGTTGTGTTTTTCATTCAATACAATGGAAAAACTGGCAAATAAAAATATATGTGACTAAAAACGATACTAATAAAAATTCTTATATTCTCTTGTTTTAGGTTGTTTTGATAAAGTAAGAAAAACCAAATAACATTTAGTTTCTAGTAAACATAAAACAATAGTCACAAATCATAATCAATAAACCATAAGTATAGAAGTAATAATAATAAAATAAATAAAGAAGATCAGAAAAGTGGATAACTAATAATTAAAATAAAAAAGTTGTATATTGTGTTAGAAAAAGAAGTTTGCTTATTAGTCTAGACTACAAACTCAAAATAGTGTTAATTCTTGCTACTGTTAGTAAAAATATGAGTGAGAGCTCATTGGATTCGGAAAGACGTCTAGAAAAATGTGTGAACGTTTCAAACCCGCACATAAACAATTATTATCTAGACACTTGAAGGCACAATATCCTGCTAAGCATGTAAAAACAAATGAATATAAACGAGCATATTCCTGAAATGAAAAGAAAACGACAAAACACTTCCGAAACGCCCAAAAAGCATTGAACCACTGTATCAAGTTTTGAACACAAATAATAAGGAGCGCCCATGGGTTCCTCAAACCGTGTTTAAAATGACGTCATTAGTTCGTCGCCAAATAAATATTGTCAAGAAACTATAGAAATAGTTTCTCATGAAAATTTCACTTAACAGTTCACATAATGTTATATAGTACAGTTGTGAGAAGTAATGTAAGAAACCTGTATTTTAGGCTAAAGAGGGGTTGCATGGTAGATTTGTATCAAAGAGATTACAAATCATGCAATTGGTCTTTCCCCTAGGCCAGCCCCCCTAACTTAGCTTCGAGATTATAGCTCTTCTGTAGCGTAAAGTTGGCCAGCTGAACTAAATAATTATTCACTAGCTACAGGTGGAAGGTATTGATAAAAATGTTTAAGCAACCTGCTTTGACTATACATAAGATTCGGCATAATTTTGGGCGAAGCCGATTATTTGCCGAACATAGAAACAATAGCCGAAATCGATTAATCGGTTGGACTTTACAAATAATATGCGAGTAAATTAAGATGTATTATACTTACCGAGACACTGAATGATAGCCATGCTTTAGTTTTTGGATATTTTTCTTTTAGCAGTTTAACCAACATCTCCGCCTCCGCTTTACAAGGAATAGTTTCAATTGCTAGTAGATCAACCCCTCCCTCTATCAGGGCGTTTATTCTAGGTATGTGCCAATCACGCATAGTTTGTGCTGAAGTAGTAGCTGCATAAGAGCCGTTATATTCGGAACCATCGTGAAGGGACGCTCCGTAAGGACCAACAGAGCCGACTACCAGTGGTCTTTCTAAAAATGCGTATTTTATTAGGTGTACTTTTATTTTTTTTATAAATAATAGCTGAAAGTTATTTTAATATTACTGCAACAAAAAATATTGATGTGCCTGCACACTGGGCTAAGATATACTATTTATAGAGGTATGCACGTTTTATGAAATTTTAAATAATGGAAATGCTGCTTTCGTAATCTACTAATCTATCTAATTTTCTGTGGTTAATGGTTTTTCCTTAGGTTGTTATTAGGCAGCAAGGCCTGAAAGTAGAGCGTACTAGTCGTACATTTAAATTAGTACAAACAGTTATCGAATTGGTACTGGGATATTTCAGATTTCTCACAACTGTATATACAAATAATTTGCTCTCTATTCGAACTTCTGTCTCGTTCACTGTCGAGATAACATAAACTTAGTTTGGTGACTGGATGCTATCAGTTTATCCTGGTTACTCTGAAGACTGTTGATGTCTCTGTAAATTTCATCATTTACTCGAAAAATCGGCGTCAAGCATTTTCCAAGTGTTTTGCTTGAAAATTTGCGACCACCTGTATTTATTGCCCTCTTTCTTCAAAATGTTTGACAAGACTGAGGCACTGATCATATAGTTTTTTGAATTCGTTGATTATTCTCTTAGTGTCTTCCTCGCTTCTGATTTTGTTGCTGTTTATTTGTCTATCTAACTAGTTTGGCTACACCTAGGTGTTCCACGTGTAACCCCTTTTCTCGCGAATGGATCGTGAGTTGGCATTACTGCTAGGTAACTACGCTATGAGCATATCCAAAACATAATGCTGTAACGGAATTATGGGGGTCCGATTGGGGGAAATTTAAACATTTACAAATTAAATTTATCACTTTCATATTTTTTTTGTACTAATATTAAAATGACAGGCTTAACAAATACACTGTTAGTAGACACGGGCTCTAATATATCCATCTTTAAGCGAACTAAGGTAAACCCCAATCAGATGACTGATATTTCAAACTCAAGTAGGATTAAGAGTGTGACAGACGGGTTAGGAAATTCATTGGGCAAACGGAAACTATTATTACCATAGTAGTAGTAATTAGTAAAAGTATACAGATTGTGCTACACCCCCCCTCTTACGTCCCTGCCCCCTTGCTCTGTACGCGCCCCTCCCACTTGACCTTAAATCTATTTGACAATATTTTGATATCTTTGTTTGAGTGGAGGGTGTTTGCTAGTGTCGGCTAGATCTGCCCGACAACCGTCTCTTCACATATATGGGCACTCGTTATATATATATATATATATATATATATATATATATATATATATATATATATATATATATATATATATATATATATATATATATATATATATATATATATATATATATATATATATATATATATATATATTATATATATATATATATATATATATATATATATATATATATATATATATATATATATATATATATATATATATATATATATATATATATATATATATATATATATATCAAACGTCATCCTATTTGCATTTTTTGATATATATATATTATATATATATATATATATATATATATATATATATATATATATATATTATTATTATTATATATATATATATATATATATATATATATATATATATATATATATATGTTCTATGCAGCCCATAAAGTTAAAGGTTATTGGTTATACAAGCACCACCTCCTTAATTTTTTTAAATTTAGGTTTAGAACAGGATGATTTAAATAAAAGTTGTAGCTAGTAAATTTTTGTGTGAAAACTGTTTGTTTACGAGGCGAGATAAAAGAGGGTTGCAATCCAAAGTTAAGTTTTTTTAATTAAACACCTTGTATATTATATGTTCATCAGCGTCTTGATGATTATAGCATAAACCTAACGTTGGTGGTTAGTTCTCTGGTTTTATAGATTTACTAGCTAGTGCGTGGCCGCCTACAACTCCACCGGCACCATGTGTAGATCTCTTAAATCGTGGCACTCTTTATGGCTACCTGAAATCCTTCGCGCACGAGAACTACAAAATGTAGATCTTCTTTGTGTAGCAGTTTTCCCCTTTCAAATTAATTACATTTAAAGACAATCTTTTTTAAATGCAATCAATTTTTCATTTTTTCATTTTTTTTTCAAACATTTCTAGAACGTCACCGCCCCGGCCGCATACTTTTTTTATATCTTATAAAAAACTTACTAGTTGACCCAGCAGATCTTGAACATATTGGTTATATAGAAAAAATACGCAACCAAACAATACAAAAAAAAGTGTTGAAAGGTCTCGATAACCAGACGATAATTAAAAAAACAATCTTGTAAATTGGTGGCGTACAACTCTCGAACTTGCTGAAAAATCTGTCATACTGTTTTAAATATTATAGAGATTTTTAAGCTGCGAATTTTTTTGCCTCAGAATATTAGTGAAGACAAATGCGAGCAGTGGTGTACTAGAAATATTTGTGAAAAAAAGTTGAAAAAGTAGAGAGTGCTTGAATTTATTAATATAAAAGGGCGAAATTGCTACACAAGATCGATCTACATTTGTTGAAACTTAAAAACATCGGCCCAGTCCACCACTACTTTTTACCTCCTCAAATGTGAAGTTTGTAAAAATCTGGAACTTGATTATTAGATAATTATTTTTGAAAGCTATGACAAATTATTTGATTTTCAGATAATTATTTTCTAAAGACATTGACGAAAGAATTGTTTTAAAAACTCATTTAGTTGAAAAACTGTAAAAAAGCTCAATCTACCTCTTAAATTCTATTTCAAAAAATCCACAAATCGGTTTTTTTAACTGTTTATTATTCGAAGATATTGACGAGAGAATTGTTTTTAAAACTCATATAGTTGAAGAGATATTGTGAAAAAAGTAAAATCACATTTCATTTCCTTAGAAGTTGGCATTTCGAGAATGCATTATATGCATCAACTTGATTACTATACTGATTATTGAGATATACTGAGTGTTTCAGTTAAATTCCAAACTTTGATTCCTCGCATATTAGCGGGGATATCAAAATTTGGTAACAAATATGTTTTTATTTAAGAACAAACAATAAGGCGTTTTTGGTATTTGCACAAATTTAATTGACCTGTTGGTTTCTGAAATATATCGTGTCTCTTAGTAGAATATTAAACTTTTTTTATTGACTTGTTTTGGAACATATTTTTTTTTTTAAGTAAGAACCATTTTTTCTATTTTAATTTCTTGTCTTAAATCATATCTTAATATAAATCCAAAATATATAACTTTTTTTAGTATCTAATAAAATATCTTACTTAATTGAAAAAAAAAGACATCCTATATCTCAGAAATAGACGTATTTCTACAATTAATTATTTTGTTTTTTCTTTGCCCCTATACCGATGCTGGAGTCTACTTTCTTTTAGCTCTCAGTAATTAAAATTTACTCATTTAAAAAGTTGCTTATTATAAGTATTATTAAATTTTAATACCCCCGTTAAATTGTGAGAAATCTACATTTGAAATTTAGTGAGACAACCAGCATATCTTAATAACCAGCAGGGCCCCCGCAAGGGTTCACGGCGCCCGCGTGCTGTAAATATATTGGCGCCCTTTAAATATCGTATGTAAATAATATTTTTAAGAATAACAACTTAATTTATATATACAATTTTTAAATTTCATTATTCGCTTTATTTTTTTATAGTTTAAACATTTTAATGTAATATACAGGATGTTTCAAGAAACATGCGCCAACGTTTAAAGCGAGATTCTTTGTAAGAAAATAAGACGAAAAGTTCATATAAACATGAGTAGGCAGATGTTTGTTTTTCGAGATACAGGGTGTTAAAGTTCTACAAAAAATTATCAGTTCTTTAGTAATTCCGAAATAGTAAGAGTTATTTGATTGAGATTTGGTACAACCTGATAGGTATTTAAAGGCTATATTTTTACAGTATTCAGCAGTTTTCACTTCAATCATGGGCATAGTTATGGGTAATCATCCTTGACTTTTTTAATACAAAAATAGTACGCCACTCAATATTAAAAAAATGCAGGCCTGAATATTTTAAAAATATAGCTCTTAGATCCCTATAACAGTGTTCCAAATCTTAATCAAATATATCTTATTGTTTCGGTATAACTAAATAAAGTCATATTTATTTTTAAATTTCAAACATTTGCCGACCCACGTACTTTTCGTCTTATTTTTTTCTCCTCCCTTTAAACGTTGACGCACCCAGGTATATTTGATTTTAATTTTGTAATGAAACAACAGACATTTTAAAAACTAAAATTTAATACATTGGTAATGGGTTATAAATGACGGCCTAGTGAAATGTTAAACAAAATATTAAAAAAATTAATTGTGTAATTTACCTGAAATGTTGCACAACAATCAAGTATTACGTGGGAATGAAACGGAAAAATTTTGGTAACAAATCAAGATGGCGAAACAAAATGGCGGCCTAGTGAATTGTTAAAAAAAATTATTACTTAAAAACTATATATCCAGTTTATCTAAAATTATGGTCAAAAATTAAGTTTTATGTAGGAATGAACTAGTAAAATTTTAGTATGAATCCAAGATGGTGAAATCAAATGGCGGCATAATAAAATATTTCAAAAATTAGCCTGAAAAAACTGCTTATTAGATTGATTTAAATTTTTGTGAAAGAATTAAGTGTGATATAGAAATGCTGATAAAATCGTGGCACGAATTCAAGATGGCGGCAAAATAAAAAGTTTGTGTTCCAGAAAAAATCACATTCCCGGGATCCTCACGTTTCGGTATTCCTAGATAGCAAAAACATGTTTCTAAAGTCCATCGGTCTATCAGTCTGTCAGTTCGCGACTGACTTCAACTGACGACAACAAAAAGTCAAGATCATATTGGGGATGACTTCGTAATATTTTGGTCAAAATCCAATATCGCGGAACAAAATGGTGGCCTAATTATCCAGTTTACCTCAAATGTTGCACAAAAATCAAGTATTAGAATAAACTGGTAACGTTTTCGTACGAATCCAAGACCAATAAAATTTAAAAAATCAGCCTGATTGTAGTACGAATTCAAGATGGAGGAATAAAAAGACGGCGAAATAAATTGTTTAAAAGATGAAGTAAAAAAACCTTTTATTCAATGCACTTTCATTTTTGCAAAAAAAATAGATATGACATATTGGTACACTGATAAATTTTTTACGCTGAAATTATTACCACGGAAATTTTGAAAAAAATTAATAATTCTCAATAACTGGAGAGCCGTGCAATTCACAGAGCAAAAAATGTAAATGGGGACGCAGTGCATACGTGCATACAGATAGACGATCCAGTGGTGCATATGTAAGTTATAAGCCAAAACGTAAATTTGGCATATATCTCCGAAACGAAAAGGGGACTCAAGATCTATAGATAAATATTATGAAATTGTCTGTAAAAAAATAGGGATTGAAATAAACGACAAATAAGATTTTTTTTAGACCAAATTTCAACTGATGTAGTCTAGGGTTTTTTTTAACGTGTATTCAGCAGTTTTCACTTCAATCATGGGCATAGTTATGGGTAATCATCCCTGAGTTTTTTAATACAAAAATAGTACGCCATTCAATATTAAAAAAATTCAGGCCTGAATATTTTAAAAATATAGATTAGATTAGATAACAGTGTTACAAATCTTAATCAAATATATCTTATTGTTTCGGTATAACTGTGTACGATGATATCGATCATCATTAGATCCGTGGACACCTATTTTTTTTCCAACCTGTAGGATATATATTTATTTTAAACATTTTTTATTCTTGCAACGCGATCCGACCACGCCCAAGAAAGTAAATAATTTTTAAATACTTTTTTGATAAATAATGCCATCCTATAAAAATTTAAAACATATGTTTTTTAACCTGCATGTTTCGTCGTAAGTCGTCGAACAACAAATATATAAACAGTTTTTTTTTTAATTAAACGTACGAAACAGGTTTTGACTTATCGTGCAATGTAATTTTACTTATTACAAATTCCTTATTTTAAAATATTTTTCTCATTATATTTTTTTAATTTCAAAACAAGTTTCAAATAAAGGTTTATCTCATAGTGTGGTGTAATTTTAGTTGTTTATTTTTCCCGTGATTAGCGTCGTCCGACACGAATTATTTTTTTCAAATTCGAAAAGAAATTATTCCTTGCTGGGTTCGTTTATGAGCGTGTTCTAATTTCTTTTTAGAAAAAATGTACTGCCTAGGAGTAATGATCTGTTTGTTTCTAATCCGCTGCGTTGAGGACCTGTAAAAATGACAGCCGTGAAATTTTGACACCACAAAAAATAAATATCATTTTCGTGTTTCTAGCTTCTTCTACTTTTTAAGACCTTCCTCCTAAAATTTGAAACCATTTCTTCCCCGGTTTATGATTATATGATTGATCTTCAAATACACCTGATAAATTTGACAAAAACTCTGCCATAAGAGAGGCAATATATTAAAGAGACACGGAGTACGTTTTTCTATAAGGTTGAGTTAATGGGAATTCATTCCTTCTTTTGGCAGGGATTTTTCTAAAATTTCTCGGGTGTCTTTAAAGATAAAGGTATCACGTAGCATATTTATAACATATAAGAACAAACCTATTTGATGGACATATAGTATACAGGGTTTTTCATTCATAACTAATAATTAATAAACGGCATACAAAAAAATATAACTGTTAAGTTATATTTTTTTGTATGCCTTGTAAAGTTTAAGAAAGATCACATATTTTACAATTTTTATAAATACATATTTTTACGGCCTTTCATACTAGTTGTTAAAAGTGCTTATTGTAAACTTACTAGCATTCGGAAACTCTTGCATATATCTTTCAACAGCGGTAAGTGCCATTTTGACTGCTTTTTTGATCAAGTTATATGCTTCCTCTTCTGTCATATTTAGATGCTCAACGAAAAGACTTATACTTGCTTGATAAGTGTTGGTGATAATCAGATCGGCACCAGCTAAAATTATAAAAAACAGTAGGTACAGTAACATTTGTAAATTATATATTTTTTCGTTAACTAAATATAATATTGATTAATACATGACAATTTTAACTACGGATGTCTTTAAAGTAAAAGCCCCGCAACTATTTCTTTAATAATTAAAATTTCCTTGGTATCCACAACGATAGTTTTTCTGAAATATAAAAACTGAACTTCACTTACTCATTTTAGCTAATACTAATTAAGGTAAGTGTTTCTTTGTTTTCTTTTTTAAATCAGTTTAAAATATTGGCAGCTTTTACCTCCTATTAGAGAATCTTGTTCACTTCCCATTTAAGATCTATTTATACAATATACATTAATAACGTATCCGTTATGTCTTTAATAACGATATCAGTGTCAGCCAAAAAATATCGATGCCTAGGTTTATACGTCACGAGCCGTAGCTCAGTTTTCTAAAGGGCGACTAAAACGAGTATTTGATACTATTTTTTTACTTTCTGCACTATATTTTAAAAAGCATATCTCTTAAAAAAATATTTACTGTTGAACATTTTCAAGTTGGTGAAAATGCTAAAACTGACAATTAAATGCATGTTAATAGGGAGGGGATATTTTTTCGATATGTCGATGGTAATTAAGAAAATATCGATGTATCGATAGTTATAGATATTTAGAGAGTTATCGATTTGTCAGCCACAATAAAATTTTCGATTACCGGCATCTAGTTCCTTCACTCTCCGTTTTAGACTGTAAAAGTTAGACGTATATATTATTTTTGCCTATAGTGAATATTATGAACTATGGATTCAATGTTTAGCCTTTAAAAAAATTAAACAGTGAAATATGACAAATTCTGTTAATTTTTCACCGACGATGTATATCTGTAGGTATTTCGATTATTCCGTGATGTTTTGGCAATTTAGATTAATCTAAAGCAAGTATTAAGGGTGGTCAAGCAAGCATACTAAAAAAAAAATAACGTAACGTAAAAAAAATGACGTAATCGCGCCATTTTGAATAGCTTCCTGTAAGAGAGTTTTCGTTTTAACATATCGCTTTAAAGTTTGGTGTATTAAATATAATTAACCAGAAAAGTAATTAAGGGGTATCTTAAGGTAAATCCCTCGGGACCTAGAGAGGAGGGATCTAATTTCTCGTTATTAAAAATCTTAGTTAAGTTATCAAATAAATTTATTCTTAGCACAAAATATTTGTAGGAGGAAAAAAAAGAGGGTTATATAAAAAGTTTTCTAAACAATTCTTGACAATTTGTCGACAAATTGAAAAGACGTGTTTTTATGATTACAAAATAGAAAAAATATTATGAATTTCTATTAAGTAAAAAAATACGTATGCTGTAAATGTCATTACATAATCCTGTTTCCGTTCACGCTGAACATGTGGTAGAATGAAAATGTCATGAAGTAACTATGTTTCATACTTCTCACCTCTTAGGAAGTCCAAGTGTGTATCAATAACAGCCTCAGGATCCGATGCTAAAAACCTCGCACTCCATAAAACATCTCCATCTATAGGCTGAGATACATGACAGCTTAGTTGTGTAGCAAAACCTCCATCAAGAACCACTATGTTACTCTGGTTTGCTGCTTCGGAAAGAGTCGGTTGGCGTTCTGAAGAGCTGCCGATGCCTGGTGGTGCCATGCTAAAGACCTTAAAAATTGAAAAAGTTATCAAATTTAAGTATAATATAATAAATAAGATGCACTAATATATACCTACTAAACTGGCGATAGGAAGAAGGGGCGCCCCGAGTATATTGGAGGGGAGTAAGTAAAAAAAGCCAACCTCTTTTATATTGGTAGCAAGTATCATCGATAAAAAAAGGTTATTTACCAACTCAATCAAAACGTATTCATATTTTACGGAAGCTAACGTCTCAACCCGAACAACTTTGTGGGGAGGGGGGTTGAATAGGTGAATAAATTACACTATAAAAATAAAGAAATATTTTATAGTATAATTTATGCTTTTAGTAAACTGGTTTAACATAAATTGCCTAACTAGTACCCTTTTTAAGTTTTAACTTCCATCCATAAAACATTTTCGACTTAATGTGTAAAGTAACCAGCGTGATGGAACTCTTGAAAAGGCACGGGCAGCTAAAAGTTTAAGGGCATCTCAGGTAAAGTATTGACAACCCCAAGAAAGGAGTCTTTTGTTTCTCTGTAGATAAAAGTCTATGAAAGTTTAAACAGGGTCATTTTTAGAGTTTTCCATCAAGCCAAAAAAAAAAAATATTAAAAAAGTCTCCATGTACAAATGTTTTCTTTACTCTCATCATAAATAACAAAATTCGTCCGCCTTTTTTAAATATTGCCTAAAAAATAATAATTTGCATTGTGAAATACCGCAGATACCGATTTTCAGTGGGATCTGCACAAATCATAAAATTCGTCTCCCATGTTGGCGGCGCCATATTGAATTTTAAAATGTCAAGATTTGATAATTGCCTACCATGTTATCGCTGCCATTTTGATATTTTAAATGCTGACTAATAATTCACAATTTGTTTTTCGTCAACTAACTCAGATTTTCATATCTATATATGAATTAGACAAAGATTACCCTAACTCTGCAGTGTTACGCCACTGGACATTGGCACGAATTTTGAAAAAAATTCCGCCATTCCAGTATGGTCGGCTAATTTATAATATTTTTTATTTACAAATATTCAAAGCAATTACTCAGTTTTTCGACATTAGTGTTGAAATCATTTTTCAACACTAGTATTGGAAAGTAAATAAAATTGAAAGTTTTATGAAAAATTTCTATAGGTGTCATTTTACAGCGCTAAAAACTGATTTTTTCAAATCTTTTGGTCATTCCTCGTTCAAAAAGTACTTCAAATTTGTTTCGATAAAGTTGTACAATACATCATTTTTTGTAGAACACATTATTGAAATAATAAATCAGAATACTACAATAAAATACACGTCGATTTTATTTCTTTACGAATATGTTTGACAACACTTGTGAAAATTTTTGTCTTATTGATCGAGTACACAAAAATTAAGTAATGGAACACTACTGACTTGCATCTAATTTATGAACAAGAATTTATTCTGACAAAATGGAGGTTTGTGCTTATATTAATGAACTTAATTATTAAATAAATTTCCAAAGTCAACGTTTTATAAAAAAAACTGATTTTTTTCGAAATCGGCTAATTTTATCGAAGAAATGTAGAGTACATTTTTACTTCTTTGGTAAAAGAGAAGTATTGTAATCGTGAAAAAATCACCCTCCGATATGTTCCAAATCTTTAAGTTTCGAGGCCCCTAGATGCTGAAAATAGTATATTACATACATAAGTGGAAAGTGTTTCATTCCTGTCGAGAGAAAAGGATGGTTGAATGGTGAACCATTTCTCCTGAGAGGAATGAAACCTTTTCACCGAAGTTGGTATACTATTTTATTTAAGACGTGGTAGGTTGTTTTTGTGGGTTCATGACAACAAATGAAACCTCCTTATATTTTCGGTTTCGACCTGTATTAAGTCTTTATCAAGGCTGGAAAAGAATTTACAACATATAAAAATGCTATATTTCATTTCAGGTGGCAGCATATAAGGAACGATACTAACAACAGTGAGTATATATGTTCTTAAGATGTACGAAAAATGAATTAATTAGGGTAGTTTAGGTTAAACAAAAAAAGAGTAAAAATAACTGTGAAGTGCTATCAGAGTACAACTTAAATGTTAAAATAAAATAAAACAATTACAAAACACTCCCAATTTTTATTTTATTTTAACATTTAAGTTGTATTGTGATAACGCTTCATAGTTCTTTTTATATTTTTTTTTTGTTTAACTCAAACTACCCTACTTAATTAATTTTTTAGTATGTCTTAAGAACGTATATAGTTACTGTTGTTATTATCGTGCCTTATATGCTGCCGCTTGAAGGAAATACAGTATTTTTATATGTTGTAATTTCTTTTCCAGCCTTGAAAAAGACTTAATAAAGGTCGAAACGTCGAAAGGGCATTTTCTAAATAAAAGGACGTTTAATTTGTTGTCCTGAACCCACAAAAACAACCAACCATGTTAAAGAATATAAGGACACTACACTGCTAAAAAGATTTTATTTACAACCATACCTTAGAAATGCAAATGATGTTTTATTATTATAAATATAACTCTGTGAGAAAGTAACAAAGTAAAACTCCTGTATAACCACAAGCTTCGCCACCATCAACAAATAAAAAGAGTCAAATTGACATTTTGTTAATGGTTAGTAGAGTACTAAATAAGTCAAGCATACAAACTTAAATTAGTTGCATTTTTGATAGATTGTCATCAAAAAAGAGTTTTCGAAGACAATGAGCGATTCAGAAGAAATCATTTGTACTCTTCCTCAATCGAGTGAAGCCGCGGAAAGTTTGGAAAAATCAAATAATCGAATAAAATTGAAACATTTTCGTTATTCAATAAATATCGACGTTTACCTGGGTTGAAAGTGGCATTTAACCGGATGGAAAGTGATGACTTTCCACTCAGGTAAATGTCACTTTCCATCGGGATAAATGCAAAAGTCAGAAATATGCTTTCGACTTTTAAAACGTCAGAAATGTCAACCATACGTACATGGCTGTAAATAAACATGTTTTCTCTATTCTGTCAGTCCGTCTGCCTGTTTGCGGCATAGCTAAAAAACTACTTACCCAACTGACCTCAAATTTTGGTAAAAATGAAGGGTTACATGTGGTACGAATTCAAGATATCAAAATAAAATGGCGGTCAAATAAAATGTTTGCGATCGTGGAAAAAAGTCACCCTCTCATATTTTACATATTTCAAATTCATAACCAAGGAAGTTCCGGGTAATTTAAAGTGGAACAGCCAAAGTATTAAAAAATCAGTTTTTAGCTCTGAAAAATGACACCTGTCAAAATGTTGGCCCAATGAGTGTGATGGAAAGTATGTTTTTGACTTCCATGCCGATGTGAAAGATCTACTGTAGTATGGTTTTATGAGCCTTTATGTTCTATATAAGATATCAAAATTTCATAAAATTATATGTCTTTATGACTTTTTTCAATTACAAACTAGGGTTATTTTAACCTCCTCTATACGCTCTCGAAAAAATGTCATATATTTACCGGACACCCTGTATATCATAGGAAGGTACTTTACCAAAAAGTTCTAAAGTCGAAACTTCCAAGACACACAAGTGCCGAAACCGAATTGACCTTGACCCAAACTGACACCACTAGAGTATATTGTATTTTTTGGTTTTTATAAAAAAATCTTTCAATATTTGATCATGGTAATGTGTAGTAATTCTAAAATCGTTTATTAAAACATTAGTTTCATAAGACATGATTTTATCGTTATTTAAACAACGATTTTTTAGCACGAGCCCTAGGTTACTAGAATCTTCAGACTAAACTTTATAACTATAACTTTCTATTTTTCAATCCTTGTTTTAATATGTTCACAAGATTGTCCTATGTTTAATACCAGATGTATTATTAATTATTGCTCTAATGATGGTTTTCGACGAAGCTGGGCTAACCTAACGTCGAAGGGACAGATCCACCTAGTGGTAGACGTTTTGTTAAAAAAAAATCTTATTTTAATATAGACCCAGCAATTTTATTAATTACAAGTTTTGTAAAAGAAAAGTCATCGCCTGAACAGAAATTCGAATACTCATGCGTTGCATCCAAAGCCGAGAATCCTGAGCGCTTTCTTTACAGCAAACCTAACCAATCCTAATTAAAAGTTTTGTAAAAAAAACGTCACCGACTGAACGGGAATTCGAACATCTATGCGTTGCATCCAAAGACGAGAACCTTACCACTGCGCTACGAGGCTTCCCACAGAAACTTTAACGAGTCAAGGGCATACTGGCATACTTTGGTATTGGACCTACCGGGTAAGCCCAGCTCCTGCCTGAAAGTAGCCCGAAAAGTATTGAAAGAGGTGTGAAGATATAATTTTGTTCGATTTTAAATAACAAAAACCTTGTCCGGTCTTTCTAGCGATTATGGAGATCGTTCATAACGATAAATAAAAGCCTAAAATCTCTTCTTTTTATTAAAGTCAAATATAATGGTATTGGTCTTGTAAGGGATATTAATGATAGTTTGATATGAACACTGTAATGAACCGCGTGTGACTTTGGTTTAATAACACAAATTTAATGAGCAAAGTTCATATCAATCGCGTATCATTCAAAATTTAATATACGTCGGACCAAATATATTTTATTTGAATACATTTGATTTAGCCTAACAGACCCGAAAAAATAATGGCACTGAATGTTATTATGAACATATTGACACCGTCGTAAATTATAGTTTATTTTATTATTAATATATTACATAATATAATAAGTAAAATATTTTTTTTTAAAAAATCTAGTTTTAATAATAATAAACCAAATTATTATTTTTAATGCCCTAGAGCGTTATTTCTTATTTAACTGACTTTGACATAACGTCTTTTTTTTGTCAGTAATAAACTAGTCGGACATTAAATACCTTAATAAAACATTCTGTTTCCTGCAATAATTAAATCAATAAAATTTAATGTAATTAAATGAAATGAAAGAAGAAAGTTTGGTATAAAGAGGGCAAATCAACTGGCCAAGCTGCGACTGTGACATCTCAAAAACATTGACTGTGTTTCCCATGCTATTTTGTTGTTAGATTATATTATTTGAACTTTCTCCTAGCAGTGGCCCAGTGATATGTGGAGTGCCATATTCGTATAAAAATAATTAAATTGACTAATTTGAAATTGGTCCATGTGCTAAAAATGAACCCTCATTGCAAAAACCAAACCCACTACTAACGTGTACTATTAAGCGACTAAAGTGCTAAACAGTTGATCCGTTGATCCCCCCAGATAAAATATTTGACTTAGTTTGAAACTTAGACTATGAAAACAAGAGAGACCCAAATATTTACATTTAACACGGGATCATAAATTGAATTCTTAGACTATGAAAAAAAGAGAGACTCAGCTATTTAGATTTAACACGGAATCACAGATTGAATTTTTTCCACTAAATCGATAGGTGTATGTTGTTGTCACGTTTTAAAAATTGTCAAATATTCTAACCCGTTTTATCCAATTACTCCAATATCTTTCATAACACAATTATACGTATATAAAAAAAATACACACAATAATTAACCTTAGACTATAAAACTTTGATTCATTGTCTAATTAATTAACTAAGGTCTTTAAAAAATTACAAAAATGTTTGCAAATGGTACAATTATAAAAATATTACCAAATAGAATTGGTAACGACGCTACGTCAAATTAACATCTTTTACGAGTAGTTTTACAACTATTCATTCATAGCACTCATGTTTTATAGTCTAATCACAAAACAGACGTTGCATTTTTGTAACCGCGTTCGGTCGTTGTTGTTTATACATTTTTTTAGCTAAGTCTTGACGTAATTAAGGTTAGATATCAGTGGTGTTCGAACCGTAAGCTAAGGCATTTACACATATTAATTTGATGTTTAAGCCATTCGAGTATGTTAATTGGCTTGGAAAACAAGAAAAAAATAATAATTACTAATTGAACAGAAACAAATATTTTGCAAATTTTGGGTTGGGGTTTATATAACGTAAATATTGAAATACATACTAACTTTCCAAATGCTTAAATTCAAATTTATTATTTTGGTTGTGAATAATATATATATTTATATATATTATTATATAGCTATTATATTTATATGGCAAAATGCTTTTATTTAAAAACAAACATAATTTTGCGGTTTTTGTAAAACACTTCTTGGTTATAGAACATTTTGTTTAAATCATATTGTGATATTAATCTTCAGATACCCACGAGGAAGTAGCTCAAGTTATTTCTCCACATACCAAATTCCAAACTACTTAGTTTCTCGGGTTTTATCTGATATATAATTAAAATATAGTACAATCCCGACCTAACCTTTTTCGTATATAAAAGCTTATTAAAGAAGTTCTTCAAATTTTGTTAGACATCAATACTATTAATATTCAAAAATTTAATGTATTTCAGATATATTTTTGTGTTTTAATTACTCATATATAGACAATCCAAATTATGTATATGTATAAGGAAATCATGTGTTTGGCAATAACCGAGGCGAGAAAACAAACAAATAGATTAAATTTGTATTGAACTTTCTAGTAGATCTACAATAAATGCCTAATATATTCAAATTAAAGTAAGGTAAAATAGTTATAGAGACATGTAGGGTAGCTGAGAAGTTTTATAGGTTGTTCCAAAACTAGTAGTATTTTTATTAAAAACATCAAAGATTTAGTTATCTTACTAATACTATGAAATACTTGCCATCTTCAATGTATGATCTCTTTCGGGATTACATGTATGACGACGAAGTCCTAAGCCAACATCTCACTCAGTTGATAAAATTAATTTTAAAAAAGTATTTCAATATTAGAATATATCATGAAGTATTTAGATTTAACCAAATATATAATATATATATATATATATATATATATATATATATATATATATATATATATATATATATATATATATATATATATACAAATGTTTGTCTGTTGGGCTAATAAACAAATAAAGAATATTTTTTTCGTTTTAATTGTCCCATATATTTCCAACTGTTCTTAAAATTTTAATTTCATCTTCTTTAGAAGTCTTTCGTTACATTCTTCAGTCGACAGTGTCAATGGCACATCTCGAAATATAGGTACCTATTTGGTCAGTTCCTAGTAAAACTATTATTAGTATTCTGTCATCTAAATCAACAACTGCTTGCAATATTTCACACTAAACTAATTGAATATTTATGGAAGAATAACTTTTTAACATTTTGCAACATTATTAAAAAGAAATTTCTTTTTACCCGGAAATTTCCCCGTAAGGGATTCCACCACACACACACATATAACATAGTCTATATATCCATATAGTAATTTTTGTAATAAATTAACACATATAAATGTGAATATGGGTAAATTTTTTTATCACGAAAAAGGTTTTGTTAAAAGGACTTATTTTTGAAGTACCCAGGTCTTACTTTAAAACAAATTACAAATATAATGTGTGTGGTCGAAAAAATGGTCGAAAATGGACAAATCTACTTTTATTTTATAACTCTAGATTTGATTTTTTCATAAAAATTCGAATTTAGCGCCCAACTATACATATTTCCCTATTAAAATCACATTGAAGCTAATACATATCTCTTATAGTTTTAACATAATATTGCAGCGGCGGAAGGCTTGCAAATGATCTATATTACTGCGTGCAGTTCCCGCTTAAGATTTCAACTTAATTGGATAAATACGCTTTTGATACTGATATTTTAAACATTTAATTATATTGAGATATAATGTTCACAAAAATATTACCATATGAATTTTTGACCAAAATTTGAAGTCAATTATTTGACCTCCATTTTCTTACGCTATTTTGAATTCGTACCACTAGTTTACCAGTTTATCTTATTTTTTTAAACATTTCACTAGACTGCCATTTTGTCTTGCCATATTGGATTTTTATCGGAATATTACCAGGTCATCTCTATATGACCCTTAATTTTAAGGGTAAGTAGTTTTTTACGCCGCGAACAGAGACGGAATTGGGAAAACATATTTGTCGGTATCTAGGGACCCTGAAACGAGAAGATCTGAAAAAAATCTCGTAGGGTGATTTTTTTCTCGAATACAATACTTCCCATTTACGAGGGAAGTAAAAATTATTTATCCGTCATTTTGTTCTGTCATCTTGAATTCGTACCACAATTTCACCACTTTATCTCTATATCGCACTTGACGCTTGCACAAACTTTGAAATTAATCTGATAAGAAGTTTTTCTCAGACCGATTTTTGAAATATTTTATTAGCCCGCCATCTTGTTTTGCTGTCTTATATTCATACCAGATTTTAGCAGTTCATTCCAATTTTTTTAACTTTTCACTAGGCTATGATCTTGTTCCGGCGTATTGGTTTTTTACCAAAATATTACCAGATCATTCCCATATGACCTTTAATTTTTGTCTAAAATTTGAAGTCAATCTGATGAGTGGTTTTTAAGCTATGCCGCGAACTGATAGACAGACAATCCGATAGACAGACCAATGGAATTGATAAAACATATTTTTTGGCATCTATGATCGTTAAAACCTGAAAATATGTAAAACCTGAGATAATGTTTTTTTCACGATTACAAATATTTTATTTGGGCGCCATTTTCTTCCACCATGTCGAATTAGTGCCACAGTTTTACTAGTTTATCTCTATTCCATAATTAGTTATGGCACACAATGTGAAATCACTCCATTAAGTAGTTTTTTCAAGCCGAAGTTTTAAATATTTTTTTAGCCGTCATTTTGTTCCGCCACCTTGGATTCGTATTAAAATTTTACCAGATTTCTACAGAGTACTTGATTTTTGTGCAAAATTTGAGCTGAATTGGATAAGTAGTTTTTATTAACACTTGACTAGGCCGCCATTTTGTTTGCCTTATTGGATTTTTACCACAATGTAATCAAGTCATCCCCATATGATCCTTAATTTTGACCAAAATTTGAAGTCAATCGGGTAAGTAGCTTTTTAGCTATGCCGTGAGCAGACAGACCGACAGAGAGACGGATAGACGGAAAGAGAAACGGAATTGAGAAAACATGTTTTTCGGCATCTAGGGACCCTGAAACGTGAATATCTGCAAAAATCTCGGAGGATGATTTTCAAGATTAAAATATATAAAAGGTCTTATTTGCTATCTAAAAGCATTTTTAAGATACCCAAAAAAAAATTAGCAACCTGTATTTTGAAAACGAAGCATTCAGGGACCTATGTTCATATAATCTTTTTGTTTTATTTCCCAAAGCACTACTATTCGCACCCAAAACATGATTTTTTTAATCACAAGGATTAAAATTAAACAATTCGTTCAGTTTTTTCCGAAAAACTGACCAATAAAATATACTCAAGCAAAATCTCATTTTCTTACTATTGCCTAACTCATAATATTAAATCACACTTCTCATCACAAGTCATTTTGTCATTAAATTGCCCTAAGCGTGTATAGCAACAAGTAAGAGAAAGAAAGACACAAAGACGCAGTGATGCACCATTGCGATAAAATAAGGTTACCGTGTTAAAGAAATAAAAAAAACATCAAAATTTCCAAAACATTTTAGTGGGTAACAATAAACTTTATTGTTTTCCAGTTTTCACAAAAACACAAGATAATTAATTTTGTTATATGTCCAGAGACATTTTCTATTGTATATTGTATATTGAGACTTGGTCATTCTAGAGCTTGTGTAGTTGATTTTCATAAAAAACCAAGGAACGCCATTTTTATTCCCCCATTGGAGATTAAAATATATTTTGTTTTAAGAAAGCTGCAACATGAAGTTTCGGGTTATAAATAAACTTAAGTTTTTAATATTAGTTTATTTCAAACCCCCTATAGGGTAGGTAGTATAAATACACTTATCGAGCTTTGCGAATCTGTCTGTCCCTTCACATATGGGATTTTTTTTGAATTATTGACCTAAGTAAAATGTGACTTAGCAAAAAGTTTTTGCTCAAATGGCAAAAAAGGTAGCCACGTGATTTATCTTAACTGCTAAATTTGACACTTTTTCAAAAAATGGCAGAAAACCGGATGTTTCCTCAATACTTTGAAAAATGATAAAGGAAAGAGTTGTTCCTTTTTTGATTTGGTATCTATACCTACATAAAATTTCAACGCTATCGGTTGTGGCCATTTTGTTATTGAAAACAGGAATGGGTCAAAAAATGTGTTTTGGCACTTCCCCATATACAGTATATACATCAATGGTTTTCTCAAGTTGAGGTTTATAGGCAAAAAATATAATGATTTTGTTTATTTATTAAAATTTAACTTTTTACAGCCTTAAAAGAATCTTAAATTTTAAATTTGTCTTTAGAGCACTTTTTGATCCCCTTAGATTAACCTTTTATAAAGAAAAAAACTGCTTATGTATAATGCGCAAAGAAATTAAAGCTTTAGCACACATACTTTAGTTGTAATTATTGTAAATCATAAATCTTCAAATCATAATATTCGGGAAGCCGCCAGATGACCTTGAAGCGTTCTGAGCGATGCATTATGATTCGAGAGTATTTTAGTTGCTATTGCCAGCGCGCGTGTCAACTCATTACTTCTTAACAACTGATAAGAAAAGACGCGGGAAATATCGAAGCAAATTCAACCCAGAAAAAAAAATCTATTAAGATGTCTGGTTTAAAAAAGCGGAAAGTGGACACAGAATGTCGTCAATTCCAAACTAAATAGACTGATGAATACTTTTTTATCACGCATAGTGGTAAACCTATGTTTTTGTTATACAATGAAATGTTGTAAAATAATACAATACAAAGCGGCATTCCTCCAGCAAGCATTTCGTTCAATATATTTTACTTACCGATGACTGATTTAAGGAAACATCTGTGTTTAATTCACAAAGATCGAATCTAGACAGTGTTGTTAAAGCTAGTTTTATAGTTAGTTCCAAAATAGCTAAAACATCGAAGTCATTTTCTGAGGGATAGTTTGTTAAAGAGTGCCTACTAGATGTTGCAGAACTTTTGTGCCCAGAAAAGAAGAAAGAGTTTGAGAAAGTGAGCTTATCACGACGTACTGTTGTTCGACGTATAAATATGGTGGCTAGTGATATCCAAAAAACATTCACTGATAGATTAGCAGCATTTTCAAACATTTTCGATTGCTTTGGATGAGAGTGATTTATCTGACACAGCCTAGTTACAGTGACGACTCGTGGGTAAAAAAGTAAGTGAAGTGCAAATGAAGCAAGAAAATATTTTTTCCAGGATTTTTTTATATGTGGAAGGGTTAGAATACTTTTTTACGACTTACCTAAATTTTGTATACTAAATCAATTCTCCTATCCTTCATAGCAGCAAATTTATTTATAACATCCTCATAAAATGGATGAGTTGCCCTAATCTCCTTCAGACATTCCTTTTGAATTGAAATATTGCCTAGAGAAGTAAGTCTTTTTTGAGATATTGTATTTCTTAAATAAGTTTTTACACGTTTGAGGCAAGAAAAACTTCTTTCCACTGATGCACTTGTTCACGGTATTGTCAAAATAAGGAAAAACACCTTATATGCTTTGGTTAAAATATCTTTATTTTCATTAATTTTTTTCACTTGCTCTTGCAGCGAATATTCCAATTACTGTCATTGACAAAAATAAGACCAGGCTCATTTTTAAGTCGTTGACTTTTTGAAAATATTTCCCCATATAACTACAACAAATTTTCAAACTGGCCAATCGGAAAATTTAAACTATATTCGGAAAATTTAGCAGAATCTGCCAAACATAAAAATGTAAGTTTTTCAGAGTCTTGAAAGCTTAGTGTTATTGCCATTAAAATATGGTGGTCCAATATTTCATAAAAAAGGTTTCTATACTTAGCCCTAATTTCTTCAGGTGAAAGTTTAGCAAACTCACGTCTGTAATGATTTGTGTGGGTTTTCGAGTCACCAGTAAAAACATTTTTAATTTTTTCGTGATGATCTTTTAGTTCTTGCGAAATTCTCGATATTAATAAACCTAAACGCTTTTTACAATTTCCCCTATTTATTGACTCGCTGCTCTCATCATAACCCCGAAAGACTAACTCTTGTTTTGCAAGGTACAAAACTGCGTCAATTACCAAGCACATAAATAGTCTATTTAACCGGACGTTTTCGTTAAAATGTGTTTTATATAGTTTAGCATTTTCTTTTAAAGTGTGAGCTATAGTGCTTTGATTTTTTACAAATGTTTTTAGTATTAATTCGCATTTTAAATGCTCCACCGAGTCTCCATGTTTATGTAAAGACCTTCATATATTTAACATACCTGCACATCCTTCCTTATTTCACACTGAATATTTATTGGAAACTAGTAAACAAGGCCAGCAAAACAATTTTCGTAATATTTGACTACTACACAACCATTTGTACGCCGAAAACCAGAATGACGATTAAAACTCTGATCTTGTTCCTTCCATCGATTAAACGGAGTTTCCAACAAAATGTAAACCACATCCGTGATCGGATTCATCAATAATATAAATTAATAAACCCGTCACCAAATAAAGTTCTAACAACACCACAAATAAATATAACACAAAACAGTCAAGTAAACTGCAAAGAAACTAACCGGTTGCAGCGAATTCCGCGAAAATAAAAGTAAACAACAATCCCAAACTGAACGACACATGGGTGTAGTGTACTGCGTTAGCAATTCACCGAGAGCGTTGTATGGCGCTGGTTAACATTATTCTTCCATGTGCTCGACGTCGTGTCATGGCAAAGTAGTAGGCAAATCGTAAACTAAACATAGCACCTCCAGCAAAGTCGAAGCGGTTTGCGCCACTGCTATAGATAGTTGTTATAATAAAGTTCGATTGAAAGTTTTAAAAAGACATGCCGCCGACGGTCAAGTAAAATATTTATTCGAGATGTACAGTTTATTTTTTGTCAATTAGTGTCAATAAATGAATGTAAAAACTTAAATTTTAAGAGATATATAATAAATATAGTTGGATGTTTGCTTGTTTATTTTTCCTGGTGAAGTAGCACTTCACCTACTTCACCTGAATAGCCGCTACTGCATTAACCACTAGATCGAGAGAATTGCTACTGCACGAACGTAGAATACTCGCAAATTTAAATTTTTAATTCTAAATTGTACACCTGCTTTAACGTCGCTCATATTGGACCCGTTGTCATATCCCTGCAATTGCTATATCTTGCATTTTTCGCTTTTTTAAATTCGTTAATAATATGCACTTTTATATAATAGATGTTTGCTTGTTTATTTTTCCTGGTCAAGTAGAACTTCACATACTTCACCTGAATAGCCGCCACTGCCTAGTTACATATTTTTACTTCCCTCTTAAAAGGGAAGTATTGTAGTCGTGAAAAAAATCACTTTCCGAGATTTTTTCAGATCTTCACGTTTCAGGGTTTCTAGATGACGAAAAACATGTTTTCTCAATTCCGTCGGTCTGTCTGTAGCTAAAAAACTACTTACCCGATTGACTTGTAATTTTGGTCAAAAATTGAGGATCATATGGGGATTACCTGATAACATTTTGGTAAAAATCCAATATGGCGAAACAAAATGGCGGCTTAGTGAAATGTTAAAAAAATTATTATTAAAAAAATTATTGTTAAAAAACTCATCATCCAATTTATCTCAAATTTTGCAAAAACTTCAAGTATTATGTTGGAATCAACTGATAACATTTTGGTACGAATCGAAGATGGCGGAACAAAATGGCGGCTTAATAAAATATTTAAAAATTCAGCCTGAAAAAACGGCTTAATGGTTTGATTTCAAATTGTGTAGCATAACTAATTGTGGTATCAGGATCAACTAGTAAAATAGTGGTACTACTTCAAGATGACCGAACAAAATGGCGGCCAAATAAAATGCTTCTAATCGTGAAAAAGTTATCCTCCCATTTTTACACATCTTCACGTTTTAGCGTCTCTAAATGCCAAAAAATACTGTTCTATTAACTCCGTCGGTCTGTCTGTCGGTCTTTCTGTATGTCTGTCAGTAGCTTCAAGACTACTTACCCGATTGACTTCAATTTTGGTCAAAAATTAAGGGCCATATGGGGATGCCCTGATAAGATTTTGGTAAAAATCCAGTATGGCGAAACAAAATGGAGGCCTAGTGAAATGTTAAAAAAGTTATTATTAAAAAACTACTCATACAATTTATCTGAAATTTTGCAAAAAACATCAAGTATTATGTTGGAATAAACTGGTAATATTTTGGTACGAATCGAGGATGGCGGAACAAAATATTTAAAAATTCAGACTGAATAACTACTTAATGAATTGATTTTAAATCGTGCGATAGCTAACTGTGGTATAGAGGTCAACTAGTAAAAATGTGGTACTAATTGAAGATGGCAGAACAAAATGGCGGCCAAATAAAATTTTTGTAATCGTGAAAAAATCATCCATTCTTTCAGTTTTATATATATCTTCACGTCTAGGTCTTAGCGTCCCTAGATGCCGAAAAATATGTTTCATGAATTCCGTCGTCCCGTCTGTCGGTCTGTGTGTCTGTCCGTTACTTCGCGGCATTGAACTAATCCGATTGACTTTAAATTTTGATAAAAAGTCAAGAGTCATATGGGGATGATCTGGTAATATTTTGGTAAAAATCGAGAAAGGCAAAAATAAAATGGCGGCCTAGTGAAATGTTAAGAAAAAATATTATGAAAAAGCTACTTGTCCAATTTATTTCGAATTTTATATAAATCAATTATTATGTTGGAATCAACTGGTAAAATTTTGTTACGAATCCAAGATGGCGGCACAAAATAAAAAACTATAAACTACTTAATGAGTGCAAATTGTGTGTCATAACTAATTGCGATATAGTGCTTAACTAGTAAAACTAGTTACTAATTCAATGTGGCGGAATAAAATTGCGGCCGAATAAAAATTTTGTAATCAAAAATTCACCCTCTAGATTATACATATATACATGTTTCAACGTCCCTAGATGCCAAAAAACATGTTTTATCAAATCCGTCGGTTCCGTCTGTCGGTCTGTCTGTCAATTCGCGACATAGCTTAAATACTACTACCCCGATTGACTTCAAATTTAAACAAAAAATTAAGGATCATTTGAGGATAATCTGGTAATATTTTGGTAAAAATCCAATATGGCTGAACAATGTTAAGAAACATGTGTTAGAGTGGTGTATTATTTGGGGTTAAGATCCTTAAGTTTTTTTTAAGTATCGACGTAACTTAATTTGTGTATTCTCAGGACACATAGATTCTATATCCTGCAGGAAACCCATATTATCAGTCTTTACCTACTCCATAGGTTCGCAGGTATTTCCTAGATATTAAGTTTCTAAATGGTTTTCGTTAACAAACCTCTTGTTTTTATCTTACAGTGGTGTATTATTTGGGGTTAGGGTCCAGTAAAAAAACAAATGTCTATTTTCAAGTATTCGACGTTTCGCATCTTTATTGTTGCATCCTCAGGAAACATAGTTTCTATATCCTGGATGAACCCCATATTATCAGTCTTTACTTACTCCATTCGTCCGGAGATATTTCCCAGATATTATGTTTTCATGGTTTTGGTTAACAATCCTCTTGTGGTTATGTTAAAGTGGTGTATTATTTGGGGTTAGGCTCCAGTAACGTAAACAAAAAGCTTTTTAAAATTGTCGACGTTTCGCAATTTTATTGTTGCATCCTCAGGACACATATAGATTCTATGTTCTGCATGAATCCCCTATTATCAGTTTTTACCTACTACGTTGATCCGCAGATATTAAGTTGCATTCTCAGGACATATATATAGATTTTATATCCTGCATGAAATCCATATTATCAGTCTTTACCTACTCCGTTGCAGATATTTCCCACATATTAAGTTTCTAAATGGTTTTCGCTACCGATCTTTTTGTTGTTAAAGTGGTGTATTTTTTGGGGTTAGGAAGTAACTGCAGGCTAACGGAGTAGGTGAAGACTGATAATATGGGTTTCATGTAGGATATTAAATCTGTGTCCTGAAGATGCAACCATAAAGTTCCGAAACGTAGACATTTTAAAAAAAGGCTTTTGTTTTTCTACTATATCCTAAACTCAGTAATACACTTTAAAATAACAACAAGAGGATCGATAACGAAAACCTTAATATCTCGGAAGTATCTGCGGGCCAGCGGAGTAAGTAAAGACTGATAATATGGGTTTCAATTTAAGGTGGTAAGACAAGATGGCAGCCAAATAAAATTTTTTAAAAATCAATGTAAAAAATCATGTTCAATTGATTTTGCAGAAAAAGCAGATGTGACAATGGCATACACTGGAACGAATTCAATATGAGGTAGCAAAATGGCGGTATGTTTCAATATAAAAACTACTTATTAAATTTATTTTATTATGCCCAAAAGTCAAGTGTGGCATAAGTAGAATGAATATGGTAAAATATTGGTGGGAATCCAATATGATGGAACAAACAAAAATAAAAAGATAGTATGTGTAACACATATATACTGGGACTATGTACTGAACTAAATTGGATCACATTTCACTATTCCTAACAAATGGAAAAAATCATAACGACGGAAGTTCCGGGTAAAGAAATTTACCGATTTTTATACGAGGTGTTGATGAAGAACTTGTAGTTACAGAGGAATTACTGGCTTTATGGCCACTACAAGGGACCACTACTGGAAAAGATATTTTTGCCGAGGTGCAAAGTACTTTTGAGTAATATGGTTTGCAGTGGTGTAAATTAGTTGGAGTGTGTATAGATGTTGCGCCTTCAATGGTCGGTTCACGAAAAGTTTTTATCAGAATTCTGAAGGAAAGAGCATCCGCTATGAATGTGCAAGTATGTGATTTAATAATTCTCCATTGCATTATTCACCAAGAAAACTTGTGCTCTAAGTCCATTCGACTGAAGAACGTTATGGATGTGGTAGTACCATCAATTTTATTAGATCCCGCGGTCTTAGCCATCGCCAGTTTAAAGTTTAAATTTTTGTATGAACTTTCTTCAAAACACGATGGTGTGACATACTATTGCGAAGTAAGGTGGCTAAGAAAAGGTAAAATGCTAAAAACATTTTATGACCTTAGAAAAGAAATAGCTGATTTTATGGAAATGAAAGAGAGAACATTGCCGCAATTTTGTGATTAAACATGGCTTTGTGACTTGGCATTCCTGGTAGACATTACAGGACACTTAAACGACCTGAACTTGAAGCTTCAAAAAGAAGGGCAATTGATAAATCGGCTGTACAGTCATCTTAAAGCTGTTCAAAACAATATTCGCTTGTGGGAAGCACAAATGAGAAGTAAAAACTGTTTTAATTTTATAACATTATCCCGTCACGAAAACATGGAATACGGTCGCTATGCTGGATAACTGAAACTATTGTCAGAGCAATTCACTGATCGGTTTTCCGATTTTAACAATATGGATAGCACTTTGAATATGTTTGCAAATTCTTGTAAGTGTAATGTGGAAGCCGCTCCCCTTTACCTACAAATGGAGTTAATCGAGCTTCAAGAAGACTCATATCAGTCTCAATTTGATGATGTGGAATTAATCGAATTTTACAGAACATACCGTTTCGAAGAAAAGTATCCACAGCTGAAAGTTTAACATGACAAATAATTTATACATTCGGTAGCACGTACTAGCAGCTTTTTTCAATCATGAAAGTCAATAAAAATAAGCATCGTACTCGGCTTACAGATGTTAATTTAGAAAACATTTTGAGCCTATGTATAAGTGATATTGACCCCAAAATTGATCATCTTGTTTCTCAGCTTCAAACTCAAATCTCTCATTAATTTTCATTTGATTTTTCTATCTGTTTTTATTAATTTCTTTTTTATATGTTTGATTATGCTATTATAATTAATAAATAAAAAAATGTGTGAATTTTTATCGGTTTTTTATTCACTACTACCTACTTATTTCTTACCTACGGCCCGCGATTTGATGAAGTCCAGAAATAACGCCCTCAGCTAAGCAAAGGTTGCCCATACCTGATTTAAAGTAAATACAAATAAAAAATTTCCTACGCTGTGAATATTTATGGGTTGTTACCCAAAAATCGCTACTAATAAACCTTATTTCATTTGCAAAATTATATTATCTTACAAAAAATATATCTTGATACCTTCATACGTTTAATTATTGCATAAGCATTGGCAATTTGTTTCGCATCCCTGGGGTCTGGGAGGGGTAATTACCCCTCTACTCCCCGTAGTGATGCCCTTGGAGAAAATTCTTATGGTTAAGAAAACTATTAACAGAAAAACATTGCCATCGATTTGCGGAATGAATTTTCAAATATTTAATCATTTTGAAATAATTATTATAACACTTGACATGCTAGTAATATACGGCGTCAATCAAATGTTGCTTATTTCTACAAACCATTTCCCTTTAACATTTTTTTCACTAATTTACTTTTAAATAAATGCCACTAAACTTATTAAAATAATAATTAAAAATAAATTGATTGCACTGACCTCAATTTCTTTTTCTAACTAGTCAACTTCTGTAAGCCTGTATACTCTCTGCTTATCTTTAGTGAACTGTATGATCTATAAACCCTTTTATCTTTACTTAATCTTCGGCATAGATATATCTAGATAAATAAATGTGTTTTGTTTTTAATTTACTATTATACTTTGTAATTTATTTTAAGTAGCAGGAAGTTCTTGACATGTGTAAAAAATATTTTCAATTTGTAATAAAAATAACCAGATTAGGACGTATACAAGAACATAAGAAATTCTCTCCATTTACCTTTATATAAATAATCCACTAGCGATATCAATAACTTAACAAGTCTTCACTGTTTGCAAATACTCTTCCACAGCTGTATTTATAGGTACTGTGGCTCACACATGAGACTATCTCAAGCACTTCTCTTCACTATCTAAAGAAACAGAAACACTTCGAATGTGTTTATAGAAAACTTATCAACCCCTAAAGAATGCTGAGGTTGTTGTACCTATCTTATCTTATCAGTTTAGAAAAATAAAATTTGTGTAGGATTTTGTATTATAATTGCGATTAGATAATCCAGAATTAATTATAATTTATATTTGCATATATGGGGTGACCTAAACATCCAATAAAAAAGGTATATGATAAAACTACCATTTTTTTCTTATTTTAAATGCTATGACCTAAACTTTACTAAACCTTTATAATCTATAGAAAGCATAGTAAAAATACATGTAACATGTTTTATGTAATGTAAAAATATGATTCTTTAGATATTTAAGATCAAACATCCAAGTTTTCTGAACTTCAAAGACGCGTTATGAAAAATCTCTATCTAAACAAATACAATCTTACTTACCTTAAGTCTTACTATATGATAATTTCTCCAAAAATTACAAAAAGAAATATGTTAATGTGTAAATAAAAATATAATACATATAAAGCCTTTAAATGAAATATTTATCCAAATTTTAATACCCACTATATTATTACTTTTATTTATTTAATAATTTGTATTTATTTATTTTAGAGATATTATAAAAAGATAGGAATACGGGCTTCATTTGCTTCTATTATTTATTGACTTTTGATTACGCCTGCTCGAAGTCCTGAAAAATTGGATAATTTACCATGAATATGGTTATATTTTTACATATATCATGTTAAATAAAATTTGCCTAGTTTTTCTGTAAATTCTAGACATTTAGTAAGATAATTAGGGGAAGGTGTAGTACCTTGGGATAAAGAATGTATTTTAATTTGTTTAACAAAAAGTTTGTATATTAGGACGATTTGCAAATTAACATTAAAAATTGTATTGTTTTTTGCTAACCATCTGATTTTTTTCTATTCTGTTAATTTTAGTTTTATATGTTAAATCTGTAGTTATTCATTCACATTTTGATTGTTTCAAGGTACAATAGAGTGATGTACCTTAGGACACATGTATTTGTACCTTAGGACAGTTAAAAATACTAATGCCATATTTTATCACTTCTTGAATTAATTACGGACAAATTTTAAAGAAATAATCGTTCCTCACTTCACTACCTAAAATCAAACCATTAAGTTAGATAAGTTTGAAAGAAAATTAGTTTTTTTTGTATTATGGTTTTAGAGTTTTAAACTTAGAAACAATATTTTTAAGACGCTTTTTATTGGCCTGATTGTATGTTGATATGTCTGGTAAGTCCGATTATTTTCAAATTTGACATGCATAACCTTTCGGATATAGGAAGTTTCTTTTCAGCATTTAGAAATTCAAAATGACGGCGCCAATTCGGCCGTCGAATTTTGTTACTTCTGTAGATTAAACTGAACATTTAGAGAAGTTTAGAACAGAGTATCAGTATTTAAAAATTCAACATAGCAGTGTCAGCATACCGGACGGATATTATTATTTGTGCGGATTACTTAAGAATGCGCAACAAAATTCAAAATGGCGGCGCCAATATAGCGAACGAATTTTGTCTTTTGTACAGATTCTGCTGAAAAATCGGTATGTAGGAGTATTTAAAAGTGAAAGTTATGAAATTTTAGTCAATATTTGAGAATTAAAAATGTCCACCTAACATGGCATACTAATTTTTAAATTTTTGCAGATTTGATTAAAATTCGTCAGTTTTGGAGTATTTAAGATTGCACAACATGAACTTTTGTCAACATTTAAAAATTAAAAATTCAAGAAAATGGTGCCAACATGACGACGTAATTTTAACAATTGTAGACTTGACTGAAAGTCAGCATCTGGGGGTATTTGAGAATACATATCATATATTTTTAGCAAATATTTAAAAATATTAAAAAAATGTCAAGATTGCCAGCGAATTTTAACATTTATGTAGATTTTTGTATAGATTTGATTGAAAATGAATATTTTGGGGGTATTTAAGACTGCACATCATTTTGCTACTATGATTAAAATTATTTTAATGTAAGCGTTTTTTGTAGGTTCACAATTATTAAAATGGATACACACGAAACAGCGAAAGTTAAAATATACAGGTTGCCAGAAAACTCTGTGGATATTTCTGTAATGCTTTTACGATTGTTTGAAGTTCGACATGTTGGCTACACAGGTTAAAAACGATTTTTATGTTAAAACACTTTTTGGATTTTCACTAACGGAACGTACCTGTTTTTATTATTTGTTGTAAAATTATGACAATTTTATAAGAACATTTCTTGTGATAAACAATTAATTATATTTTTAAAAAAATGAAGGCATGTTTAATTTGTATTTTCACAGCACAAAGGGCGTTCATTAGGACCGTCTATATATATATATATATATATATATATATATATATATATATATATATATATATATATATATATATTCCACCGCTTTTGGTATGGTTTTTTATTAAAGTTTTTTAAAGCCGAGTAAAGAAAGTAAGTGACAATATACCTGTTTTATTTACATATCTAACAATCGTTCAGATTTAAACAAACCTACATTTTTAATCTCGACAACTTTTTTGTTTAGATCTAACATAATATTAAATTAAAATTAAATTATTAAAGAACAAAAACAAAATTTAAAAAATGATATACTAGAGTACCGAAGCTCTATCTACGTTTTTATCTAAGTAGATACGGTAAATGAATGAATATTGGTATGATATTCATTCATTTACCGTGTCTACTTAGATAAAAACGTAGATAGAGCTTCGGTACTCCAGTATATCATTTTTTAAATTTTGTTTTTGTTCTTTAATAATTTAATTTTAAATTAATATTTAAATATTTTTTATTATTGTAAATTTAACAATCTGTAAAAATATATATATGACTTTTATTAATCTTCTTCATAAAAAGGTTTCTTTCTATTCGAGAAATTGGAAATTTACCGGCTTAGTAATCATTTAATTAGCCGTAATTTTGTTTTGCCACATATAATTGATAAAATTTTACCAGATATTCTCTGTTTCGCACTTGATTTTTGTGCAAAATTTCAACGTTGGATAAGTAGTTACTGATATTTCAAACATTTCATTAGACCGCCATTTTGTTCCACCATAATGGCTCCTCACCAAAATTTTACACAAGATTTTTTATTACCCTTGGTTTTTGTGTAAACTATAAAATCAATCCAATAAGTACTTTTTCAGACCGAATTTTTAAACATTTAATTAGGCCGCCATTTTTTTCCGTCATTTTGAACTTGTCTCAAAGTTTTTACCAGTTCATCCCTCTATAATATTTGATTTTTCACCACATTTTGAATATAATGGATAAAGTAACTTTTTGCACTGACTTTTATAACATTTTATTAGGCCACCATTTTGGATTTGTAGCAAAACTTACCAGTTGATGATCATGTCACACCTAATTTTTCTGCAAAATGTGGGGTAAACTGGATAAGTAGTTTTATAGTAATAATTTTGTTAATATTTCAATAGGCGGCCATTTTGTACCGCCATATTAGATTTTTACCAAAATGTTACCACGTCATCCTCATATGACCTTTAATTTAGAGTAAATAGGATAAAAATAGAATAGCTAATTTTCATATTGTTATTCCATGTTTATAGCTAAAGTAAAAAAAAAAGATTTTTTTTTTAAGTCATAAATATCCTAAATCTTAAATTCTAACCATGTTTATTTCCCCAGATATCATCCAAAATCTAGTGAATTTCGAAATCACTGTACGTTTTTTTTAGCAGAAACGCCTCTCGACTACCCAGTAAATAATACTTTAAGTTAGGTCAGCATATAATAGCATCTAGGTGATTATTGGGAATAATGTTGAACAGGAAAATATTGCTATATAGATAAAGATTTATAATTTGGATATACGTATAGATATTTTTTTTATTCGAAAAATACAATTATATATTAGTCGAACTGGTCCTAGGCTATGCCATTTTATTCTATAATTATTTTAATTTTTTGCTAGGAAAAAACTATTGTAATCATGAAATAAATCACCTCTGAGACATTCAGTGACTGAGGATTATCACATGACCCTGCCGAAATAAACGTTATATTATATTGAACCGGATTACAAGTCCCCCAGAAAAGGAAATCCAGCTGTTTACTTAGTGATTAAAAAACAATTCCAAGCATAAACGGGTATTTTTTTTGCAAACTAAAAATGTTTAAAAAGTCACTGTCCTCCTGATCTTACCGCACCTTTAGAACGCTGCCCATTGAAGTAAGACAACATATAATTAGAAGATTTGAACAATTACACAATAATACATTAAAACACATGTAGTACTGAAGCTAAGAAAAGCTGGTAAATTCAATTAATTTTTCCGTTAAAATATTTGTGAAATTAATTTCTTTAATGTTAAAGTTTATTGTAGTTCCACGATCCGCTATTGGTTTTTAAGCCACTTTTACGGTCACGTGTCCCTGTAATAATCTTTGTTTTAGACTATTGACTACTCTACTATAAGAATCCCGGGTCAATGAAGTGGGATAATCTGATCTGAGGCTTTGGGTATTTTAACTTATATTTTGCAGTAAAAGTAGTTTCTTTATACTGCTCGGAAACTAATATTGGAAAAACATTACTATTATTTGTATGATAAGTTGTTGCATCATGTTTAAACATATCCACCGTAATATAAATTCGTATAAACATGGAGGCTAGGCTTGGCATCGTCGTACGATCGACCTTATACTGTGAGGTACTCTTGGCAGTGGCTAAATATGTAAATAATGAACTCCCAAGAATTTCGATACTGATCATGTTTAATATGACGCAGTTTTGAAAATTGGTATTCATTGATTAAATGGACGGCTCTATGTTGAAAAACTGGTCGAATACGACTAACAAAAAAAAAACAAGTTGTTAATTGTTTTAACTTTAGAAAGTGGTAAGTTCGGTAAATAATTTAGAATTGTATAGAGATTTGAAAGTTCCAAAATTATAAATACAGAATTTTCAAAAATACAAATCTATTTAACTTAAATTTTTAATTTTTTTTTATTTTATACAAAAAAAAGAAATAGTTAGACATTCTGTATAGAGTGTACATTTCTAAAATTAAAATACTAATTATGGTCGAGTTGATTTTTTTACTAAAAAGTTAAATTTTTATATTACACCTAATAAATGATTTTTATAGCTTTCAGCTATAAAATCCTGCTTCTTTTATTTCTAAAAATTCCTTTTCAATTGTATAAAGAAAATTTTTAAAATAATTATGAAATATGTATAGGATATAATATATATAAATATATAATAATATTTCTTATTTCTGCTTATACTATTGTCTCGCTTGAAGCAAAATATATTATTACTATATAAGCATTTGGAGATAACTGTTAATATTACTGAATACACATAGACGCGAAAATAAGCTTATTTAATCTCTGTCTGCTTTGTCTAACAAATGTAGACTAATATGACATGCTAGATATGATATATGAAATACAAATCAATTAGAAATTTGGAGTTTGTGTATACTTGTTCTTGTTATCGTAGATCTACATTTCCATCCAAGTGTATTTAATAACTTGTTATTGGACCAAGATATGTAATCATTTGATATTTGATAATAATGAGACCAAAAACTAAATGAGTAAAAAACATATAATAATCGTTTTTAAATGTCTGAATGATCGATCTCAGTGTAAGATGTAACAGTTAAGAGGTCTTAGTATATAATAGTCCTCTTTTAAGATGTTTTTGTATAAACATGCTGCTGCGATTCCAAAGGAAGGGTGCACTGCAGAATGACCGGACAACATGTACGTTTTTGAACTCTGTAGAAACAACAAACACCACATGACATTAAACATTTTCGAATTTTTGTCGTAACTTCACTTATGCTAATGAATTTTGATAAACACTTGCGAAAATATCTTTCTATTAACTAATTAACATACTAGTTTTAAGTGTCTATATCTAATAGAATAGTTAAAAATTATATTTCAATTTTAAAATTAAATCGTCTGTGGTTTTTGTCCAAAGCCGTGAAATTCGATGGTTTATTTTTTCAAATAAAGATTTTTTTATTCTCTTTCTAATGACACAGAAAATTCTTCTTTTGAAAAAATAAAGAATTTGACAAAATTTGTTTTTTTTATATAAAGAAAAAAAATTATACTAGTTATAATAGTTACAAAAGCTTATTTTTTAGAAAAAAAAATACCTTTTATTTGATATTTAAACAGCTCACAATAATTCTTTTTATTGAGAAAATATTTATCATAAAATAATAAAAAATTATTTTTTTTCGTTTGAAGATAAAGCTTTCCTTTTTAGTATGATCGTTTATTTTCTATGTTTATTTTTCTTAATTAAGAAATTAAGTAAAACCTCTTGTTTTAAAAATAGTTTTTAGTGCCATGTTGAAGAGAATAAAAAACTTATAGCTTATTTGTTTTTAAAACCAAACGTTGCTCCGGAATCTTGCCTGGTTTAAGAGACTTAATACAGTTGGGGTCTAGACGTTACTCCAGTATTAGCAAAAAATCATTCTTATAGTAGCTTGAATTAATCGTTTTTAAACGAACTATTTTTATCGACATGTGGACGGGAAAGGACTTTCAAAACATTAACAGGATCAGCCATCACTCTGCTATGCATGATATTAACAAACCATTAAATAGTGCATGTTTTTCAGTTAAATGAAGTCTGTTCGGATATAATATGCAAAACCCTATATTAAACAAACACTTTAAATAAGTATCAAGAGTGGTAACTATCAAAACTATTTTTCTACTTTTATACGTTTTAAAAATATTGTCAAAATATGATTTTTTTAATTCTGATCTGGATTTGTGTCATATGCGCCCAGGTTTTTTTCTGATTAATGTTTTGCTTTTTCAAATTATTTTTCTACTTATATAAACTAACTGTTTCATATTTATTTTATTTACAATGATAATGGCAGAATACTTTTGGAAACGTTTATTTTATTTTTCCTCACCGCCCCCCGTATGTTATTGTATAATATATGTATGCATAATGTAATTGCTGGGTATATAACCTTCAAGGAGTCGATCGAAAACCACTCAGGTCTCCGAAAGTTAGCAGCGCCCGCGCTAGCGTTTTTGCCGCCTTGAACAAAAAGGCAAATTGCCGCCCCTTAAATTTATTATATATATTATATAAAATAAAATTCAATGTCATGGGTTTTAAATTAAAAAAAATATATTTAGAAAAATCATGAAACATAAAATTAACAGTTACGCAGTACAAAATTAAAACATTTTTAATTATATCATATATCAGAAAAATGTATTGCACAAATAAAAAAACTCATATTCTATAAAAAACTAAAAAAAAAATAATTTAATATTACTTCTAAAATTACAGGAAACATTTTTTCTCACTTTTGATTGTGCAAACTTGCTTATTGCCTTTTTTAATTCTATTTGATAGCAAATTTCATGCTCAATAGGCAAAATATCTAAACCATTAAGATGTTTTTGTTTGGAAGTGGAACGTAAAAAGTAATTAACTTTAATTTAGAGAAACTTCTTGCTTCACTTGCTACGATTACTGGTATAGTTAGCGATATTCTTACAGCAACATTAAGGTTAGGGGCAGAATTTAATATATGTATTTATTAACTTTAACTTTTTTTGCTCAAAAGCTCCGATATCGCAGAAACTTCCTCTGATAATTCTATCCCATTTATGTCAACCGAATCTACATAATTTAAAATCCTTTCCAGTGTTTTACTGTTCCTTTAGGCATGGTTTTTAAATAGGATATATTATATAGGAATTGAAGAAGTCGCTGTGGCGACTAGGTTGATTAAATCTAGCATCTAATGTATTTAGTGTTTGATCAATTGAATTCGACAGCCAGTTATCTAGTATCAACAATAATTTCATAGAATGCTAAATCAAAATCTTGTGCTTGCATCAGCTTACCAATTAGATTAATGCAATTTAATATTTTATACCAAATAACTACTGAACACAAAAAAAACTTAAACTGTTTAATACAATTCAATAAACCTGAGGCTTCATCTCTTATTAAATTACCAAGCTCTTGATTTTCATAAATCTTAGCAAAGCGTCGTATACATCTTCCACTAGTGTCACTCAATATTTTTAAAGTTAATCCTTCAACATGTTTTAAAATTATACCGGCTTCCAAGGATGCTTTTGCCACATCATTAACCCAGTGGCGGCTCGCGGGTGAAAAAGGAAGTGAAGTGCAAATGAAGCAAGAAAAATCGCAACAATTTTTTTCCAGAAATTTTTTATATGTGGAGGGGGTAGAATATTTTTTTACGACTTACCTAAATTTTGTATACTAAATCAATCTCCTATCCTTCATAGCAGCAAATTTATTTATAACATCCTCATAAAATAGATGAGTTTCTCCTCCACAAATTCCTTTTGAATTGAAATATTGCCTAGAGAAGTAAGTCTTTCTTGAGATATTGTATTTCTTAAATAAGTTTTTACACGTTTGAGGCAAGAAAAACCTCTTTCCACTGAAGCACTTGTCGACGGTATTGTCAAAATAAGGCAAAACAGTTTATATGCTTCGGTAAAAATATATTTTCATTAATTTTTTTCACTTGCTCTTGCAGCGATATATTCCAATTACTCTCATTAGGAAAATATAAGACCAAGCTCAATTTTTAAGTCGTTGACTTTTTGAAAATATTTCCCCAACAAATTTTCAAACGGGCCAGTCGGAAAATTTAAACTATATTCAGAAACATAGAAGAATATATTCGGAAAATTTAGCAGAATCTGCCAAACATAAAAATGTAAGTTTTTCACAGTCTGAAATCTTAGTGTCATTTCCATTGAAATATGGTCCAATATTTCATAAAAAAGGGTTCTATACTTAGCCCTAATTTCTTCAGGTGAAAGCTTAGCAAGGTGACGTTTGTAATGATTTATTACTGTAATAGAAATTTGCTTTATCAAACATGGGATTAAAAAAATGTTTATTTCTTTTTTTACAGAGCGTCTCACGACAGCGTTTTATAATGAATATTCAAAAATGAATGTCAAGCGATTTTTTTTGAAAAACGTCAAATAGTATGTTCGTGATTGAGAAAATGTCATTAAACACTAATACCAGAAACGTAGATTCAAAATCGTTCTTCTCACCTAAAAATCCTTTCGCAAGCCGGATTGATTTTTCATCAGATTTGTCATAGTTTGTAATAAATTCAAAGACGTTTTTTAATTTATTCTAGTTTTGAACAATCACATTTACTAACTTCGAATTTGAAGGCCAACGACTTTCTGTAATTGTTGGTATACGTCTCGTAGATGCAGATGTAAGAGCATACGTTCGTTTAGCTAAGTGATGAAAAAATGAGGGAACACCACTAAGGCTTGCAAAAAAATGCGACATTTAGAAATATTTTTTAGACTTTGCTGCATCACAAGGTTAAGACGATGCGCAAGACAATTTTTTTTTGAAGGCCCAGATATCACAGTTGAGCCATCGTAAAATTGTCCTATTAATTTATATTTATAGTCAAATTGGTCCAAAATTTGATCCAATCGAGAATATAAATTCTCCGACGTTCTATCGGAGCTGACAAATAATCCTAAGAATCTCTCGACTACTACAAGGTTTGCGTAATATTAGTGGTGTCATCCACTTGAACAGAAAAAAACTGTGTGTTCATGATTTCGTTTTGAATAGTTTTCGAGTCACCAGTAAAAACATTTTTAATTTTTTCGTGATGATCTGATTCCTGGGAACTTCTTGATATTAATAAACCTAAAAGCTCTTTAAATTTCCTCCTGTTTATTGGCTCGCTGCTCTCATCATGGCCGCGAAAGGCTAACTCTTGTTTTGCAAGGTACACAACTGCGTGAATTACCAGGTACATAAATAGTCCATTTAATCAAAACTACTTTACATTTAATACATCCCTCTGATCTTGTTTTCTCTCTCTCTCATCGATTAAATGGAGTTTCCAACAAAATGCAAACCGCATCCGTGATCGGATTCATTTTAAAGCGTAAATATTATAGTCAACTAATAATGTGCATTAATAAACCCGACACCCAATAAAGTTGTAACAACACCATAAATAAATATAACACAAAACAGTCAAGCAAACTGCAAAGGAACTCACCGGTTGCAGCGAAATCCGCGAAAATAAAATTAAACAACTACCCCAACCTGAACAAAACGTGGGTGTAGTGTACTGCCGCAGCAATTCACCGAGAGCGTTGTATGGCGCTGGTTAACATTATTCTTCCATGCGCTCGACGTCATCGCGTACGCGTTGTCATGGCAACATAGTATGGAAAACCGTGAACTAAACATACCACCTCCAGCAAAGTCGAAGCGGTTTGCGCCACTGTTATAGTTGTTATAATAAAGTTCGATTGAAAGTTTTAAAGACATGCCGCCAACGGTCAAGTAAAATATTTATTCGAGATGTACAGTTTATTTTTTGCCAATTAGGTGAATAAATGAATGTAAAAGCTAAAATTTTCAATATATTCAATATATTTTACTTACCGATTACTGATTTAAGGAAAGGTTAGTTCCAAAATAGCTAAAACATCGAAGTCATTTTCTGAGGGAGAGTTTGCTAAAGAGTGCCTAGTAGATGTTGCAGAACTTTTGTGCCCAGAAAAGAAGAAAGAGTTTGAGAAAGTGAGCTTATCACGACGTACTGTTGTTCGACGTATAAATATGGTGGCTAGTGATATCCAAAAAACATTCACTGATAGATTAGCAGCATTTTCAAACATTTTCGATTGCTTTGGATGAGAGTGATTTATCTGACACAGCCTAGTTACAGTGGCGACACGCGGGTAAAAAAGTAAGTGAAGTGCAAATGAAGCAAGAAAATATCGCAATTTTTTTTCCAGAATTTTGTGGAATGGGTAGAATACTTTTTTACGACTTACCTAAATTTTGTATACTAAATCAATTCTCCCATCCTTCATAGCAGCAAATTTATTTATAACATCCTCATAAAATGGATGAGTTGCCCTAATCTCCTTCAGACATTCCTTTTGAATTGAAATATTGCCTAGAGAAGTAAGTCTTTTTTGAGATATTATATTTCTTATATAAGTTTTTAAACGTTTGAGGCAAGAAAAACTTCTTTTCGCTGATGCACTTGTTCACGGTATTGTCAAAATAAGGGAAAACACCTTATATGCTTTGGTTAAAATATCTTTATTTTCATTAATTTTTTTCACTTGCTCTTGCAGCGATATATTCCAATTACTGTCATTGACAAAAATAAGACCAAGCTCATTTTTAAGTCGTTGACTTTTTGAAAATATTTCCCCATATAACTGCAACAAATTTTAAAAACTGGCCAATCGGAAAATTTAAACTATATTCGGAAAAATTTAGCAGAATCTGCCAAACATAAAAATGTAAGTTTTTCAGAGTCTTGAAAGCTTAGTGTTATTTCCATTAAAATATGGTGGTCCAATATTTCATAAAAAAGGGTTCTATACTTAGCCCTAATTTCTTCAGGTGAAAGTTTAGCAAGCTCACGTCTGTAATGATTTGTGTGGGTTTTCGAGTCACCAGTAAAAACATTTTTAATTTTTTCGTGATGATCTTTTAGTTCTTGCGAAATTCTCGATATTAATAAACTTAAAAGCTTTTTACAATTCCCCCTATTTATTGACTCGGAGCTCTCATCATAACCCCGAAAGACTAACTCTTGTTTTGCAAGGTACAAAACTGCGTCAATTACCAAGCACATAAATAGTCTATTTAACCGGACGTTTTCGTTAAAATGTTTTTTATATAGTTTAGCATTTTCTTTTAAAGTGTGAGCTATAGTGCTTTGATTTTTTACAAATGTTTTTAGCATTAATTCGCATTTTAAATGCTCCGCCGAGTCTCCATGTTTACGTAAAGACCTTCATATATTTAACATACCTGCACATCCTTCCTTATTTCACACTGAATGTTTATTGGAAACTAGTAAACAAGGCCAGCAAAACAATTTTTGTAATATTTGACTACTACATAACCATTTGTACGCCGAAAACCAGAATGATGATTAAAACTCTGATCTTGTTCCTTCCACCGATTAAACGGAGTTTCCAACAAAATGTAAACCACATCCGTGATCGGATTCATCAATAATATAAGTAAATTAAGCCATCGATACTGCGCCGTTGGTATCGAAGGCATAACGATAAAAATTTGAAAAATGCTTTAAACGCGTTTTGTTGTGTACTAGATGTCCAATTTATACTTTTGCGCAGTAACTTCGTTAATAATTTTTTTTTTGTAAAACGAAAGAAGGTACAAACGGAAATTGAGCTAGTATTTTTATATATAGAGTGTTTTGTAAAAATAGCCCAAATCTTTTTCTCACATAACTGAAAAATGTATAACTTTATAAAGTCTAATTGTCGGTTTTTAAAAAGTTTCGTTTCCGGGATACCATCATAAATTTCATTTTATTAAATACGACCTGGATTTATATTTTATTTTTTAAAGCTTATAGTCTCCTAAATACAATGATATTTCACCCCCCAAAATTGTATAATAAAGAAGATTAGCATAAGAAGTAATGTGTTAGAGCGAGATGGATCCATGGATCTCTTTGAATATGTGTGTAAAAAACAACATTTTTTGGGCAAGTGTGATTTGGCAGGTGATAAGCTTCAAAGAAATGAAATAAGAAAAACAGGTCCGTATTTAAAAAAATTAAGTTGATAATGGTGCCGCGAAAACGAAACGTCGCATTTATAATATAACTTCGTCATCCTGTAGCGAACAAAAAACCGACACATTTTTGTATTAGACTTTTTTTATAAAATTATACCTTCTTACTTCCTTCGTAAAAGGGAAGTATTGTTACCGTGAAAAAATCACTCTCCGAGATGTTCTCAATCTTTACGTCTCTTGATCCCTAGATGCCGAAAAACATGTTTTCTCAATTTCGTCGGTCTATCTGTCTGTCGTTCTGCCGGTTTGTCTGATCGTAGCGTAGCTAAAAAACTACTTTCCCGATTAACTTCAAATTCTAATCGAAAATTTACGGTCATATGGGGATGACCTGGTAACATTTTGGTAAAACTCCAATATGGCAAAAGAAAATGTCGGTCTAGTGAAATGTTAAAAAAAATTATTTAGTATTATGTAGAAATTAACTGACAAAATTTTGGCATGAATCCAAGATGGCGGGACAAAATGGCGGCATAATAAAATATTTAAAGTTTCCAAATTCAGTGCCATAACTAATTGTGGTATAGAGATGAACTAATAAAACTGTGGTACTAATTCAAGATGGCGGAATAAAATGGCGGCCAAATAACATTTTTCTAATTTGAAAAAAATCATCCTCTCAAGTTTAACGTATCTTCACGTTTTAGCTCCTTAGATGCCAAAAAGCATGTTTTATCAATTCCGTCGGTCCGTCTGTAGGCTTGTCTCTCTGTCAGTTCGCGGCATAGCTCAAAAATTACTCATCAGATTGACTTGAGAAATTTTAGTTAAAATTAAGGCTCATATAAAGAAGACCTGGTGTTATTTTGGTGAAAATCCAATATTCTGGAACAAGAGGGCGGCCTAGTAAAACGTTAAAAAAATTATTGCTAAAAAATTTAAATATCCAATTTACCTCAAGTTTTGCACAAAAATCAAGTAATACATAGAAATAGTGGTAGCACTTTGATGTGAATATAAGGTAGAAAAACAAATCATCCTGAAAAAACTACTTATTAGATTATTTTAAAATTTTGTACAAGCATCAAGTGTCATATTGAGATAAACTGGTACGAATTCAAGATGGTTGGTCAAATAAAGTAAAAAAATCAACGTAAAAAAGTGTTATTCAATTGACTTTAAATTTTGCAGAAAAATGAAAAGTGATATAGGGATAAACTGGTACGAATTCAACATGCCATAACAAAATGGCGGTTTGTGTCAATGTAATTAATAATGTACTTAATAATAATAAATAAATAAATTAAGCCCAAAAATCAAATGTGGAATAGGTAGAAACTATTGGTGGGAATCCAATACGATGTAACAAAATGGCGCCCAATAAAAATGTTTGACAAACATATATGTGTCACGGAATGACTATATACTGACCTAAATTGGGCCAAACTTCACTATTCCTAACAAAAGGAAAGATTCATAAAGAGGGAAGTTCGGTAAAGGAAATTTACCGATGTTAGAGTTATGTGAGAAAATAGATTTGGGCTATTTCTACAAAATCCCTTGTATACCAAAAACTAAGAGAAATGTAAAAAATTTATTTGTGCCAGCTTTCATTTCACAAAAAATAGCAAAGTACTGCAAAAACCGCATTCCTCTATCTTTATTATTAAAGGAGGTAGGTACTCCGCAACAGTATCGAAAATTGGACACCTTGTACAATGTATAAAGTGTCACATTCTGAAGCTGTCGTAGAAAAAAATATTAATAGTAAAATTAGAAATAAATATTTACCCTATTTAAAATATAGGAAAAGTTTGAATCGATAAGACAAAATAAAGAAATACGTAATTTACAGAGATAATAAACTGTAACAAAGCAGACGTTAATTGTTTTTAAAAAATGTTTAGTTCTGTTCTATACTTTTTTATCGGTTAAAAGTATTCTGAATTTCGTAATTTATTTAGAAAAAAATGTGTATCAAACTAAACAGATTCATATATGTATAAGCGTACTTACCTTTAAAAATCACACTGAAGTGTAAAACTACAAAATCTTTTTATATAAATGCAAAGAGCTTGGAGCACCACCAAGAAATAAGGCTAGCGCCTAACAAAATCGCCTTTTTATTATAATTAAAGGAAACAAACATGTCAATGCGTAGGTGTTCTGCTGATTCCTGTTGCAAACCAAAAGTTTACGTTCCTGTGTCCGCGTGCTGTTCTATTCTATCCGGTGCGCGTATATATCTGTATCTGTTTTTGGTCAGAATATCCACCTTTTTTTCAAAAAAATTTTAAATTCAAATTTTTGAATATTTCATAAATAAATTTCATCCTTAGACTGATATACTCTTTTAAAAGTATACCATTTTTCCGCATGGGATTTTTTACAAAAATTGAAAAACATTTGCAAAATATAGTCAATATAGGTTTGAACAGTAAATAACACTAACAATTAATATCTGATTACTTACATAATTATAAGTCAATACTTTCTATACTTTTCGTTTTTTATTGATAAAGCATTGACTTTATCAATAAAAAACAGAAACAGCTGAGACCAGGGTAAGTATATACGTCATATCCGAGGTCATATTCATGTGACGGTTAAATTAATTCGTCTGTCTTTTAAAGACGCAAATTTGTCAATGATTTTGGGGTAGATCTAATTTAATAACCGGTAATTTGATGACCAGCAAACAAAGAAAAACGAATATCCGTAGGTCTTAAAAATCCTAGAGCGACCAAAACTGGCACAAATTTTTACTAGAGCAAGCAGCATAAACGGTTGAGTATCAACTTTCAAGCCCCTCAAATTGAGGCACTTCCCTCCTGCAATTTTTCATAAAAAGTGAATGACCGGGGGTTAAAATTTTTCCTGGAGCTGCTAAAATTAGCACAAATCTTTCCTAGAGCAAGCAGCATAAATCGCCTTTTTCTAGCCACTCAAATAGAAGCACTTCCCTTCAATTTAAAGTGATCCTAGAGTTACCAAAATTAGCAAACATATTTACTAGAGTAAGCAGCATAAAACGGTTGAGTACCAACTTTAAAGCCCCTCAAATTCAGGCACTCCCCTGTTGCAATCTTTCGCAAAAGTACATGACCGGGGGTTTAAATTTATCCTAGAGCTTTATAAGAAAAATTGCAAGAGGGAAGCGTTCCAATCTGGGGGCTACAAAGTTGATATTGGTCCATTTTATGCTGTTTGCTTTTGTGAAGATTTCAGTTAATTTTGGTACCTTTAGGATGACTTTAAACCCCCAGTTAATCACTTTTTATGAAAAATTGCAACAGGGAAGCGCCTCAATCTGAAGGGATAGAAAGTTAATATTCGATAATTTTATACTGCTTACCTAAGCAAAGATTCAAGTCAATTTTGATAGGTTTAAGATGACCTTAAACCCCCAGTCATTCACTTATAAGAAAAAATTACAAGAGGGAAGTCGCTCAATGTAACGGGCTACTCAGACGTTTCATGCTGCTTGCTCTAATAAAGATGTGTTCCAATTTTGGTAGTTTTAGGATAACTTTTTTTGAAAAATTCCAAGAGGGAATTGCGTGAATGTGAGGGGCTAGAAAGTTGATACTGAGTCATTTTATGCTGTTTGCTTTAGTGAAGATTCAAGTCAATTTCGGTAGCTTTAAGATGACTAAACCCCCGGTCATTCACTTTTAAGGAAAAATTACAACAGGGAAGTCCCTTTTTGAGGGTCTAGAAAGTTGATACTCAGCCGTTTTATGCTGTTTGCTTCAGTAGAGATTTGTGCTAATTTTGGTAGCTCTAGGATAAATTTAAACTCCCGGTCATTAACTTTTTATGAAAAATTGCAAGAGGGAAGTGCCTCAACTTGAGGGGCTTGAAAGTTGATACTATACTGTTTTATGCTGCTTACTCTAGTAGAAATTTGTGCCATTTTGGTAGCTCTAGGATTTTTAAAACCTACGTTAATTCGTTTTTCATTTCTGCTGGTCATCAAATTACCGGCACTTTCAGAAAGAGATAATAATACTTCTTTTTTTATTGACACTGATAGAGCTAAGAGTCTGTCCTGAGATATAGTATTTCGTAAATAGGTCTTGATTCGTTTTAAGCATGAGCAATCTCTTTCAGCCTGTACACTTATTACACGGATTGTCAAAATTAACGTCACAAATCGATATACTTTAGAGAATACTGAAATTAATTCTAAACTACAAACTTGTTTACTAAGTTCATGAATATTGAATTTGTAAAACTGTTCGTCTCGGTAAATTATGCTGAGCTCATTTTTGAGGCGGTCTTTGATACATTTTTTCCAACGAATTTAATCGATTGCAAGGAAATTCTCCTACAAAGTTTTTATACTTTGACTTGTCGAGAAGTTTAATAAATTCCAATTTATGTAAATCCTCAAACCTAATGTTAATTTGGAAAAGTATGCAATCTAAAATTTCATAAAATAAACGTTTATACTTGTCAGTTAGATCCAATTCATTCATATTGCGAGTTCGTGTACCATGTGGCTTTCCTGTAAGCATTTTTGCTTTTTCAAATATAGATTTAAAACAGTCATCAACGCGTAGCTCATTTAATCGTTGGATGATAATGTTTATTTGTGAAATTGCCGAAATCAACTTCTAAGTTACTGAACTAAAAAAATTTAAAAATAATATCGGTAATTAAAAAAATTTCCTTAAATGTAAATGTTAAAAAAGCAAATTCAAAGTCAGAGAGGTCTCTTAAATACCGTTTTGCCTTATGAATGGTATCTGAGTCTAATTCGACGTTCTCGATCATTTCCTGAAACATTAAGATTAGTCCCTCCCAATTATTGGCGACAAAAATAAAATATTTGAGCGGGAATACCATTTTGTCTCACATGCTTGGGGAATTCGTTTTTGTAATATTTTGCCCAAGATAGATATTCGTTTATAAGATTTATGGAAAAAAGGCGGCAAAGTTTTCAAGGTTGCGAAAAAGATCCTGCTTTCTTTGATATAATTTGAACCCTCCTGTAAAATTAAATTTAGCCGATGGGCAGCAAAATGTGGGTAAATTGTGAGTGGAGCATCCGATCTTATGCGTGTTTGTAGACCGCTCAGTTCGCCAGCCATAACTGTGGCTCCATCGTAACATGGTGCTATTAGCTTCTTTTTAAAATTTAGACCTTCTAAAATACATACAATTAGGTTATAGAGCGCATTAGATCTAGAATCTGCGCTTATGTCATAAAATCATAAAAAAACGTTCTTTTATATCGGCTGATTTATTTACCCAACATTGGGCTTTTGTTACCATATCGGTTGTATCATCTACAATTAATAAAAAAAAACATAGCCTCTGATATTTCTTGTTTTATAAAGTCCTTCATATATTCCTCGATACAAAATATTAATTCCATTCCATTTTTAATAGTTTTAGATTGTCCCGTAAATACAGTTTTTGTTCTAAATGTTTGAGAAGTTCGGTATTGCATTTAATTAAACAATTAAAAACTTCTTTAAAATTTCCCTTGTTAAATGAAGATTCTGATCGTCATGCCCCTAAAAGCAAGTTCTTGTTTCCCCAGTAATATTGTTGTATCCTTAGAGATTCTTACTCTAAAGTTGTATTTATAAGGTATGTTAAAAGTAAACGGTTTTCCTAACATTTTCATTGTATAATAGTTTAGATAAGTGGGCATTTTCTATTAGTGAATCTTTAATTGTGGTGACATATTTTGAGACAAGCGTACAAAACCTAAAGTATTCTGAAAATGTTCTTTAGACGCTTTGTATATTTTAACCGCTCTTGAAAAATTTTTGAAATCATCATGCCCATCAGAGGTCCATACGTTTTTTGTTTTTCCAACTAATAAGCAAGGCTAACAAAATAAACGCTGTTTAAAAAAACTTCCGCAAATCTAGGTATGAGCCTGGTACCACGATAATTTAAATGAACGTTTATATTGTCCCTTTCTTATCATTACTTAAGGTACTTATCTGAGGCATTGGTCTATCTCTCTGAAGAATTTCCGTTTGCTGGTCTTCGGAGTGTCTCGAAAATGGTGTTGTCAATATTGACATTACAATATCGTGCGCTGTATTCATAGTTAATTCACAGTTAACACCGATCTAATTATTATATCAAAATATCAAACAACTAAAAAGTAGCGATTCCACACGATTGCGAATCAAAAAATCACTTGTCGACGATCCGGCACACGTACTCGAAAAAACTAAACCACAGATTAACAACCAATCAGATACCGCACTCCTGGAATTTTCATTCATAAACGTGTTTACTCGAACCCCATTAGCTGAGCGGAGAACTCAAAGATGTACTTGAAATATTTTTATTTATTCTGAGCAGGAACTTACTAAAATATTTTGTGAGTAATGTTTAACCAAGTTTAATTTATTTATATTGAAATATTAGTGTGTACACAGTAGTTATGCACATATACAGTGGTTTGAGTTTTTATAGACCTATGAAAGAATAAGAGCAAGGTTAAAATTTAATATTATTGTTAGATCAGTTATATCGCTGAACTGAAAAAGGGTTTTAGCGCATGTTATATTCATTTTACTTCTAGCATTGGTGTGCGTGTGAAAAACGTAATATTATATACTATTATACATACACAAAAATGGAATATTATGTTTCTGATTTTCACAGTTTTTGTGGTCAGCAAATTCAATTTTTATGTTCATTTATATTTTTTGTAATAACCATCTATAAGTAAGAGGATGATTCAAATGTAAGCTACATAACCTCTTACTTTTATGCAGATCGTTTTTTTTTATCTAAAAGATCTTCTCTGGCCTCAAGCCATGGCTCAGTTTCTTGCTCTAAGATTAGATAAAAAATAATAGTTTTAATGCTAACATGACAAACATGCTTTATGCTGTTAACGCGAGCAACACTGAACGCCAATAAACAAAACCATGTGATCCTCGGTTCAATTTTTTTTTTGAGAAGCATCTACGTTTAATTAATTTCGACAACATTACATTATTTTGTACTTTTTAGTGCGTTACTGACAAAAGCTTGTTTTCTAGTCTTTTTAAAACTATAAATTATTTCTTACTTTTTACACACTTTGCTAGACTCATCAAAACAAAACAGATTTGCCCAAACTTTAAAACCATAGTGTGTATTGGACTTGTCGAGCTGATCAGATCAACTCGATGGCACTAAATTATGAATTGGACTCGTCCAAACAAACCAAACGAGCCCAAACAAGAGAGGTTTACTAGCTGGAACCATGTGTAGAATTTAGTATCATCGAGCTGGTCAGATCAGGTAGCTGCTACCAAATTTTGATATTGCCATTTGAATTACCCACACTTGCAAATTTTCAAATCAACACAACCGTTAGAGGTAGGTTAAAATCGATTGGTATCATCGAGCTAATCAGATAAGATCAATGGTGCCAAATTGTATTATTATCCGAATTAGATATAGTTACAAAATTTCAGTAGATTAAAATCGATCGGTACCATTTGTTACCATCGATCAGCCCGATGGCACCAAATTATTATATTATCATCCGAATTATGTACCGTTACAGAATTTCAAATCGATACAACAATAAAATCAGAAGTAGGTTAAAATTGACTTCCTATATTTATTTGTATACATAGTTAGTTACATACAAGTAAACCTAATAAAAGTTTGTTTAAAAGAAAATTTAAACCAATAATGAAAATTTTACAAGACGTATTTACATGACATGCAAATAATAATTAAAAAATGATAAATTTCCTTTACCCAGAATTTCCCTCGTTGTGAATCTTTCATTTTATTAAAAATAGTGAAGTGTGAGTCAATTTAGTTCATTGCATAGTCATATATAGTTTTTACATTGACACACGTCCCCATTTTGAACTCTTATCAGTTTATCCTATATTACATTTAATTTTTCTGCAAAATTTAAAGCCAATTGAATAAAATCAGAATAGATTTTAAAATGTATTCGTACTACAGCCTTTCCAATTTGTCTCTATACTACATTTAATGATTACACAAAATTTGAAATTAATCTAATTAGTAGTTTTTTCAGGCTGATTTTTTAAATATTTTATTAGGCCGCCATTTTGTTTTGCTATGTTAAATTCATACCAAATATTACTAGGAACACTAAAACATGAAGATATGTAAAACCTGAGAGAGTAGTTTTTTCACGATTACAAATATTTATAGCTGCCATCTTCAGTTAGTCCCGCAGTTCTACTAGTTCATCCATATAACACAGTTAGTTATTGCACACAATTTGAAATCATTAAATAGTTTTTTCAGGCTGAAATTTTAAATTATTTATTAAGCCGCCATTTTGTTCCCCCATCTTAGATTCGTACCAAAATTTTTAAAGTTGAAACGTAAAGACCTGAAAAAATCTCGGATGGTGATTTTTTTACGATTACCATACTTTCCTTTTGCGAGGGAGGTAAAAACATTATTAGAATTTTTTTACATTCTAGTTACAGTTTACAGTTTCAATAATCTAGGGATTAAAAACACGATCTCGAAAAATACTGGGAAGAAATGGGATGTAAACGTACTCACTGACTTCGCGTGTCGATCGTTCGATGGCTACTTTGTCTGTAATTTCCACAACATCACTTTTATTGTCAGGGGTTCCCAGAACACGTACACAATTAGTATAGCGTAAGCTACAGAGTTTTTAAAACTGTTTTAGCATCTATTTTAAAGTTTTAACAAATTATTATTATTTAAAAAAAACTTATCTTCTTATATCCTTGGGAAATCTAAAAAAGTTATGAGATGATTTGTAGCTTGTAATTTTGCAGTGTTTGGCAGCACACACCATAGCACTTACTTTTCTAGAAGTGTACATATTTTGATATTATTTTTTATAATAATATCTAAATAGAGTCTTTACATATTTAAATTATTTATACTTTACGTCCGCGGCCGGCGCGCGGCGTTTCGAAGAAAAAAAACGCCGCCACTGCACACGACTACATCTGAAACAATAATGCCAGTCTCCGGCCGACCCAACGCTCCTGTGTTGATAGATTCTCCGCCTAAATTGAGGTTGTGATGTGTGCGTTGAACGAAAGTACGGTATCTGTATTAATCTGTGACTAAACAATAACGCCATTAACCGAGTCCACCCGCCGGCGACTTCCTAACACGTTCAGACCACTTGCTAACTTGCAAAGACTTCCAACCCACACGCCCCGAGGAATCTTCAAAAGATAATAATATGCACCGACAAAAAGCAAAGCCGAGTAATGGACAAACGTTTTGGCCGAAATATGAATGCACAATTGCCATTTACTAAAAATACTTAAATACCTCTCACTATTTCTATTTCAAATTAACTACCAATTGGCAACTACGTCTACTACATCCCCGAAAACTAGTTCGCCTCAGAAGCGTCCTGGAATACATAGTTTTACCCAACCAATAAAAACCGCCTTTCAAGGGACGTTTGATTAACAAAATTCAAAATTTGAGACAAGTAAAATATATATATACCTAACCTAACTGGGTCTTAAGATAATTGTGTAGGGCGCACGGATACATATTATTTATTGTGGGTAGTTAAGAAAGTGAATAGTGAATAGGAGCGCTCGGATACTTTGTTAAGAAATTTATATTATGATTTATTTATATGTATGCAATTTTATAGAGAAATCCTACTAAGGCGGCGCCTCAGTTGCCTTATCTGACGAGCCGCCCCTGATTATGGATTACAAATATTTTTAGCTTTTAAGCACAAACAATAAATATGTAAATTGAATAGAAGCTGTGGTAACGTCGCTCGTAATGCTGGCTCGGTTGTGGCAACACCGGCAACGAACATAAATCAGTGTTGCCAGAGGATTTCAAAAAATTGTACCAAATCCAACTTAAAAATTATACCAGATTTTAATAGATTGTACAGAAACAAAATATGTGTAATAGGGTTGCCAGATTTGCAAAAACTGGAGGCTAGTACCTTCGGTAGGAAGGGAACGTCCTTAAAAAAATCTCATCTTGTTATTGGATCCAACAAACGTAGTCTAGCCGAGACACTTGTGGAGTCAACCATGTGCACGTTTTCATCAAGGTTTATTTCGTTGTTACATGGAAGAAATTTATGAATTTATAATTTTTTTTCTTTAATTTACAATTAATGCTTATTTCGCCTAAAAAGCGGGAGTTTTGAACTATTCCGCGGGAAGCGAGAGATATACATAAAAAGCGAGAGACTCCCGTGTGTAAACTAACTGATTATTAATAAATCCAGCAATCTACATATTATTTCTAAATAACACAATATTATTTTTCTATGCAGGTCGATTTTATTAGATTAGAATTACTCATAAATGATTTCCTTTTTTAGTAAGAGTTGAGAAAGCTTCCACTAAAAACAAGAAGTCTTGCCAGATGCCAATTGCACGAGGCAATAAACGGTTTCTACTTTTTGTTTTAATTCAATTTAATTAGTATTAGTGATGATGTAAGTGATCGATGACGAGTAGCGAGTAGGAAAACCCATCAATATTTTGAAAGTTATCGATATTCAGTGTTGTCAGTTAAGTGCGTTTATTTTTATTTTGAAAAATTTCGTGTCCTGGGTGTAAAAATGTACTCTTGTACAATCCAAAACAAAATGAACGAGATATGTACAATTGTAGTAGCTCTGGCAACGCTGACATAAATAAGGCAAGAAGAATCACATTCACTTCTCTTTAACGTGTGAAATCAATTAAATTCTTTGTCTCGTCGGCTTGTCGCCCTCGCCATGCATAGTCTCTTTGTGCAGGCTTTCGACTGAGTATTTGCTCCGGCCAAAGTCCAGCAGTTTTATACTGAGTTTGCAAATTTCCTATCTTATATTTCGGTGATTAAGTGCTTTTGGATTTTACTATTTTTATTAATTTACTTGTGCAGATTTTAGGATGTTTTTTGGTATTACTGTTTTGATATAGAACTGTTACAATTTTTAAATTGAATGTGAAGTTTTTATTTAAAAATTGTAAAGTTGTTACCCCTAATGGAAAAAACGTTACATTTTTTATCCGTATAGAGAATTACAATACATCTATTTTTATTTTATTGGATACTAAAAACAAAGGATTCTAACTTTTACTGACAAGAAATCTAAATCAGAATTGCTTAGAATGTTTTTTTGGGCAGGTGAGACACTGGTCTTGCAGTGCGAGAAATCCCACGCCCATAGAGTTTTACCGACCATTTAAAACAACGTTTGCGTTAAAATGTTTTGAACAAGAAGAATAATTATTATAACCAAATAATTTTGATACAACACGGTATCTTTTTCGCTGCCCCGTTCACTACTTAATATTTCATCAGATTACCCATAACATTTGAAAAAGATAGCAGGAACCAGCCTATGAAGGCGTTTGCTTGTTAGGTATATTTTATTACACATATTATATGTAATGTAAACTAGCTAACATCCAATAAACATAAATATTCGGGGGTAATATTCCCTCTTCTTTTCCGGAAAAATAGCTTGACCGTTATTGACTTTAAAAACCCGAATTGAACAAAGGAATTCTACACTTGCGCAAATTTGTTAAACAAATTTCTTAGAAATAGTTATTCTAATTTTTCCATAGAGAAAATTAAATGCGGGGGATATTTGGCAAGATTATTTCCTGAGTTCAACAAATAATATTTAATGTAACAATATAATTACTTTATACTCATTTTAACTTACCTTGTCAAACTTGAATGATATTTTTCCGATATTTATTTGGAAAAACTGCTGATAGTTATTTCAGGCAATTTTTCCACGTGAAAATTGAATATGACGTTAGAATTCTTGTCCGCGATTGGTCAAAATTGATAGCAAATACAAATTTCCAGTATAAGCGAAAAAACTTAAATTATTAATTTAATAATAATACAATAATTAATATTCATTTTGCATATCCATACATCATTCTAGTTAGGTCCTATATTATTATTTACATTTTTATCGCAGTTTGTATTAAAAAAATAAAAAAGAAAATATAACCGTTTGGTTTTATTGTGGAATAAAATAAAAAAAACCTAAATGTCCTCTTATACCCCACCAGCTGAATTTCGATAACGCCCGTATAAAAGACTAAATAGGATATTTAGATATTTTTGGTTTTTACATTACCTTTTTAAATAAGTTTATCTATTTAAGTACTGCTTGTCTTAAAATGAATAAATACGCACACAAATAGTTAAAAACTTTGTTTCTTTTAGTACGTATAAATCCTGGGATTTACAAAAAGTAAATATGTATTAACCTTAATTTAAGGACGAAGAATAACTTGAAGTTTAACACGCATTAGTGCCATATATATTATTGTTAACATAAATTTAATTATAATTTGTTCAAACTCCTGAAATTTTAACGATATTCTTTTAATTAAAGTCGCAAAACATTTTTTCAATTTTATTTGAAAAAAAAAATCATAAAATCATATGTTGGCTTTGATAAATAAAAATCCCAGCGGTAGGATCGGTTACTTTCGGTTACCAAAAGGAGTTCGCGCATTTTATTAAATGCCTAGTTGAGCGGACCAATGTTGCTTCAGTAAAATCTAAAATTTTAAAAGCAATTAAATAAAATACATGTACTCTAGGAAAATATTGTTTGCACAATATAAAACACTTATTACTAATTCGTACTTTTCTTTATCAATCAATTCGATTTAAATAAGTAAAGTTATTCAGAAGAAAGGGTTAGTCGCCGTATTTCCAGTTTAAGTATATAAATGCATACCGTCCTTTGTAAACTAAACAGCCCAATTTCTGTGAAGATGTAGGAAGGTTTGTGAAGCTTCTAGTTAATATACCTTGCTTACGGTTACGCGAACTTATGCAAAATTTTTCATATATTTTTTGCCCTTCCACGTCTGCCGCCACTATTCATGGTTCATTCATTCAGCCTTTCATCGCAGGACATGTGTTGAAAAAGCGCAGGACAGTGATGAAAAAATCAGGACTTTTGATTTAAATACCTTAGTACCTAAAATAATAATAATAATAATAATAATACAAAAATACGTTAAATAGGTCCAAACAAAATACATACCTAAAAGTACGTACTTTCAGTGTAACATGTAAAATATAAATTCAAATATGACATAACACACAAATAAATCAAATCATATAGTAACTTCATTTAAAAAATAAAAACAAAACTAAAATATATTAATAATTTATTTCACAAATTAATCTTAAAAAATCAATTGAAAAAGTATATTTCTTGTTATTTTTTGCCGCTAAAAGCAATTTTTAATTTTTTAAAACGTAGCCAAAAAATTCCTTGCAAGTGTAAGTTAAATTGGTTTTTATTTGAAGCGCTGATTTTACGTGGTCTATTATAGGCCTATAAGCCATCATGTTGGTACGTGCTGGAGAATTGCTTTATATTCCAAATCTACAAAATTGAAAAAAATCTTTCAATCTTTCGTTTAGCCTGTGATGAAAAGTGACCAAATATTTTTAAAATAAGAGTTTTTAACTTGAAAGTACATTTAGCCAATAAAAACTTTACAGTATTATTTACCATGTGGGCCGGACATCCCACAGGAATAATATTAGGATTTTCGTTCCGAAATAATTGGTATGTCGAGTGAAAGCGTCTAAGTAACAAGAAATATACTTTAGAGAAAGGTCCAAATTTTCGATCTTATTTTTTAAATTAGAAAAAATTGCATTGGCCGATTCATTGGGATCCTCAAAAAAATCAAGGAGGCATAGTTTGATGCCTTGAGTTGGCACATAATATTCAAGTAGTATCGGATAAAGTTTGTCACTACTGTGATTCGATGCGTCTGTCGAAATCCCAAAGTATAAACTATTGTTACGCAGTTCTTTCAATGTTCACTCTAAAGAAAAGAGACCTAGATAATTGAAAGTTATTGAACTAGCCTTTGTTGGAGCCAATTGCATTTTGCTGGCAATTGTAGAGTAGGTATATAGTAAGGAATTGAACTGCACTGTGCAGTCTAATGAACTATGACTGAGCAGGTTTCACGGTATGGTATACCCGAGTTATTTCCGCGGCTAATATTTTTTCCCGCACAGTCCATAACATTACGTGATGAAAAAAATTACTGAAGTGTCTGATTTACTTCCCCAAGGCCGCGATAAGCAAATGAAAACGATTTTTTTACAAAGCTTACAATAAGCTTTTGAGAAGCTATCATCTTCTTTAAGCTAGGAAAATTAGGTTTCCCACTCTTTTTTGTATTTACTTAGCCTTTTAAGTTTTTTCGAGGGGGTGCCAAGACTTTTCGAATCCGAATTATCCATAGCTGCTACAATATAACTAAAAACAATAATAATTATATTATGGCCTGGCTTTACTTCTAATCGTGGACGTACAGGCTTACTAAGAATATCAATTCTGCGGACTGCTTTGGCAGGACGCAGGACATAGGACTCTGAATCCAGGACATCCTGCGAAATCCAGGCGGCCTGGCAACCCTACCTTTAACAAAGCCTATGCGCTATGTCACACGTAGCCTCGCCATTGCTAGAGCTAAACCAATAGCAATATTAGAGCATTCATTCAAATATTTTATAAAATTATTTGAAATATTTCTTGATCTAAGTAGAAATAATTACTATGGCGCCTTACAGCCTTAATAGTGGCTACGTCCTTATGCATTTTGATTTGGTCTAATCCTAAGAACATTATTTCTTAATTGACCAAAACCGTGAAAACTTCCATTCTATGATTAATAATGTTTTAAATTAATAATTAGTTAATAAGTTTCGGATAGCTCGTCCATTCCAAATAATCAAATAGACAGAGGTCAAACTATATAGATTGTAATAAGGTTATCTTAAATATTTGCTTATTACTAAGGCCAGAAAATTTTACTAATATAAAATGGAGTCGATAAACGTGGTTTTATTTTTGTATTATAACGTCTTTGGTTTAGGTCGGATAACAAAATCTACAAAATATGAAGTCAAATAGACACGCAGGTTTTTAGCTATGGCGAGAATAGACAGATAGGCCTACGGAAATGAAAAGATATGTTTCTCGGCATCTTCGGTTCTGAGATATGATCATCTGGAAAACTTCGGGGAGGAATTTTTTAATATAATACTTCCCACTAACGACGGTAGTAATATATACATTAAATGATAAATGGTTTAATAAATTGACTTAAAGCGATTGCTTTAAAATAAAAAAATATTTTCGTTTTTTGGGGGCTGTTTCATATATATAGGACTGTCCTGTATACTAGAACGAAATGTATTTATATACAAATGAATGAAATAAATTTGACGCGTTTCGGCGTTTTTCAAAATGTCCGCTTATAACGAACCCGCTTATTGCGAACTCTCGTTTATAACGAACCAAATCTATAGGTACGAACTTCGGTATTACTAAACGTGTGTTAATTTTTTCGCAAATAACGAACCCTTTTATAACGAATTTTCGGATAAAACGAACCTTAAATTTTGATATGATCGTAAGATTTTTCTTTTATAATGAACCTAAAACTTTTATGACGAACCTAAAACGGTATTTTACCGCTGGCGCTGGGGATTCCTTGATTTCTTTCGATCGCACATTTATAAGGAATCTGAAACGGTATTTTACCGCTGGCGCTGGGATTCACCGAATTCTGTAAGTGGCCGCCGTCAGTTCGTTTCGTCAGTAATAGTAATCGTTATTCTGTGTTATGTGTTGAAGAAGTAGGTACAATGTCAATATGAGTGTCGCAATTTCAAAGAAAACCCGTAAATCTCTTACTTTGAATAATAAATACGACATTGTTAAAAGATTGCAACGAGGTGCGAAACAAAGCGAAGTTTGTTTGGAAATGGGATTGAACCTAACCTACTGCATAGCATATTTTATTGAATTTTAATTTTTACTCTCCCGTCTATCGTTTATTAAAATTCGATATTTTATTTCCAGGTTGGTACAATTTTGAAAAATAGAGAAAAAATATTGAAAATGTTTGAAAAAGGTATAAACGAAAATGTAAAAAAAATCAGAAAGCCTACGAATGTCGATGTTGATCAGGGGCTTTTTAAATGGTTTTCTCAGCAAAGAAAGAAAAGTTTGACCATTAGCGGTGCTATATTGCAGTCGAAGGCTGAAGACCTTGGAAAGAAGCTGGTAAAAGATAAAGAACCTACGTTTAGTAGAAGCTGGAGCGAAAGGTTTAAAAAAAGGCATAATATAACCAGTGGAAAAATTGTTGGAGAATCTTCTGCTGTTGATATGGACGTTGTAAACGATTGGCTGCAGAACAAGTGGATAATAATAAGAAAAGGCTTTGGGGATGAGGACATATTCAATGGAGATGAAACCGGGTTATTCTAGAAGCTTACACCTGATAGAACATTGAGATTCAAAGGTGAGAAATGTGAAGGTGGAAAGCTTTCCAAAGAAAGAATCACTGTGCTGGTAGTGGCAAATTTAACAGGAATAGAAAAAAGAAAGCTATTGGTTATTGGGAAATCCAAAAACCCTAGATGTTTTAAAGATGTCGTACAGTTGCCAGTAAATTACAAATTCAATAAAAAAGCATGGATGATCTCAGAGATTTTTGCGAATGAATTGCGGGAATGGGATGGCGAGTTACGACGTAAAAACCGAAGAATCATATTGTTAGTGGACAACTGCCCAGCTCATCCAGATGTTAGAACTTTGGACTGCATCAAATTAGTGTTCATGCCACTAAATACCAGTTCCAAACTACAACCTCTGGATCAGGGTGTCATCCATAGCTTAAAGAGCCATTATCGTCTACTTCTTCTTTCGAAAATGGTACATTTTATTGATAGTGGTGGTGAAAATTTTTCTATCAACCTCTTGTATGGAATAAACTTCAATCATATGGCATGGCAGAGGGTATAAAAACAAACAATTTTTAATTGTTTTCAACACGGTGGTTTCCTGAAAGTGGAAAATTATATGGATTCAGACGATGACTTGACAGTAGCCGAATGGCTGAAAAAAGTTGGACAGGAAGATGATAACAATATTCTAGACAATCTTCCTTGTTCTGAAAATGAGTTTAATGAATTTGTCCATATTGATGATAATCTTGTAAGTGTCGAATACTTGGATGATGATGCCATTGTCGCTTCTGTGTCTTCTTCAGATTATATTGATGACGATGAGGAGGCGGAATATCAAGAACCTGTGAGTACAGAATTGAGATCAGACCACATCAGAGGCACTCCAACATATTGATAACGTTCGTCATTTCCTTCAGTCACGAAATACCTCGCAAAGTGTTCTTAATCAATTAGCCGAAGTATAATTGCATATTAATGATATTCATTTCACAAAAATAAAACAAACTAAAATAAAAGATTTTGTTAAATATATATATATATATATATATATATATATATATATATATATATATATATATATATATATATATATATATATATATATATATATATATATATATATATATATATATATATATATATATATATATATATATATATATATATATATATATATATATATATATATATATATATATATATATATATATATATATATATATATATATATATATATATATATATATAAAAAATTTTTTTTTCTGTGTCAGGGCGTTTACCCGAAAGCAAAATGTAGGATACAAACCAAAAAAAGCCAAAATGTTCGATAAAAATGAAGTTTCAAGATTCATTAAAGAGGCGCCCAATAAAATTTACCTTTAATAAAAGTAGCTACATTTTTTGGGTTGGCCAGTTCTTGTAGGAAAGAAGAGTTTTCAGAGTTAACAATTGATGACATAGAGGATAAGGGAAATTTAATAATCATCAAAATTCATGACAGTAAAAATAACACATCAAGAATTTTTGTAGTATTTCACGAAATAAATGAGGGATATTATTTACGACTGTATCGAAAATATGCAAGTTTGTGAAAAACATGTACTCAGTACAGGCGTTTTTTTGTCCAGTATAGAAAAGTAGTGTGCAGTACACAATGTGTAGGAATAAATTCATTTGGAAAAATGCCTTCAGAAATAACTGTATATCTACCATTCAAGACCCAGAGCAGTACACGGGACATAGTTTTCGTCGATCTTCGGCTATCATGTAGGCTGTTTCTCGGGAAGAAATTACGAACATCAAGCGACTTGGAGGTTGGAAATCGATGGTTGTCACCCAGAGCTACATAGATGATTCCGCAAATCAAAAAAACGACATGTCGAATAAAATATTAGCTTTGAACAACTGCCCTCCTAAGGTAACTCGGCATTCATCAAGCCGAACCATAAGCGCTTCCAAAAGTCACCCATTCAATGAATGAAATTACCGGATATACAATCAATTTGCAAAACGTCAGTAATTATTCTTTTGGTATAAATATTAATAACAAGTAGTTAATATTTGTATTGTTGTTGTTACATGTTTCAAGTTGCATGAAATTGTCGTCAAAAATAATGTGTATCCTAATTGCTTTTGTTTTCGTTGTAATCTAGACGCTTGTAGAAAAAATACTGTTCCTAACAAGTGCGCAAAGTGTTATTTTCCCGCACGCGAAAGCAGTTGGCCGCGCGTCATTCGGATATGCTTTAACTATTTACTTGAGTAAAACCATTTAAAATATCCTTACAGCATCCTTTTCCTTTTTTACTTCCCTCGTAAAACGGAAATATCTCGGATTTTTTCAGATCTTTACGTTTCATAGCTGAAAACTACTTACCCGACTGACTTCAAATCTTAGTCAAAAATTAAGGGTTATATGGGGATAATCTGGTAACATTTTGGCAAAAATCCAATATGGCCAAAACAAAATGGCGGCCTAGTGAAATGTTAAAAACATTATTGCAAAAAAAATAGTTATCCAATTTATCTCAAATTTTGCTCAAAAATCAATTAACTGGTTGAATTAAAAAATTTTGGTACGAATCCAAGATGGCGGAACAAAATGCTCAAATTCAATTGTATGCCATAACTAATTGTCGCATAAAACTAGTAAATTTGTGGTATTAATTTAAGATGGAGAAACAAAATGGCGGCCAAATAAAATGTTTGTAATCGTGAAAAAAATCACTCTCTCAGGTTTTACATATCCACGTTTTAGCGTCCCTAGAGACAAAAAATATGTTTTAAAAATTCCGTCGGTCCGTCTATCGGTCTGTCTGTCCGTCAGTTCACGGCATAGCTTAATAAACTAGTTACCAGTTTTACTTCAAATTTTAGGCAAAAATTAACGTTTGGATGGGGATGACCTGGTAATATTCTGGTAAAAATCCAATATGCCGACACAAGACGGCGATCTAGTGAAATATTAAAAAAATATTACTAAAAAACTAATTATCTAATTTACCATAAATTTTGCACAAAAATCAACTGTTATATAGGATTGAACTGGTAACATTTTAGTATGAATCCAAGAGAGTAAATCAAAATGGCGGCCTAATAAAATATTTAAAAAATAAGCCTGAAAAAGACTATTTATTAGAAGAATTTCATATGTTGTGCAGGCAGTAAGTATGATGTAGAGATAAACTGGTAATGTTGTGGTACGAATTCAAGATGGCCAAAGCAAATGGCGGCCGAATAAAAGTTAAAAAAAATCAACGCCGATCTTTATTTTAGATTTTGTAGAAAAATTAAATGCGATATAGGGATAAACTGGGACGAATTCAACATGACGTAACAAAATGGCGGTGTGTGTCAATGTAAAAACTACTTATTAAATTTATATTAATATATTGGTAGGAATCCGATATGATGGAACAAAATAGCACGCAATAAAAATGTTTATAACGGCAGTATATATATATATATATATATATATATATATATATATATATATATATATATATATATATATATATATATATATATATATATATATATATATATATATATATATAAATGTATATATATATATATATGATAGTATGTTTTCATTCCACTTACACCAACGTCATAACAAGAAAATGATCCTTGTTTGGAACATGTTCTGCATCACAGCAGACACAATGATCCATTTTAGTCAAACGACGATATATATATATATATATATATATATATATATATATATATATATATATATATATATATATACATATACATATATATATATATATATATATATATATATATATATATATATATATATATATATATATATATATATATATATATATATATATATACGTAGGAAAATTTTCTTTGGTTTTTTGGTCTCAAATTTTTTTTGGAAAAACAAACAGGTTTATTTTTCGGCACTAATGTTTCTCTCAAACGTTTCGGCTCATATGCCTTCATCAGTGCTGTTTGACTGAAACTAAAAAACAATACTATTTTATTTATTGTTAATATTTCAAAATGGTTTTGTGTAGACACTAACTTTTACCTGTATATACCTATACTCATACAAATAAATATCAGATTACAATAAAAGTTATGCTAACTAAAATTCCTTATACTAATTTATATTTGTATAACTCATCCAAGAAGGTAACTTCCTATATTCAATTAAAAACCAAATTCATCACGTCACATTTAATAAAATTTAATTGGCCGACACAAACATGTAGAATATTTATTTTTAAAATTTCAGTGGTATGCTTGCATACTGAACTATTTCGACTGGAATTACACCTTGTTTTGTCGCAGTTGATTGTCTTCCTGATTGTTTTTATTTGGGATAAAAAACATTGTATATTCGGTTGTTGTTATTTTGGTGTATGGAATGAGGGCTTGTAATTATTATCTTATTTATTATTATAAACTATGGGTAATTACTTTAATTTTTTTTTTATTTTAACTTAACTAAGAAACAATATTTTGGAATATGAAGCTTATTTTATTACATTGTAATATATTTGGTTTAAGTTTTTTATTTCAGTTCTATCATTTATTGAATTTTTAAGGTGCATAATATAGAGCATTTCTAAGAATTTCCGTTTACTTTGGTTTGTTTCCGTTTTCAATACTTTTGTGCCTTCATATTTAAACTTATGTGATGTTTCATTTTCATGTTTGGTTAATGTAGTTTTTCAATCATATTTATGCCCATTTAAGCTGTTTTTGAGGTATTGAGTAGTTTGTCCGATGTTTACTCCTGGGTAGTCTTTACAAGGTATTAGATAAACAGTGTGTGTTTTTTGATTGGTTGGGGTTGGTGTTTTAAGAGAACTAACTTTTTTTTTTTAAAGTGTTATAACTTTTGTGGCATACGGTTATGTTTTTATTTATTTATAGTTTGGATACTTTCTGAAAGACCCTGTATGTATGGATTTGAAAGGAATTTATTCTTATTTATATCTTTCGCTTTTTCGGTTGATACGTTTTGATTGGGATTGTTCCGATGCAATCTAGAGCTAAATATTGAGTTTATTAGTTTTTTTGGGTAACTATTTTGAACTAAGATATGTTTTGCCTTTTGTATTGCCTGTGGTTGATAAGTTAAATTAATTAATTTTATTGCTCTATTAGCTTCATGTTTAATAGTTCGATACTCTCCCATAGTTTATAATAATAAATAAGATAATAATTAGAAGCCCTCATTCCATACACCAAAATAACAACAACCGAATATACAACGTTTTTTATCCCAATAAAAACAATCTGGAAGACAAGCAACTGCGACAAAACAAGGTGTAATTCCAATCGAAATTCTTCAGTGGGCAAGTATGCCACCGAAATTTTAAAAATAAATATTCTACATGTTTGTGTCGTCCAATTAAATTTTATTAATGTGACGTGATGAATTTGTCTTTTTAGCTGAATATAGGAATACCTTCTTGGGTGAGTTTTACAAATATAAATTAAAATAAGGAATTTTAGTTAGCGTAACCCTTTGTTGTAAACTGATATTTATTTGTCTGAGTATAGGTATATATAGGTGAAAGTTAGTGCAGCCATGTCAAACTCAAAGTCACTGGTGGGCCAAAAGCATGAAGACCATCGACTAGGTGGGCCGCAGAACTTTATCTTAAAGAAGACAAACTACTGAAAATCTTGAGAAAAAGTACTATTATAGGACAAGTCTGTTTATTAAATTTCCAATAAAAAGGACATTACAAAAAACTACAAACATTAAATTCTTTTGCCAGATACTTGACATCTTTTGTCTTTAATTAAGTTGTCTATTTGTGGCGCGAATTTCTCGGCGGCAATAACGTTTAAAACTGCGTCCAAGTGTGCGTCCGTCAATCGCGATCTTGCGGGATATTTGTTTCCTTTCATCAAAGAAAATAGTTGTTCTCACCTATAGGTACTTCCAAACATTGACAGGATTTTAAGGCAAATTTTCCCATTTCTTGGTATTGAACAGGCAAGTACTTATAAAATTCGAATGTACCAACACTATCAAATTTTTGTTTTAAATGGGTCTGACACTGAATCTCAATTACTTCCATTTGCAAGTGAGGGGGAACTTTATCAATATCGATAGTGAAAAGACTAGTAAATAGAGAAAAATTGTTTTCTTGGGTCTTAAAATCCTGAAAACGTTTCTCAAATTCTGCCAGAAGGTTCTCATTTTATCTGAATATATTTTGTATGATATTGGGACACTTGTGCTTTCCCGATATGCCTTACAAGTCAGAAATGTGACAGATTATCCTCTGCTAACTGTTTTTCCCACAACATCATCTTACACTTAAAAGCTTTCACATCATCATGCATATCTGTAATAACTTGAAGTGGTCCTTGCAATTTCGTATTTAAGTCCGACAAGTGTTTTCTGATATCTATCATAAATGAAAGATCTTGTAAAAAAGGTACATCGCATAATAAGCTGACATCTTCTCCTTTTGTTTCCATGAAAACGCGTATTTCTTCTTTGAGTTTCCAAAACTGGTCGAGTACCATAGAACACGAAAGCCATCGAACCTCTGCATAATATGGTAAACCAGTGTACTCACTTTCTAAATCACGTAAAAATGCAGAAAACTGTCGCTGATTAAGGCCTCGTGACCTTATGAAGTTTATAATTTTTTTCACTGACTTTAAAACACTTTCCAACTTGATCACTTTTGAGCATAAAACTTCTTGGTGAATTATACAATGAATATGGTAAAAATCTGTTTTGTCACTGCCCGTTTCTCTGATCTTTCTCTGTAATATTTTAAAGAAGCCATTTTTTACTCCAGTCATTGAAGGAACTCCGTCTGTTGCAACGGAACACAGTTTTGACAAATCTAAATTGTACTTTTGCAGAGGTCCATAAACAGCATTGAAAATATCCTTGCCAGTTGTTGTATCATGCAATGCTACTAATTCCAGTAATTCTTCATACACATTGATATCTGTATCAACCGCACGAAGAAAAACAGCGAGTTGCGTCACACCACACACATTCATACTTTCGTCACAGGCAATAGAAAATGCAATGAAAGAGTCTGATTTTGTTTTTATCTGATCACTTATATTGGCAGCCAACTCAGTAACTCTTTCAGCGACAGTATTCCGGAACAAGGATATATTTTGAAATGCCTTCACGCTCCCGGGACTTACAATTTCCACGGCCTTTACAAGGCACTCTTTTATAAATTCACCTTCAACAAATGGTTTTGAGTATTTCGCGATCAACTCCGACAGTACGTAGCTCACTTGAAGGACAGATTCATTTTCTTGCTTTGGATGTGTAAACATAAGTTGCTGATCTTTCAACCGTGATTCTAACTTATTTAACTTTTCGTTTCTGATCATGCCTGTATACTTGTCAAACATAGTTTTATGAATATCATAGTGACGTTTTATATTACATAATTTTGGGACACCGACTGTACTATTACAAATCAAACAAATAATTTTTTCTTTCACTTCACAGCAAAAAAACTCTAATTCCCACTTTTCTTAAAAGATACGATTTTCATCTACAAGTTTCCTCTTACTTCCACTTGGTTTTGAAAGAGACATGTTAAAAACCGTATCCGAAATAACTTATAATAAGTACTGTTAAGTGTTGTAACAATAAGTTTGCAATTCAACTCGAAACTCTTTCGCAACTGACTAAACACTGAACGACTGAACTCAATCGAAACGAATATACGGATTGTGATTTCTCGAGTTCTTTCCAGAATGTTCAGATAGCGTCATCTGTGTTTTTGCGCGATAGCATTTTTTGGAACAAGCCAGATAACGTTTAGCTTTAGGTTTTAGGTTGAGTATGTGTAGTTCATCCTCCTAAACATAGATGACACTATGTACAATTGTACATTTTATTATACCAATCGTTGTTGCAGCGGCGCGCGCTTTCACAAACGATTTCAACTTGTTCGCGGGCCGCATTATCTGGCTGTTTTCAAAACTGATTTTGGCCGCAGAAAAAAGATCACTAGGCCGCATGCGGCCCGCGGTCCGCATGTTTGACATTGCTGAGTTAGTGTCTACACAAAACCATTTTTAAATTAAAATAAACCTGTTTGTTTTTCCAAAAGAAATTTGAGACCAAAAAACCAAAGAAAATTTTCCTACGAATATATTTTAATTGATCCAGAAACTCATATAACTATATATATATATATATATATATATATATATATATATATATATATATATATATATATATATTTTTTTTTTTTTTTTTTTTTTTATTTCTTTGGGATTTTCTTAGGGTCTTTGTAAAAGTGAGATGTGTTTATGTTCTTATTCACATATTTATTAACGTTTTGGTCTATTTTGACCTTCTTCAGAATACATTGAAGTTAGAAACTAAAAAATTTTTAACTGTTAAATCATGTTCTGTATTGTACAATTTTTTACTTTCACTTACCTAGGAACAATCAATCTAGCAAAATGCATTGCTTCAGTCATAAACTATAATTTTCTCGATAATTTCTCATAAAACACAAATTAGTTTTAGTCATTACACGTAAATACATTTAACACGACGTTTAGTTTGACAATCCACAATAGTAAAATGAAAACAGTAAACATATATGGAACAGAGAAATTTTCAGACTGAATGTCGATGTGAGATTATTATTGTTATTGCTATGGGTGTTTTCTTCTGTAAATTTTTTCTAAGATTTAATTAGGTTATAAGGTATCTGCTACACAAAACTGGAATTCCTTTAAATATTATTATTTAATATATTTTACTAAGATGTTTTATTTCGGTTTTTGAGTTTATAGCGTTCGGGTTATTTTTAATTTCAATCATTTCCAAAAACTCTCGCTTTTTTGTATGATTTTCTGTTCTTAATATCTTGGTGTTTTCATAGTTAAAAGTATGATTTTTTTCTTGTCAGTGGTCAGTAGGAGCGGTCTTATTTTTTTTTGTCGTATTTGTGGCTGTTAATTCTATTTTTCAAATATTGACTAATTTGACCGATGTACACGCCATTGCAATCTTGACATGGGATTTCGTAAACTACGTGAGATTTTCTATTTTTGGGAATTTTTGATTTTAGTTGACTGAAATTATTTTTTAATAGTTGATATCCTTTATGTGCGATTGTAATGTTATGAGGCTTGAATATATTTTTTAACTTTTCTGATAGACCCTTAACATATGGCCAAGAAAGATACTTATTTTTCTGTTTTTGGTGTTCCGAAGGATTTGTTTTTTGTAATTGATCGTAAAAAATATGAATACGTTTTTTTGAAAATGGTGTTAATTAGATGATCAGGATAGTTGTTTAATTTGAATGCATCTTTTGCTTTTTTTATAGCATTTTGTCTAAATTCTGTGTCAGATAATTTAATTGCGCGATCAGCAAGTCCTATGAAAACTGACTTTTTTTGTGAAAGTGGATGTTGGGAGTTAAAATTTAGGTATCTAGAGGACCTGTTTGTATACAATTGGTTTTTCGGTGCAACGTTAAGTCTAAAAAATTTATTTTGTTATCTTTTTCTATTTCGATTGTGAATTTAAGTTTTTTTATGATAACTCTTAAATTGTTCTAGTATATTTAGATGGTTGTTTTTTGGTATTGCTGATACACAATCATCCACGTATCTGTAGAAGAATGGTATTTGGCAACTTACGTTGCTTAATACAGATTCTTCGAGGTCTTCCATAACTAGCTGAGCAACTACGCTAGATATTGATGCACCCATTGCACATCCTTCTATTTGTTTATAAAAAGTCTCATTATACACAAAATATGTTGAATTTAAAGTCAATTCTACAGCTTCTAAAAAATCGTTCAATGGCATATCAGTATATGTTTTAAGTTTATTCCACTTTTTTGTAATAATTTAGGATATTACGTCTAGAGATATTAGTATATAATTATCTGGTAAAACAACATTTTTTATTTTGTTTTTAAAGTCTTAGTGATCATCTGCCTTAAGATGATGCGAGCATCGTTATTAATAAAGATAACTTTATTCGTGGGGCCATTTTCGGTTTCGGATTCCATTTCCCCACCATTCGAAGTTATGGGAAACGCTGATTTTTGAATTTGTGCGTAGCCGTCACAGTGTAGTGTAACGAACCGATTTTTATAGTTTTGATAACATTGGTAGTGGCATGTAATTTTGATTTCTTGAAATTTGCTGCCAATACTAGGACTTTTAAAATTTCTTATGAACTTAGGGCAAGGGGCTGACGACGAGTATATTCTTTCATTGAAAGTCTTTGTCTGCTTGTTAAGTTTTGTGATAATAGTCATAGCAAAAGGCACAGGTTTCCCAATCCCAGAAAGTACCCAGACACATTCAAAACATAGACATAGAGAATAAAACCACTTAACTTTGAAATAATGACGATGAATGAAGTCTGTGAAAGATATGTGGTTTGTGAGAAACATTTTCCTCTAAACGATCTAGTTCCTGGAAGCAGGAACGGGGAACGGCAATTCCTTTCTTACATATTTTAGGTAACAGTGCAATATTTTTTTATTTAAATACCTCATTTAAATTATTCATTTGATATATTTCTCTTCATTTGTTGTTCACTTTTTTAACATTCACTAACGGTAAATTTTTCAGGATATCTTTTTATTTAAACACGGCTTGAGATTCCTATAAGTCATATTACTGTCAATATTACCCCTGCATCTCTATTTTCAGTTGTCAGAGTGCACCTCTCTAAACTATACCCAATAAAACCTAGCAATTTTGAATGTCACCTTCTCTACACTATCTTATCCTATTTTATAAAAACTAAGTTGCCCATTCGTTTCTGTCATAAGTTAATCCAGGAATTATGTTTGTATAAAAAATAAATTTTGTTAATGAAGTAATCATCGCATCCACCATTTCATAAAAACTTCCATTTTCGTAGTTAGTTTTAAATTTTACATTTAATAGTATGTTCATCAGACATAGACGAATCCAAGATTTTGTTTATTTCGGGTAGGGGGGGGGGAGGTGCGTGGCCTATAGGATGTAATAAAATAACATTATACTTAATACTATATTTTTACTGCTGCTGCACTTATACTTAACAAAGGTCTTAAAAATAAAAATAGTTTTGGAAATGCACTTAAACAGCAAAACAAATTTAATTTAATTTTGATTGTCACATAAGATAAAACTTCTGGGAGGGGGTTGCTGGTAGCCCCTCCTGGATTCGCCTATATTACACCTGGTATTTTTGTAATCAGCAAGATGTCCATTTATTAAAATAATATTATACAGTGCATTCCATTAAAAATAACAGTCGGTGCTCATTTTTTTATTCTCTGATTATCATTTGTTTATTTTTTTAGCAAATCCTGACAGTTCAATTTTATATATATATATATATATATATATATATATATATATATATTCTGTTTCTAGGTTTTCAGACATCTGATATATCTGCCGTGATTAAATCTAAAGAACCTACTCATTATGCGACCCCTCAATCTTTACCTCAACGTGAAGAAACAGTTCGAAACATTGACTTTCCTACTCTAAACGTTTGAAGACTATTGAGGGTAAGATGAATGAGAACTGCGTTTTCTTTTTATTGATTTTTGCATTTAAAAAAGACATTAAATAAGGAAAATTATTTGACAATTTTATAAACTTTATTAGAAGCTTTGTGGCACGTCCCATTATTTTCTTTTTAAATTTCTTTGGATTTAATCACGGAAGATATACCAGATGTTTGAAAACCTAGAAACAATAAATATCTATGAAAAATTATTTTGCTACTGTACAGGTTATCTGGTTATATTTTAAACGGGATCAACAAGCTTAACTTGTATTGTATACAAAAGTGGTAGGGTTTTCTCTGAACTGTCAGGATTTGCTAAAAAAATAAACAAATGATAATCAGAGAGTATAAAAATCAGCACCGACTGTTATTTTTAATGGAATGCACTGTATAATCTTATTTCAATAAATGGACTTCTTGCTGATTACAAAAATACCAGGTGTAATATAGGCGAATCCAGGGGGGTTACTAGCAACCCCCTTCCAGAAGTTTTATCTTATGTGACAATAAAAATGAAATTAAATTTGTTTTGCTGTTTAAGTGCACTCACAAGACTATTTTTATGTTTAAGACCTTTGTTAAATTATAAGTTAAGTGTACATCGGAAATACAGTAGGAAGTAGGTAATAAGTAGCAGCAGTAACACTATAGCATTAAGTATAATGTTATTTTATTATATCCTATAGGCCACGCACCTCACCCCCCCTACCCCAAATAAACAAAATCTTGGATTCGTCTATATCTGATTAACATATGGTGGATGTGATGATTATTTCATCAACAAGATTTTTTTATACAAACATAATTCCTGGATTATCCTATGACCAGCCATAAAAACAAGTCATTTCTTTGTATTTTGTATGGTTATATATCCTCAGGTATTTTTCTGTCTTTTTAATATACAGGGCCAACCTGACGGTTTCACTCTCAGACTGGCCGAAAGGTAAACACCTCCAAAAATGTATAAGGGACTATATTGGAAACTCTTTTCTAACTTATGACAGAAACGAATCGGCAACTTAGTTTTCTTAAAATAGGCTAAGATAGTGTAAAGAAGATGACATTTAAAACCCAGGTGCTATTGGGTATAGTTTAGCGAGGTGCAGGGGTAATATTGACAGTAATATGACATAAGAATCTCAAGCCGTGTTTAAATAAAAAGATATGCTGATAGTTAAATTTACCGTTAGTGAATGTTAAAAAAGTGAACAACAAAAGAAGGTTTATAACATAAAAATTGAACTTACAAAAAATATGTCATATGAATAATATAATTGAGGTATTTAAATAAAAAAGTATTACACTCTTACCTGAAATATGAAAGAAAGGAATTGCCGTTTCTGCTTCCAGGAACTAGATCGTTTAGAGAAAAATGTTTCTCACAAACCACATATCTTTTCTTCATAGACTTCATTCATCGTCATTATTTCAAAGTTAAATGGTTTTAATATCTGTGTCCATATTTTGAATATGTCTGGGTACTTCCTGGGGTTGGGAAACCTGTGGCTTTTGCTGTGACTATTATCACAAGACTTAACAAAGCAGTATCTGGCTTTCAATGAAGGAATATACTCGTCGTCAGCCCCTGGCCCTAAGTTCATAAGAAATTTCAAAATTCCTAATAACTTTGGCATGGTAGCAAATTTCAGGAAATTAAAATTACAAGCCACTACCAATGTTATCAAAACTACAAAAATCGGTTCGTTACACTACACTGGGACGGCTACGCACAAATTCAAAAATCACCGTTCCCCATAACTTCGAATGGCGGGGAAATGGAATCCGAAACCGAAAATGGCCACACGAATAAAGTTACCTATATTAATAACGATGCTCGCATCATCTTGGGGCAAATGAGCACTAAGAGGACAATCAGCGCATCTGTAGTTCGTACTACAGACTAAACACGCAACTGTAAAAACTGATTTATTAGTTTACTAAATTTTGTTCGTGTACTGTAAGCACAATGCAAGGATTCCAGTTTTCAGGGTCTCATCGATTCAGGCACGTAGCCAGGGGGTGCTGGGGCTATGAACTCTAAAAATATTTTAATATAGATATGCTTCTTCCTAATTTTTCTGAGATTGATTTTGGACCCCCCCCCAAAAGAATTTCTGGCTTGGACCCCCCTTCGAACAGAATTTCTGGCTACGTGCCTGCTTCAAATTGATTGTTATCCTTTCGGCGAGAGATAAAAAACGGGTTGCTTGCGCCTGGATAGGCGGACAGTCCTTTTGGTAATGGACATTATTGTGTTGTAAATATTATTTCGTCGAAGTGAATATAAAAATGACGTCACGGGAATTGAGTTCAGATCGATTTACCTATTGCTCGGATACGGAGGATTTCCAAGGGACTAATCGGTTAGGTTACATGAATATTTTATGTTTAAAAATGTCACACAATTGGGTTAAACAAGATTTATTTGAGTCGTAAAGTTGGGTCAAGCCCGATTTGAATAGATGATAAATTTGCTGGAGGTGCTATTTTTAGTTTACGATTTTCCTACTATGTTGCAATGACAACGCGTACGCAATGACGTCGACCGCATGGAAAAATAATGTTAACCAGCGCCATATAACGTTCTCGGTGAATTGCTGCGGCAATACACTACACCCACGTGTTTTTCAGGTTAGGGAGGTTGTTTACTTGTGGAGGTGAGTTCCTTTGCAGTTTTCTTGACTGTTTTGTGTGTTGTTATTTATTTATGGTATTGTTACAACTTTATTTGGTGTCAGGTTTATTAATGTACATTATTAGTTGACTATAATATTTAAGGTTTAAAATGAATCCGATCACGGATGTGGTTAGCATTTTGTTGGAAACTTCATTTAATCGATGGAAGGAACAAGATCAGAGGGATGTATTAAATGTGGGGCAGCCAAGGTTTGACTTGACAATTTCCGCAAAAAAAGAAATAAAAAAAAGTGTCAGAACATGGAATGGTTTTGAATATTATTTCATTCCTGTATTTTTCCCGTAATGGGCATTACTTTATCTGTGTTTTGGCCAAGTTTCATAATTTTCTGATAACTTTTTTATTTTTTCAAGAAAAAAATCGTATGGCATTGAGAGTTTTAAACGTTGTATTTTAGTTAAATAATTAATCTGTAAAAGATTGGGATTTTTCCTACAAGCGGTTTCTTAAATATGGGAATTTTCCTGCAGGACCTGGTGCTTTGCTTCCAAGGCCTGTTCCCTTGTTTTCCTTTGATTTTTTCGCATAATGTTTTATTACAAAAAAATGCCTCTTTTTATTAGGGCTGTGAAAGTCCCGTTTCGATATTTGAAAAAATAATTTTTTGTTTTTGTAAAATTTTGGCTGTCCAAAAATTGAAACATTAACTTTTTTAATTTTTTACCTACAAAGTTGAAATTGATATCAGGTAGTTTTTGTCATTTGGAACGTTTTATCAAGGGTGACTTTTTTCGAAAAAGTTATTAGTTTCGGAGATATCGACGTGGCGCCCTTTTGGATATCGAATGATCTCAAAATTGAACTTTCTTTTGTCGATTATTCCCTCAAGAATTGAGATATCTTTTTCAAATTTTCAGAGAATGTGTCTCTGGTCATCTCTTTCGAAATTGTATTGCGGCCCTTGACCAATCTTAAAGGGAAAAATGTATTAGCGATTATTAGAAGCTGAAATCGTTTTAAAGTATTTTCCAATTTAAATTTCGAAATTTTAAAGTTGAATAATTCTGTTATTTCTTGACGGATTTTAGTAATTCTTTTTTCCACGTGTTTCCCTTGATAAGTGTTTTTTTTGTAAAAATATTAAATTTTAGATTTTGGAAAAAGTAGGTAAAGTTTGTTACTAAAAGAAATACTTGAGATATTGAAATTTGCATTTTGTTGGAAACTCCATTTAATCGATGCGCGATGGAAGGAACAAGATCAGAGGGATGAATTAAATGTAGAGCAGTGACTTGACAATTTCCGCAAAAAAGAAATAAAAAAAGTGGCAGAACATGGAATGTAAATTTCAAATCATTCTGGTTTTCGGCGTACAAATGGTTATGTAGTAGTCAATTATTACAAAAATTGTTTTGCTGGCCTTGTTTACTGTTTTCCAATAAATATTCAGTGTGGAATAAGGAAGGATTTGCAGGTATGTTAAATATATCAAGGTCTTTGCATAAACATGAAGACTCGGCGAAGCATGTAAAATGCGAATTAATACTAAAAACATTTGTAAAAAATCAAAGCACTATAGCTTATGCTTTAAAAGAAAATGCTAAACTGTATAAAATACATTTTAACGAAAACGTCCGATTAAATAGACTATTTATGTGCTTGGTAATTGACACAGTTTTGTACCTTGCAAAACAAGAGTTAGCCTTTCGCGGCCGTGGTGAGAGCAGCGAGTCATTAAACCGGGGGAATTTTAAACAGCTTTTAGGTTTATTAATATTGAGAAGTTCCCAAGAACTAAAAGATCACGAAAAAATTAAAAATGTTTTTACTGGTGACTCGAAAACTATTCAAAACGAAATAATTGAATGCATTTCTGATTATTTAAATGATCATGTAAAAAATGAAATAATGAACACAGAGTTTTTTTCTGTGCATGTGGATGACACCACTGATATTACGCAAACCTCTCAGTGCTCTATAATTTTAAGATACGTTAATTCAGAAGGTTCACTAGTCCAGAGATTCTTAGGATTTGATAATGTCAGCTCCGATAGAACGTCGGAGAATTTATATTCTCTATTGGATCAAATTTTGGACCAATAACATAAATTAATAGGGCAATGTTACGATGGCGCAAGTGTGATGTCTGGGCATCTAAATGGCCTTCAAAAAAAAAATAAAAGAAAAAGACCCGCAGGCTATATTTGTCCATTGTTTTACGCATCGTCTTAACCTTGTGATACAGCAAAGTCTAAAAAATATTTCTACATTTTTTTTGCAAGCCTTAGTGGTATTCCCTCATTTTTTCATCACTAAGCCAAACAAACGTATGCTCTTACATCTGTATCTACGAGGTGTATACCAACAATTACAGAAACTTGTTGGTCTTCAAATTAGAAGTTAGTAAATATTTGTTCAAGACTGAACTGAAGAATACATTAAAAGACAAATCTGATGAAAAGTCAATCCGTCTTGCGAAAGGATTTTTAGGTGAGATGAACGATTTTGAATTGACGTTTCTGGCATTAGTGTTTAATGACAATCACGGGCATAATATTTGACGTTCTTCAAAAAAAATCGCTTGACATTCATTTTTGCATATCCAATATAAAAAGCTGTCGTGACGCGCTCTCTAAAAAAAGAAATTTTTTTAATATCATCCTTAAAGAAGCAAATTCTATTACAGAAATAAATCATTACAAACGTGAGCTTGCTAAGCTTTCACCTAAAAAAATTAGGGCTAAGTATAGATCCCTTTTTTATGAAATATTGGACCATATTTCAACGGAAATGACACAAATTTTGCTAAATTTTCCGAATATAGTTTAAATTTTCCGACTGGCCCGTTTGAAAATTTTTTACAGTTATATGGGGAAATATTTTAAAAAGTCAACGACTTAAAAATGAGCTTATTTTTGCCAATGAGAGTAATTGGAATATATTGCTGCAAGAGTAAGTGAAAAAAATTAATGAAAATAAAGATATTTTTACCGAAGCATATAAACTGTTTTCCCTTATTTTGACAATACCGTCGAGAAGTGCTTCAGTGGAAAGAAGTTTTTTTTGCCTGAAACGCGCCTGTAAAAACTTATTTAAGAAATACAATATTTCAAGAAAGAGTTACTTCTCTAGGCCATATTTCAATTCAAAAGGAATTTCTGGAGGAGATTAGGGCAACTCATCCATTTTATGAGGATGTTATAAACAAATTTGCTGCTATGAAGGATAGGATAATTAATTTAGTATATAAAATTTAGGTAAGTCGTAAAAAATATTCTACCCCTTCACATATAAAAAAATTCTGGAAAAAAAAATTATTGCGATATTTTCTTGCTTCTTTTGCACTTCACTTACTTTTTCACCCGCAAGCAGCCACTGTTTTAATAATAAAGAACATTTTTTAGGTGTCAGGAGACTTGAAATAAAATCTAGATAAAGCTCAGCACAATGAACGAAACGATGATTTAATGTGAAAAATGTTGTTTTCTTTGTTAACCTAACCCAAGAAAATAAGATCCCAAATATAAATATATGGTTGAAGAAAATTTTTAATTTGTATTGTATTTGTATATATATATATATATATATATATATATATATATATATATATATATATATATATATATATATATATATATATATATATGTTGATTTTTACTCGTTCACGGATGGAAAAATACAATGTGTTTTCATTCCGGGTGTACATCCGTTCACTACTGTCGTTCTGAAGAGAACAGTTTTGCTGACGTTTCGCCAAAATCACATTTGGCATTTTCGAAGCTTTCTTTCTCGCGTCCGAATAGAGACTGAAGTGTTGGTGACTGCGACGCTTCCTTTTATACCCCCACTCGGGGCTGAAGGTTATATCTGCGCAGGCGTTGGTCGTTATTTATGTTTTCCGGATGGTGCTGTTGTTGTTCCGCTAATTGCGCTTGAGTTTTTGCGATTTTAGATTTGTCGATTATTGTCTTCCATACTGTTGGTAGCTTTAATGATTCGTCCCTTTTATTTAAATCACGTTGCTTTTCAATTTCTATGGCTTCTCGGATTATTCTGGTCTTATAATGTTCTATATTGGCAATCTCCCTACACCCATCAAAATTTATTTTATGGCCGGTTTCCTGATGAAGTAGGAATAAAGCTGAGGTTGTTTGTTTATTTCTGATGCTGAGTTTATGCTCTTCCACTCTTGCTGATATTCGCCTGTTAGTTTGCCCTACGTACAACTTTTCACAGTCCTGGCACGGAATACTGTACACTCCGTGGTATTCCAGTTTGATTTTATCTTTTGGGTTTCCGAGTAGTTTACCTATAGTCGTTTGTGGCTTGTGTATTGTTTGTATGTTGTGTTTCCTCAGAATTCTTCCGGTTCTGTCTGTTGTGCCTTTTACATATGGTAAGACTACTCGTTGCTTTCCCGGTTCATATTTTTTGTTGTTCGTTGTTCGGGAAACTTGTGCATTAATAGCTTTCTCTATGGTGCGATTTGTGTAGCCATTTTTCTTTAAAGCGCTAGATATTACCTTAAGTTCGTTTTGTCTCGTCTGTGTTTCAGTTAGTCGCACGGATCTAGATATTAGATCTAGAGCTGTGGCAAATACTCTAATATCTAGATCCGTGCGACTAACTGAAACACAGACGAGACAAAACGAACTTAAGGTAATATCTAGTTCTTTAAAGAAAAATGGCTACACAAATCGCACCATAGAGAAAGCTATTAATGCACAAGTTTCCCGAACAACGAACAACAAAAAATATGAACCGGGAAAGCAACGAGTAGTCTTACCATATGTAAAAGGCACAACAGACAGAATCGGAAGAATTCTGAGGAAACACAACATACAAACAATACACAAGCCACAAACGACTATAGGTAAACTACTCGGAAACCCAAAAGATAATATATATATATATATATATATATATATATATATATATATATATATATAATATATTTCTAAATTGAAATTTCTTGGTTTTAGGTCAGTTTGTGTTGAAATAAATTAGTTCACATTGTCTTTTTGAACATTTTTCTTAACGTTTCGACCTTTTTTTAGGCCTTTTTCAAAAGTCTACAAATTTCAGGAATTTTTTAAATTTTAAATTTAACTTACATAAATGTCAAGAATCTTACCTCAAACGTAGCTCAATTTTAAAAATAAAATTTCCAATATATTTAACGATTTCACTTTTACATATCTCACTAACAATTTACAATCACAACCGAAGAACATAAAATAAATAAAATGTATGCTTGGGTACTATAGAACTGATAGGTAGGTTTTACTTAAATTATTTAGATCTTTTTTGTCGTTTATGGCATTTGGATTTTTTTGGATTGCTACCATTTCGAGGAACTCTCGTTTCTTTTTGTTTGGTTCGACTCGTAATATTTTAGTTTCGTCGAAATTGAATGTATGTTTTCGCGATTTTTGATGTGATGTCAAAGCAGTGGTATTTCCTTTATCATACTTATGACCCTTTAATCTATTTTCTAGATACTGCCCTGTTTGCCCAATATAAACCCCGGGGCAATCCCTGCATGGAATCTCATAAATGATATTACTTTTTTTATTCTTAGGTGTTTTTGTTTTTAATCTTGAGTATATACCCGAAGATAATAAGTTGTATCGTTTATGACACACTTTTATGTTATTTCTTTCGAAGAGATGTTGGAATTGCTGTGAGAGGCCATTTATAAAGGGCAATGATATAAATTTTGTTGATTTATTTATTAGTGTTTTCTGCTGTTTTTTTTTGTGAATTGTAAAATATATGAATTCTTTTTTTAAATATTTTATTGACAAATTTTGGTGGATAACTGTTCTCCAAAAGTGCTTGTTTCGCTTTGTTGATGGCCTTTGTTCGGTATTCAGGATCAGAGAGTTGTACCACTCGATCTGCCAAGCCAATGACCACTGATTTTGTTTGGGCAATTGGATGCCCAGTGGTTATCGCTAAAGTTGTGCTTACATAATTTGGCATTTGGGTGTTTCTAAGCATGTGGAATTGAAAAATGGTATCGGCACAGTTGCCGGATTTCCCAGTTTTGAGCTGCACGTAGTCAGTTTTTTTATGCTAAATTGAATGCTCCATTTATTTCTATTGCAATAAATTGGCCGTCTCAAATTTAGTAAAATCCTAAACTTTCAAAATTTTATCTTCTTTGATTGCTAAGATACGACAATATCGCATTTACTGTTCAATTCAATTCAACCAGTGCAGACAGAATTTTGAAAATTTGGGATAGTACTTAATTTGAGACGGCCGATTTAGTGCAATAAAAATAAATAGGACATACATTTAAGATAAGACAATGACTACTTGTAGCGCAAATCTGGGATTCCAAATTCCACATGTCCAAAAACCCCCAAAGTCCGAATTTTGTAAGCACAACTTTAGCGATTTTGGTGATATTTAAGGGTTTCCGCACTTTTAACTGTAAATGCGGTGTTGTCATATCACAACAACTAGTATAGATAAAATTTATAGGGCATTCTTTTTAAGAAAAAGAAAATGAGTACCTGTAGCGCAAAACTGGAAAATCTGGCAACAGTGCCGATACAATTTTTCAATTCCGCATATCCAGAAACTCCCAATTGCCAAATTTTGTAAGCACAACTATAGCGTTTTTGATGATATTTAAGCATTCCGGTTCTTTTTACTAAGCCTGTATATATATATATATATATATATATATATATATATATATATATATATATATATATATATATATATATATATATATATATATATATATATATATATATATATATATATATATATATATATATATATATATATATATATATATATATATATATATATATATATATATATATATATATATATATATATATATATCCTGTTATTTTATTAAGAAAATATGTTATATTTATTTCCTATCCAGCACCGCAACAACATTTTTGCTGCAAACGGCCCCTACATTTTAAACGGTTTTGGCAAACAAAACACTAATAATAAACTTGGGAATGCCTTGATTTTCGTGGCGCTAAAGCCGCTCAATCGATTGTAAGGACGTTCACCTATGTTTTTTTGTATATCAGCATTTCAATCTTCAAAGAAATTTAGTGAAACCCGGAAGCAGTTATTAAACTTACCTTTTAAATTATATCCAAGAACGATTTAGTCAGGACCAACAATAATATGGTATTTTTAGAGAACCCTAAAAATACAGTGCGATGTTGAGTAGATGCGTATGGTAGTATGAACGATAACACGGGGAGTCGACACTGCACTGATCTGTGATAAACCAGAAGTAGCCGCAACTTATACACTGGTCTACTGAATTAAATATTGTGAAGTGAAAAATTTTTCAGACGGATATTTTTAAATTCGGATTTTGACTACAATAAGTTGTTATATTATAAAAATTGACATGAGATCTGTCAAATTCCTCTTGGTTGATGACGTTGGCATGATGTTTTGTAAAATAACTAAGGTGGCCATATTTTTAGTGAGTTTTGTTTTGTTGAAGTAGAGACCAAAATGAGGAAGATAGGGGAAGATGGTAATAAGTCTAGAACATAAAAGTTTTTGAGTATTTTTTTTTATAAAAAAATGTATGGCTTTTATAAAAAAACACTTTTCGGATTTATGATTTTTTTAATAATTCTGTATTTTTAGCAAGTATAAACATGTTCGCAACTGGTCTCTACATTGCATGTAACAATTAACAATGATTTAATTTTTCCTACAGATAGTAGGGTCTTTTCACTTGTTCTTATCCTGTTCATCTTGGAAAATATTTAGTTACGGGTGAGACAAAGGAAAAATTCTACAAGAGTAGGAGATTTCAAACGGGAAATTTTCTGTTGCAGAATGAGAAAAAAATTCTGTACATTGACGTTCCGTTTTGTCATTTTTCTTCAGTGGCCTAAATTCGGTAATGTTACCAAAGATTTTCTTCTCATTAACTCAAGTATTACTCAAGCAATCTAATTGTATGATAGACGATAATTCTTCTTGGATTTCTTCCCAATTCGTTGAGTGATCAAACATAACCCAATAAAAGTTTCTAAACACAAAACCGACTATTTACTAAGATAGTCATGAATTTCTATACAGGGTGTTTCCTAAGCATTGGTAAAAAATTGGTAGGGTGATTCCTGAGGTATTTTTATGAAAAAAAGTTATTATAAACATTTGTCAAAAATGCTTCCTAAGGGAGCTACGCCCCTTCAAATGGGGCACCCTGAAGACGGTTTTTCCTCCATATTTCCGAAACCGTTCATACAAAAATCACGAAAGTTGATACATCGTACAAACTTTGAATGCTGAATCAGAATTTGAGCTCAGAGTATCAAAATTTTAATCAGGGGTGTACCATACCGGGGGGGTTGGGGGTAAAAACAACCCCATTTTTTTATGACATGCTTACTTTACATTCTGATATCATGATATGATACCTGGAGGTTTTTTACGTAAAAAAGGTACTCTTAGTTCATATCAATAGGGATAGTAGTTTTCGAGAAAATCGCAATTTTCTACAGTGATGCATCGGCACCCTAAAGACGGGTTTTCCTCAAAATTATTGAAACCGCTCACCGTGAAATATTGAAATTTGGGATACTGCATAAACTTTTGACGCCAAATTAGATTCTGAGCTCTAAAACTTTGATAATTTTATCAGAGGCTTATCATATTGAATTGGTTAGGGTTAAAAACAACCCAATTTTTTGATAGTAATTTATTTTTGACATTTTGATTTTAGAATTAGATCTTTGAATATTTTTTACGTAAAAAAGATACTACTTCTGGTTCACATTGATTAGGCTATTAGTTTTTGAGAAAATTGCAATTTATTCCGTCGACGCCGTTATTTACCCCTTTAAGAATACATAGGTAAGCAGTAAGTATTTTGTCGTTTGATATTTTTTTGGAGAGTCCTTAGTGTCGAAAACAGAGGGTGATAGAAATGCTTTTCGAAAAACAAGAATAATACAAACTATTTTATTATCGAAATATTCATTAATTTAATTTTCGTATTACTTCACAAAAATTGTTGAAAATGACCACCATCTGCTAGGATACATGAATCTAGTCTTCGCCTCATTGACTGACGAACTCTTTCAAATATGGCAGGGGTATTTCTTATCGCATTGCAACCTGCAATTATACGATTTCTTAAATCGTCCACATTTTCCACTGGTGTGACCTAAACTAATGACTTTAGATGACCCCATAGAAAATAATCTAAAGGGTTTAAGTCCGGAGACCGAGCAGGCCATAAGTGAGGTCCACCCCGACCAATCCAGCGGTCTCCATATGTTGCTGTTAACCACTCACGAGCTGCCATACTAAAATGCGCTGGCGCACCATCGTGCATAAACCACATTGCATCTCGCATTGCCAATGGTACATCCTCAAGGAAGTTAGGTAGGGTTTCTTCCAAGAAGTTTCGATAAACCTCGCCGGTGAGTCTTTCTGGTAGGAATACTGATCCAATCAGCCAGTCACCAATAATTCCCTTCCAAACGTTTAAAGAAAACTGATGCTGAAAACGATCTTCACGTATCTCATGCGGATTTTCGTCAGTCCATACATGATTGTTAAGAAAATTCATGATTGCATTTTTTGAGAAATGCGCTTCATCGGTAAAAAGAATCAACGACAGCAGCTGAGGGATTTGAACCAATAGCTGCAAAAGCCGTTGACAAAATTGGATGCGTGGAGGAAAATCAGTAGGGAGAAGTGCCTGAACTCGTTGTATGTGGTATGGATACAACAAATTGTCTTTAAGAATTGTCCACACAGTTTTATTACTGATATTCAACGCACCTGCAATTTTTCTAGTGGAAGTACCTGGATCTTCCTCTATTATATGCAGAACATTTTCTTCGATTTCCACCGTTCTTGCTGTCACGGGTCTTCCCGGTCCTCTATTTTGTTTCAATGAAGTCTCATGAAGTCGTTGATGTATTCTCTGGAACATTCTGCTGTCAGGAGCATTACGGTTAGGATATCGTTCAATGTACAACCTCCTAGCCTCTAAAGCATTACCATTCGCAAGTCCATATAAGAAATGCATATCAGTCATTTCAGCGTTCGTATAGCGATTCATGATGAAAAACTTCACTAGCAAAAAGAATGAAGATTCAGATTTAAACTAACTTTGCTTCCGATATCTGCACCAGTCTGCTATGATTTGAAAATATTATTCTATCGGAATGTTAATAAAAGATAAAAACGCATTTTATTTTTTAATTTCAGACTGATTTATTATTGACAAATAATGACACTATGTCAAAGTCGCGTAACTATGAAATAATGCCCGGTATTCACGTTAAAGATACATAGACCACGTTAAGCAAATAAAACTAATTTCAGATTTTTTGGCACTTAGCCCGTTATTTACTTCAAGTCTTCAATTACTTTTCTTCGTTGATCTCTAGAATGAATATCTTTTTAACGCACATTTAGTTTTTCATTTAGATGAGATCTACCCAACACATACTTACTAACTGTAAATTTCTCAGCAGATAAATACAATTTTCTCGAAAACGATTAGCCCAATGAATATCAAGAGTATCTTTTTCACGTAAAAATTCTTCAAGAGTCTAATCATCAAAAAATTGGGTTTATTTTTACCCCTAACCACTTAAGTATGATACGCCTCCGATAATTTTTTTTTTGGGAATTCTCAGCTCAGAATCTAATTTTGCGTCAAAAGTTTATGCAGTATCCCAAATTTCAATATTTCACGGTGAGAGGTTTCAATAATTTTGAGGAAAACCCGTCTTTAGGGTGCCGATGCATCACTGTAGAAAATTGCGATTTTCTCGAAAACTACTATCCCTATTGATATGAACTAAGAGTACCTTTTTACGTAAAATACCTTCAGGTATCATATCAGGATATCAGAATGTAAAGTAAGCATGTCATAAAAAATGGGGTTGTTTTTACCCTCAACCCCCCCGGTATGGTACACCCCTGATTAAAATTTTGATACTCTGGGCTCAAATTCTGATTCAGCATTCAAAGTTTGTACGATGTACCAACTTTCATGATTTTTGTATGAACGATTTCGGAAATATGGAGGAAAAACCGTCTTCAGGGTGCCCCATTTGAAGGGGCGTAGCTCCCTTAGGAAGCATTTTTGACAAATGTTTATAATAACTTTTTTCATAAAAATACTTCAGGAATCACCCTACGAATTTTTTACCAATGTTTAGGAAACACCCTGTATAATATTATGACGTAGGATTCAAATTACTCTTTGTTTATATCGGTAGAGAATAGCAAGCCAGTTGAACCCTCATTGCTGGAAATCAAAAAGCGAGAAAGGCGTTCTTCAAACATTTTATTGTTTAAAGAACAAGACTAAAGCAACTTCTCTATTTAAAAGCTTTAAAAATAGCTTCCAAAATTGCCGTATCGGAGAACCAGTCAATTGAGCCAATAATAAGATTCGATTTACGCTAGTGGTATTTCCTACTAAAACAGAAGGCAGGGTAATTTTCAAAGTAAAGAACGACCTGAATATAAATGAAGCCATCTACATCAAATCTCCATGCAAAGAGAATACTTCAAAAACTTGATAAACTTAAGGCCAAAGGGGAAACAAATCTAATAATCAAATATATCAACAATCTACTTAAAACCAGTGTTCAAAGCACCAACTCATCCATCATATGTGTAACACAAACATGGCTAAGTTCTTGACAGTTTGCTTAATATTCCTGAAGACTGATTGTATAGAAAGAATATGTTGTTGGTCATAAGGTTAGTACATTGATAAGTGAACAGGGTCTATAAAACGAATCTGGCTCGAGATAATAATAAACAAATTTAAGTTTTTATTAGTTTGTATATATAAACCAAAACATACATCAGTAGGGGATAACCAAGAACTTATTCAGGTCATCGAAAAAGCAATGTTACTGACCGTACCTGTATAATACTCGCAGACTTCAATTATCCAGTTTAACTGGAACACCCCTACAGTTTTCTACAATGATTAATGCAGTCTGGAACTTTTGGACAACTACAAATCTCACAGAGGCATACAAATTAGTATTTGACATTGTGGAACACGTGTTTGTTTCAGTGAACATGTTGTTATAACTGCCAAAACTCAACTCTAACTATTATGCAAAAGAACCCACAAAATGTATAAACGAAACTTTTAAACTGCTGATTATGTTTCCATAAATAACTCTTTGTCACAATATGATTCTCATTAGGGAAATGGAACAGCAAGCAACTATGAGATACTGACTGATACTATCATCATAGTTCTTGAATAATATGTACCATATCACCCAAAGATGGTCAAGCGTAATCTCTGGCGTATACACCGATCCAATAGAATGGAGGTGAATTATTTAAATTATAAAGTCCAGAATAATAAAACAACATCCTGCCTAGAGTTAGCAAGAAAAAGTTATGAACATGATCTATTAACTAGCTCCAATGAACACTTTTATGCCTATATAAAAAGAAATTTTAGCTCGAAACTAAACTTCAATCCTATAGATAAAACTACACAGGTTTATATCAAGACTGAATAGGGAACAGCACATGGGCCAACATTACCAAACGGCACATATTTACAAGCTACAAGCTAAAGAAGAAGCTATTAATCCCACAAAAATAGACATGCGTCTGGGACCAGATGAGATACCAGCTCTCAAATCCTAACTTGATCTTTCTCAAAAGTTATGAATTACATCTTCGACAAGACAACTGCCGGATTCATGGAAAACGACTGTGATAATACCTACAGTTTGACAAGCAATCTGTGTAAGTGTCTGGAAAAAGTCCTGATGAAAGAGCTAACAACATTTTTTCTTGACACTCATCTTTCCAGTTAAGCAACACGACTTTCTGTCAAAAAGGCAAACCACTACAAACTTGTTGAAAACACTACAGTATCAGTTGACATTATCAAACAACAACCATCAGCAGACAGATGTGATCTACTTCAACTTTGGAAAAAGCCTTTGACAAGATCCCGATTGGTACCCTGTTAAACAAACTTGAGCAATATGGCGTTAGAGGCCGGCTACTGCAATTAATCAGTACTTTTCTTGAGAACCGCAAATTTCAAGCCAGGGTAGGATCTGAACTCTCTAAAGAATACAGTGTCTACAGTGGTCTTCCACAAGGTTCTGTATTGACCCTCCGGCTATTTATCGTGTATCTAAGCGACTTATATGCTTATCTGAAAACTTCATTCTTGGATGATCTTAAGTTCTAAGATAATCTTATTTCTTTACATAGGCCGAACCCGAAACAACCCCAATGAATACTGTTATTTCAACTAAACAGAGATAGTTCACAGCCTGAAGGATTTGGATGCAATGGTAACTTCCGGTTTAAAATATGCGCAGCACATAGCTCAAATAATCAAAAAGGCCAACACTCTTATATAACTTATCCAAAAATTCTTTAAAGGTCATTCAAAAGAGATGATAACAAGGAGGGCTATAGAACTTTTTTGGGACCAAAGATTGATTGACCAATTATTGATATTGATTGATTCGGAACCCATATTATCTCAAAGATGCAGAGTACCTTGAGAGAATTCAGCGGATAGTTACCAAGATACCAAACGAACTAAACAAGTTACCTTACGAGAGCCGTCTGAACTTTTTGAATTTAACAACTCTTCGTGAAAGAAGAATACGTGGGGATCTTATTGAAACCTATAAGATCACTTCCGGATATTATGGCTGCAACCTGGATCTTTTTAATTCAAATTAAACAGCAAACTTGAGGACACCATAAAAAAACTAGCTAAAAGAGATGCAATAAATTTCTCAGAAGAAACGTTTTGCCCAACCGGGTTGTGTATTGACGGAATCAATTGGGGACAGAAACTGTAAACTCTGCCAACATCAATCAGTTCAAAAACAACTTGGACAGAAAAATGAAAGACTGGTGTAACAACTTCTTTATTCATTACATGTGATTAGAACTGTAATACAAACAATGTACCTATGATGCTAGCTATTTTGAAAAATTCAATAGTTAGTTTCATCGGGATTCTCGCTTGCTATTAATAAAAATAATAATAATAGTAATAATAATAGTAATAGTAATAATTTTCCTCTAATGTTTTTAAATATATTTTTTAAAACAAGCCGCAAAAATATATTATTTTACCTGTCTTCTCGTTTCATTTTTCAACCTCGCATGAAACTTTTAAAATTTTTTCATTTCCCCTTTCCATCAGTAACTAAGACGAAGCGAAAACAGAAGCCTATGGACAAATTTTAACCATAATTCAGTTGTAGGTGATTGGAAACACGATTTTAAAATATTTGGGGCATTTTTCAAGAGAGAGAAAGTAAGATTTCTGTAACTGGTAGAAGAGCCAGCCAACTGGCTTTGCTGTAGGTAATTCAAAAGTTTCTGATAATTAACGTAAATCTCTTCACAAAATGCTTTTAATGACTCAACAATTACCTTATATATGTAAAAATATGAATAAAGGTTTACAACAATATTTTCTATATCTAGAGCTAACAAGTCACAGGCAGTTTGCATAATGTTATGGAAAATATGCGCTGCGCAACCAATACCTTTAATTTCTTTTTCTACTCGTAAGTTGTCTGGACAACACATCCAACTTCGCATTTGCGCTGTCAGCGTAAAAATCAACTAATTTCTCTTGCAAATTATTTTTTAAGCAAATTGAATATTAAGTCGCTTATTAATTCAGGGATTTATCCTGGAAGCGACGAAAATCCAATAACTTACTTTTTATTCAAAATCTCTCAAATCAACGACCCTATAAAGGTTGGAAATAATTTTATGTCTTTATGGTTGGTAGCATCTAATTCACATTTAGTTTCTTTTTCAGCTCGATCATACAATGCGATGCTAGTACTCTTTTATTATCGCTTCAGCATTCATGTTTTTACAAGTGATTTTTTTTCGTACAAAATATGAATTACATTTGACGTACAATTTAAATATCTACAAACATTACTACAAATAACACTCTGAAATACAAATAGAGCCTTAGATGTAGCTAGCTAGCATTTTTTCTTTCCAAAACTTTCTTTTCTACATTAATCCACTAAAGGCGTAGAACAAGAAGCAGCATTTTGAATAATGTTTGTATGCTTCTCAGATCTAAGATGCTTTTTTATGTCAGTTATTCCTTTCCAGCTGTCAAAGAAAGTTAATTGAAACACGTAGTACAAAATACATGGGTATCCAGTTTTGACTGCCTGCTTTAAAACCGAGTAACCTTCCTTAAGATTATCAGTAAATTTACATTTTCGTTTGGGTGTCATGATTCTACAAGTGTAGTGTGTGTTTTAGTTATATGTTTGAAAAAATTATGATGCACTTATCATTTTTATTCGCAGCTTGGGCTGTGATTTAATCTAATGTAACGTGAAGATTGTAAAAATACAGTCTTATTTTGAAACAAAATATATTAGAAGCACAAGGCGTGGTGACCATACCAAAATCGTCTAAACCTACGTTTATTCTTTAGTAAAATAGTGGCCCTTGCAGTTAAAACGGGCGCCACGCGCAGTCACAGTGAAATTCCAAAACTGAACTGAACTGAGATCGATAAGAGATGGAGATCTCCAAAAAATAAGTGATCGATCGCCGCTATTCACGAAGAAGGAAATAACGGAAATTATTAATTTTTCACATCATCGCCAATCGTGCGAATTTTTGGTAAACACGTAGATATTGGCGCTTTGATCACGAATTCGAAGTTAATTTAAGTCTTTTTTTGTAGCTTTAAATTAATATACATCTAATATTTATCTGAAAGCTTAATCGCAAGGAGGGGCTTGTGATGTCAGAGTGGAAGAACTTAAGGACACACAATGATAGCGAGATAATGGGGTCTGTTTAAGAAAAGAAGTCTAGAGTAGGTCGGCCGCACTTTAACTGCGCCACACGGGTTCTAAAAAGGTTCCCAGTTTAATTCTTTACATCATCGCCAATTGTGGCGATTTTTGGTATTACGAATCGGAAGTTAATTTAATTCTTTTAACATTAAATTAATATACGTCTAATATTTATCTGAAAACTTAGTTGTAGCATTTTTTTAAACTTCAGTAGACCGCTATTCTGTTTCGCGATATTGGATTTTTACCAAAATATTATCAGGTCGTCCCCATTAATTTTTGACCAAAGTTTGTAGTCAGTCAGGTATGTAGTTTTTTAGCTATGCCGCGAAAAGATAGACAGATAGTCCGACGGAATTGAATAAAACATGTTTTTCGGCATCTAGAGGCCTTGAAACGTAAATACCTGAAAAAATCTCGAAGGATAATTTTTTTCACGATTACAATACTTTTAGGATGGAAGTAAAAATTAAATGGTATCCTTTTTCTTTCAGCCGACAAGAGAATTTTTGTCGACAAATATATTTTTCAACTTTTCAAACTTTTCAAAGTTTAGTTAGTTTTATATTGTTTGGTCTGTTAAATTTATTTATGTGCCATTTTGAAAAAAAAGTTACATAGAAAAGGTGTTTCAAGTACATGGTGTGTAATTCTTACATATCTCGTTAGCAATAATAGAGAGAAGGAAATCTTGAGAAAAAAGTTGTTTCACTTAGTGTGTAATTCTTACATATCTCGTTAGCAATAATAGTTAAAATAAAAATGTCCAATTCGTTTTGCTTCAAGCCGATTAAATTTTAACGTACATCAGATTCTTAAAATTTTTGACTTTTAAACTTCAATTCACACGAACAATTTGGAATAGAATGTGTTTTATCAAAAATATTTATAAAATTCGTAAAATATGAATTTGTTTTATTATGTTATGGTCGTTCTAACTGAAGTTGCACCTTTGCCCTTGTAAGTTAATTTGCAACTATACAGCTTGTTTGGGATATCCTGTATAAACTCAAATATCTTTACATAATGCACTTTTGTAATTAAGTATCTTTTCTATATTTCCTTTATTGGTAATAGAGATATCCAAGAAATACACATTAAATGGACCTGTAGTAAATCTTAAATGAAAAGTATGTTTTTGACAAGGAACATCTTTTAAGCAAAAAGTTTTGTCCTATGTTATCTTTTGCTCAGAAGTATATAACTGTATATAAAAACACATTGCGAATTTAACTGAAGCCGGTTTTCCATAAGGTTTGTGCGTGCTCCTTTAGTAAGGTCTAACAGATTTTAAGTTATATATTTATCAATAAACTTTAGCCATACAAAATTACCCTTTTTTGTATATATTTTTTTAATAAAAATTTCAGGATGGCAGCATAGTCATTTAAAAAAAAGCCCGACCGCAGAGCCGTAGCCAGAACTAAATTTTTGGCAGGGGTTCTTTTCTTTGTGCCATAGCTGATATATCTTATTTTTTTCCTATATTTAGGGTGTTTCTTAAGCGATATGGAGAAAACCAAGGGCTGATTCTTTGGGTAATTTCATAACAAAAGCTTCCTATGAAAATATGTATTAAAATTATTTGTTTTCGAGATACAGGGTGTTGAAAGTTGTGATTTTTTTATTTCTAAACTATTTCTGAACGACACAATCTATAGGCATGTTTATACATGGCTTGGCCTAATAATATATCGATGTCAGGAAATGACCCAAAGAAACACCTTTATTAGTCTTAAGATATATTATTCCAATATTTGTCTTTAGCAGTTATACGTCTATTTGAATACCAATAATGACTTTGTACTGCATTAGCCATTATGAAAACTCATTATAAGGGATAAGAATCTTTCTCGATGTTATGCGACCTAACACAAGGCATTATTACTTCAACTCTCGTATAGGCCAGTAGTTAGCTTCCAAGTATTTTTTGTAAACTATTTTATAATTAAACCTTTTTAAAAACAACTATTCAGTCTTCATATTCTTAATTAGTGCTGCGAACAGGATAGTGTTCATCTATAAGTTTAAATTTTGATTTATTAAAACACTATTCCAAAGAACAGAAGGGCTCTATTGGTGCAAACTTCCATGCTATCCATTGATCGAAACTGGACGACGACTCTTCTAATGAATCGTACGAGGAAGAGGAACTTGTTCAAGAAAATCCATTTACCTGGAAGAACCAGACGGCAACTACTTAATTTTCCTGACAAGAACAATTTGGTGTTACTAGTGCAGAAAGTGAATCCCTATGGATATCTCGATTCTATTTGAGTACAACTAAAGTTGTCATTCTCTATATCAGAAGCTCAAAAACGTTTGATTGGTATTTTAAAGATGCAATTCTGAATTAAATTTAACCGAAAATATTGAACCTTCCATAGATAGTTTATGTAACCTCTTAGAAAATATTTCATTAGAAGCCAACTCAAATATAATGGATGTTCAAACGTTTTCTAAGCTTTTGCAAACTTTTACCCGAAACCCAGATCATTTTGAACATTTTATATCAGCTATCAATGATTTTCACACATCATTTTTTAATAGATTTGAAACGCAAATGAAATATGTCTTTCTAACTATAAAACCCAAACTTGTAGACGAGGCGAATCACTTCACATTGTTGTTCTAATATTACTAAATGGGAAGATTTAAGAACGACCCTTACACAAACATTTGGTGACCCCATTAGTTTTCTAGTTTTATTATATCAATTAAATTATTTTATTAGAAATAAAAATAAATCCATAATGGACTTCATAGTCAGACTAAAACAATGCGTGCAATTAATATTTATATAAATTCAAGTCGAACAAACAGATGAAAATTAAGTAAATGCTTTTTGTTTTGAATTATAAAAGCCATTATTACAATAATGAGTAACTCACCAGATAAAATTAATTTTAATATCATGTATCACTAACTATAATCTAAAAGATCAAAAGAAAATTTAAGAAACCAATTAAACAGATAGATTTTAAATAGAAACGTGCCTATTGCTAACAACAATAATGCTCGCTTTCAAAGAGCAACTTTCCCAAGTCAACCGATAAATATCCAACCTAGGCGAATACAACAGCCAAAATTAATTTTCCTGACTTTAGACCAATGTCAATTACTAACACCTCCATAGGAAATAACCCCGGTATCACAGGTACACAATCAATGAGAACATGTCGCCCAAATAATTTACAAAACACGCCTATTCGGAAATATAATAATTTTCCAAATGTAGAACCTAATAACCAATTTAGTTCTCTGGAATTCTCGAATTTTCAGTGTTCAGATTTTCCGGTCGAAAATCAAGAAAACTATACCTACTACGACTACACAAAAACTCAGCATTTTTCTCCTTGCCAGAATCATTAGTTCATCTAAAATATCAACCGGTAGAAGAAAAACAAGAAAATTTTACTCAAACAGCCTTTCTGAAAGAATTAATTTAATTAATATTATGTAATTAGAACTTCCGTATATTTACCTTCCAAAATCCCAACTTACAATTTTAATTGACTCAGGAGCTAGTGAATCCATAATTAACCCTAAAAGAGCAGAATTGTTTTCAGGTCACATATATTTTCTGCGTATAAAAACTTCATTTTCCTATTTTTCATAAATTAGTGTTATTGACTAGCACGACGATTTTGATACTTTAATAGGAACCAATAAGAAAAACACTCTAAAACTTAAAAACCAAATTATTAATTTCTCTATAATATACAACAAGCCAATAAAATACGAATCTATGAATAGTAAAATTTTACAAATTCCTGTAACTAAAAAAAAAGAAATAGGTCTTTTATCATTTTTCAAATTCATAATTATACAATTCCTGATGCCTTAATACAAATTAAGGATGGAAACTGCTCTATCTCGTACCCTTTTTCAAATATTCAAATAAACTTTAACCAAAGAGTAAAAGTAATTCCAGATAGTTTATTTGAAGTTGCGGATTCACCAAATAAAACTCAACATTTTGATTTATATGTTCAATTACATTTTAACCATCTTAATGAATTAGAAAAATTAAAAATTAGAAACATCTGTTGTCAACTTAAAGATATCATGTACTATGAAAATTGTGACTCAATATTTACCATCCAAACAAAACACACAATAACAACTACAAACGATCGGCCTATATAAAAATAATTAATAACAAAATCATACGACTTTCAAGATTTCCTTATTTGGCTCGTCTGGATATTCTCAAAAAAAAAACGGACGCCTCAAGCGCAAAGAAATTCAGAATGGTCATAGACTATCGAAGTTTAAATGGGCATACTGTAGTAGATAAATTTCCTCTAATAGGAAAAATTTTAGATAATTTAGAAAATGTAATTATTTCGCGAAATTAGATTTTGTGCAAGGATTCCACCAAATAGAAATAGGTACTCGATCAATCGAAAAAATAGCGTTTACTGTCAATAACAAATACTCTTCAAAAATCATTGCAATTTAAAATTACTTCACACTTAATGACAAAAAAAAGTTAAAGCTTTTCTAGTCTTGTAGGATATTATAAGCGATTTATAAAAACATTTTCAACATTAGTTTTTCCAATTACCAAATGTTTACGAAAAGGAACCATAATAAAACCCGATAATAATTATTATTCAAGCCTTCAATAAGTACAAAAAATTTATTTCACCTTCCTCTGTACTAGAATATACGAATTTTACTAAATTATTTAAGCTAACCATAGATGCTCCACATTACGCTATTGGACGTGTACTGTCACAAAATGATTATCCTATTGCTTGTTATTCGAGAACTCTAAATTCTGCGGAAAAAATTTATTAAAATAGCTCTCCCAAATGCAACAAGAAATAATCATGAATTATCACCAAAATAATCATAATGGAATAAACGAGAGTTATAACAAACTTAAAGAAAAATACTACTAGCCAAAACTAAGAGATCATATTACTCTTATAATTAATCAATGCGAACTTTGCTTGCAAAACAAATATGAAAGAAATCCTTATAAAATACGTTACGAAGGCCCCCTTTTAAGTGAAAAGCCTTTTAAAGCAATTCACATTGATTTTTTCAATTTTCTAAATGGTTGTTTTTTACAATTCTTGATTATTTAGTAAATAGATAGATAGATAGTTGCCATTACAATTATTTTATCTTATCATGATACGCCTCTACTTCAACGTATTGTTTCAGATAATGGTACTGAATTTAAAAATAACGTTTTCCAAAAATTTTTTAAAATTCGTTGCATATATGTTCGTTATACTACACCAAATAGCTCTTAACCTCAAACGGCCTTGTAGAGAGGTTACACACCACTTTAATAAAATAACTAAATATTCTAAAACAAAGAGAACCTGATGAAACTATAGATTTTATGATATCTAGCATTTGCATAAAAAATAGTAGTATACCTTTAACGACAAGCTTCCTCTTTCAATTTAATTGATGAACCGTATTTTCATGAACCTAATTTAAATAATGACTTATCTATATCTGAGAGATATAACGAAAAATGAAAAGAAGAACTGACACATTTCTTAGAAGAAGTCTATCGGAAAACTTATGAACATCAAAAATTACGAACGCAAAAATAAAATAAAAATGTTGAGACAATTCCTCAAGTCTCTGATGATCAGACTATTTATAAGAAAACCGACCGAAGAGACAAATCTCTATCAAAGTACTAATTGAGTTAAAGAAATATAAATTAAGGAAAGTTAAAAACTAATAAGAAAACGTTCACACAAAAAAAATAAAAAGACTAACAAAACTATTTTTCCTTTATCATGTCGAAAATATTAGTAATAGTTTATTTATAACTTATCATACTATAAATATTTCTTTTAATCTAAATAATACCCACAGTTTACTAACCCATATATTTATTAACCATTTAACCAATAAAAGTAAACAAAAGTCGTTATTCCCAAATGAACATAATTTATAACCACAATTAGATTACTCATATAATTAACTAAAAAACGCAATTAATAATTTCTATAAACTAATGCACGTCGAAACAAATGTAGGAAAACGACGTGGACTAATGAATTTCCTCGGTTCTTCAGTAAAGTTTCTTACAGGAAACTTGAATCAAGATTTAGAAAGTATTAACAAACCCTTTGAAATTATTAAAATTAATCAAATAAATACAATGTAAAAAATAGATAAATTAAGCTCCTTTGCTGGACATATTTTTGAAAAATTTCATACTGGTATTGTTCACATATATAACACTCAAATACTGGAAAAATCTACAACAAATCCATATGGCCTTTTCAGACTTATCATCGCAAGTACAAAACTTAACTTAATTGATTCATACTTAAACAAATTATTAAGAACATATTTTTGGCTATCTCAAGCACATTAGATATCAAATTGTTGAATTTATAAGAGTTAAAGCAAATCTGAGGTTTCCTTAGAAACATTAATCTAACAATTATTTATGGCTTCTAAATCACATATACGAAATAATTTCAATTTCTAAAACGGGATTTATTTAAGTAAACAAAATTGCGATTTTCGCCGTCAAGATACCTTTTTTTAAAAAAGTGTCTGTAACAAATTGTGTACCCGGTACCTACTGCAGAACAATTAAATATTGTATCATCTAGTAAATATTATTGTGACAGCTCCTGGTTTGAAAAACGTAATATTATTAATAATAAATAGTTTTGTACTATTCGCTTAATCAACTTTTAAACAATCGAAAATTGTACATACGCTAAGGTAAAAAGTTACTATAATTTTGCACTATTTACCATGAAGAACAACCTTTTTATTGTATAAATAAACCTATAGAAATAACAGAAAATTGGGACGCAATTTCAAAAACTGTCTTAAGTAATTATAACCCAATTTTTAGTCAGTGTGAATTAATTATAGGAAACAGATAATATTTTCCCAAAGCCTTTAATGTTAGTCAAAAGTTAGAAAATAATTAAATTCAACCGAAGGAAGACAAAGATATTAATTTACAATTATATCATATACAGAAATGTATGATAATGGGAAACGACCTATTTGATCCAATCAAGTATACAGAGTTTGAGTAAGAATAAACCCAACTGAAAACTAAAAAAAATCGCACATTTGTGTAGCTACCTTGTATCATTCATATTTTATTTTCTAAATCTGGACCCTTCTGCTTTCAAGGATTTTTTTAACTAATTATTGAAAAATAAAATATTTCCAACATTAAATAAGATGTTGCCAACAGACAAAAATATTGAGGGGGGACGTTCCCTCCCTGGACACAAAAAGATGAAAATAGTAACATGAATGCTGAGATCGAGACCTTCTGTGTGATACTATTTAACTTTAGAAAAAATTGTATTTTTTTCCTCCGTGTAGAATTGCTAATAACGGTATTTTTAACCATCGCGGCTCGTAAAAAAAATCATATTTCAAAAATATAATCTAAGTTAACACACATCTGCTAGATATAGCAGCACTTTTTCCAACAATAACAAAAACCAAATTTTGGTCATAAAAACTTTGTTTTTCCTGCACCGGTAGTGTAGTGCATTTGGCATTGAATTAAAAACGTAACATAACAATAATAATACAGAATTAAGGAATCATATTTCTTGGAATTAGACCTTGTCAAAATGGAATCACTTTCCTTCAGGGATCTTTACTGCTCGGGATCGGAACACTGAATGAGCTCGGAGAGATTTAAGTCGGCTTTTTCTACCGGACCTGTGTTCATCGAATCGTAACCCGGTGTAAAGACTGGTTTCAACTTGTGATGTAGACTGTATCTCTAATAAAATTATTACAATGCTTATACATTTTAATTCATTTTCTGATTTTCCGTTCATAAAATTCCCAGACCTACTTAAGAGCTTTGGCTTCTTTTACCTATATATAAATGTAATACCCATGCGAAAGTCGGTTGCCCATCGTCGCTCTTAACGAGTTTTTTATACGACGCATTATAAAAAAATTGCATTTACATTCGTTTGAGCCTTAGTAGAATAGTTTATTGCATCCTGCACTGATTAGTAATTTATAAAATTAAGATACTAATATTTATCCACTTCTTGTTTCAAATCTTTAAATTTTAATTAATTTTCTTAAAATGGTTTTTATAATCGACGTTTAGGACCGTAAGATATCCGGATCAATGCCCAACACATTTTTGTATGTGTTGACAAAAATATCAGAGCTTATTACTTTTTATTCAAATGACTTGGGCTCCTGACCAGCTCAGACGTTTTATATAATGTTGCGTTTTTGACTTGACAATATTAACTCAGTACAATAGTATATAAAATAAATGGATAACACATTCTTAGATTTGGAAATACATACTATAGGATCTGGTTTTGAAATAAAGTATAATAATGCAATAGGCCTGATTGCATTTTTCTTTTGTCCGATGTATATTTACTTCTATGTGGTAATTTTAATTGTTTCACTTTGAAAGTACTGCATTGCAAATTTTAAAACAGGAAGCCCACCGGGTTGTACTGAAACTTCCTATTGCATTACCGCGCTTGATATCCAATCCAGGATTGGCAAAATTAACATGGAGAGCTTTCATAGTATTAAATAACGTATATGCCTCACGATGACAACTAAATTCAGCCTAAAAAATATGTAATATACTAAAACACATTACAGAAGCAGATGTATATACAATATATCGAATTCCAATATGGAAATTAGATGAAAGTTGAAATTTTGTGATAGATTTTTATTTACTTACCTGTGTGCTAAACAGTAATATACATTTCTTGGGGATGGCGTTCTTTTATATCTGCTTAAAGACCTCAAGTTTTTATATATTACATTTGCACCATCATCGGAATGCGCTATTATCGGGTTATCAGGCAAATTGCTCTTTGGTAAAGTTTTTAAAACATTGTTCGCCAATCCCTTTGTATCCCGTGACGTTGAGCGAGCAGTGAAACCTTCGTTGATTGCTCGACGTAATTTAATATTGCAACCTTTGGTGTATCTAAATACAATAGACAAATATACTTCTTTAGATCCGCGGGCCTTATCTGCCATTAAATTAAATAAAAACCGCATTATTTCACCTCATACTCTATCTCGGTCAATGTTGAGTGTTAAAACTTATATGATTTCACTGAGAATTTGAGGACTAAAATACATTTAAGCGTTTCTTAAAAATATTGTCATATATAATTCCTTTATTACACCAAGCTATTTCTTCACGATATCGATTGGTAGTCACTTTATTCTAATTTACCTGTGGTAATAGTTAGATTCTACTTACCAATAATTTATTTTTCTCACTAAACCATTTCGTGTTTAAAAAACGAAAGACCAGATTTTTAAAAGAATCAGAAATCACTATTGAAATAAATCACACCCGAATACGTATACGCAGCATATGGATACATTTGTGTTTGGTTTACAATTCACTGAACTAACTGAAAGGCATAAGAAAAGCAGAGAGGAGAGATCAAATTGTTACTGTGCAGCGATATCATAATTTTTATAATTCACTAACCGTAAGTAAGCCCGAAATTCAGAGAGTTACTTAATTTTGCATCCATATAGGAATAGTATTCACTTCAGTAGGAATAGAAATGTCTTATTTAATTTTTACAATAATATTTATTAATTATTTCCTGTTTTGTAAAAATTTTCAAATCTTTTTCATTGAAGCCGGTCACTTGTTATTGCAGGATTAAGTTGGTAAAACATTTTTTTACTGAAGTAACATGTTGATTTTAATTTTTTACTAATTTGTTTTTCTAGATTTGAACCAGATTTGTTGCGTTTGGCCTTATTACAAAATTAAATAAATCCTTTGTGACAATGTTAAAATTACTATTTGTTTTATCATTGTTATGATATAATATAGCGAGCAAGCGCTTCTAATAATACTAAAGTTAGCTAAAGCCCTCACTATTTGTTGATGCACTGATTTGATTAGATGCAACGATTATCAAATTTTCACATAGTGTGTAGGGTCCAATTCGTCCGCATCAAATCTTTTGTTTTTTTTGTGCATTGTCTAGTCAGTATGAATTTAGTAGATAAACACCAAGGCCTATTAACTCTATAGGTCGCCTTGAGTGATCTTGACCTATCCAAACTCAGTGTGACTTCATCTCAAAAAGTTAGCATCATATTTGAAAAAATATGATGTATTTTTAAAGTCTCAAAAAAATATTCTTGTAAAAAGTTTTAGCATGACAAATAGTTGTATAACTTTAGAAAATGTACATTATTTTATACAAGGTGTCCCACTAGTGGGTTCTCGGTTTTGGTGATAATGGTTAGAGATGGAGAAAAAGTTTAAATATATATATATATATATATATATATATATATATATATATATATATATATATATATATATATATATATATATATATGACTTATATACCTACGTAAATAGTTTTTCATATACGAAACATCTAAAATTCTACGTCTACTTCATATGTTGTCGATAGGCCTAAGTTTAATTGTTTTCGGGATATTGACATTAAAAACTGGGATTATCAATTTTGAACAGCTATAGGTTCTAAACGGTTTAAATTAGAACAAAACGGTATGCACTTTCTTGATTAAGTTTTTTTTAATGGTCTACCATAATATTATAAGTATTTTTCATATTTTATTAACTATAGGTATACTATTTGCAGTAAACAAAATTATTTAACTGTTCAAACATCTTTTTTAATAATAGGAAATAAATCAGCATTCAATTTATGCTTAAACTGTAATAAATTAAAAATTCAGTTAATAATTTTTTTAATTTTTTTATACAGCTTTTCGTGGGGGTCCACTTCAGAATGGCTTTTTTTTACCTTTTTTTTTTCCTTCGCCAGTTAAATATTTTATTCTTATAAATAACCTTCTTCCGTCTTAAGAATACTCTTGCGCAATCTAGGTTTATGTTGTCTATTTGTAATTATTTTCAATAGTTTTTCGGTTATTTTGGTTCTCTTTATTATTAATCCATTCAAATGTCTTAAAACTTTCACTTGAGGAAGTAAAAAAATACTCTGAAAAACACAACTGACTACTATCGCAAGTTGACTAAGCAATAAACTGGCCGCCTTGTCTCTGTTTATAGAATCCCCGTGATTGTAATGAAAAAAATATAAGGTTCACAATACAGGTCATCTTCCTTGAGATTTAAATGGAAGTTAAATTTCAAGCGGACGAATTAAATAAAAATTGAAGTACACTGTCGATGAAATATTTGTCAATTCGTTTGATGCGCCAATGGGTTAATGCATGTGAATTAATGAATTGCATTAACGACTCGCACTGGCGCAGCGCACCGCATATGACTAGCATGTTTAATATACAACCTTGTTTTGAAAAAGTATTAATCGTTGACGAGCAGTGTATATCTAATATGAATATTGTATTGTTTGTGTAAACATTTTGTTTACAAGCTTGTTGAGTTTCTTGATGCAATAACACTTAGCAGGAAGAAAAAGTTTTCCCATTCCTTGTATACGTTAGAGCAAAGAAATTTAATATACTATTTATTTAATGGTTGGAGTACAATATTATTTTAAAATAAAAACGAAATAGAGAAATCAGGAAATAAATTACCATTGATTTATGTTAATTTTACTTGATATATTTTTTGACATGTTAACTCTACAGTTGCAATATGATTATCTAAAGCAGTTTTTTATACTGGTATATTCAGGGTGCACCAGATTTAGTGGCTTCCTATTGGAAATATCTTGAGAACGAAAAGAAATTTATACTTTTAAATTTTGGTTACGGTCATAGAAGATGATAATATAGCATTTATAAACATTTTCACGACTGCAGTGCCAGGTACTTGAAACTAAAACAGCTTTTCAAGCGAGTATCGTATATATTATTTTATTTTTAGATTTTGCATAATAATATAAATATATTTTCTGTAATATGTCCTCTACCTAGCTTTAGCTTTAGTTTTCGTAGCAAAAACAATTTTTCTCATTGTTTGGGAGTTAATCAAGCTTTTAAAAAATAATAATAACAAAACATTATTGATTCACTTATTACCAGTTCGGCGTTAGAATCGCGGAGGTCATTGACATTCAGGAATGAACAATATTGTATCTTTTACATGTCAAATTTACCGAAAGAGGACGGGAAGAGTCACGAAATGACACTGTGGACTACGTAGGGCCACTCTTTAAGCTGGGGAATGCCAGTTTTGGTAAAATAAAATCATACACTTGGTAGTCTGAATACAACAAATCTGTATTTTTTAAACATAATACAAAATTAAAACTTAAGTAAAACAAAAAATATCCAATGTTTATTGGTAACTAACTATATTGTACTGTAAATGAAAAGAGATAGCATATAAATTAAATATATAATAACTTAACAGCTGGTTTTTGGTTAATTTTGATCTCTAATCAGTCTGTTTACCATTAAGCTCCCTTTCATACCTTAAGTATCTGAAAATTAAAAACCTTCATTGGTTGGTATGGTTGGCATCTGCACAATATTAAAAATAAAAAATTGTTCCTATGGGGGTCCATAAGCACATTAATAGGACATTGCGTTTCAAAACTGAAATACATTACAAAGGTTATGTAGGTACGTAATTTCTAGAAATAAATCACAAGTGTCTTTAAAAACTAATTCCGCTATTAAAACTATTGCTTGTATTGTCCGTTAAATTCTTGGTCGATTTGATTTTGATTCCTTTGCCCCTTGGGATTCTCTCTGGCTTCCCTTTCATCTGCTTCCTAAAACAGAAAAATTGAATAATAAAAAAACTTTAATTTCATTGTTTTTATGTATAATAAAGCAACTCCGAGTCAGAAGATGAAGTGTGCCTTTTTCTAAGCTAATCTGTAAAATTTGCATTTCCCTGTATAACAGCTCACATATTAGATTGTAATTATTTTAATATATAATAATAAAGAAACTACTAACACTTGCGGGTTTAATGTACAGTTTCAAACGTTTTTATTGCCAGCGTTTCGTTTATCTTTACGTCTTTGCAAATACAAAGAGTGCTAATTGTAGTTAAAGTCATATTTTTGTTTGAAATAACACAGAAATAATATTAAAAAATATATTTAAAAAAAAATAAAATTACAGAATGTATGCAAGGCATAAAATTGCAGTTGATTTCAGAGAGGCATGAAGTGCTGAAAATAAATACAAAACACAAAAAAAAGAAACATTCAAATAAAATTTGAAATAGAACTAACAAATCAGGGATTTTATTTCTTGAAGTCTAATTTAAAATACATTCAAGGATTAAAATACATACAATAAGTTTAACTATTCATAAGATGTATATAAACAAACAATAACACCGAAAATATTTATTTCTTTTTTGTATAGAGTAGGTATTTTGATTGAGAAATTAGCCGAATTCTGAGACAGAAACAATTTAAAAATATAATATAAACAATTTAAAATTAAAATAATTAATATATATTACGAGCACGAGAATAGAACATAGATACTTAGTATTTTTTGGTTCAATACATTCTTAAAAATTATATTTTGAGAACAGGTACTTCGTTCTGAACCTAATTAAGAACAAAAATTACGTATGCTTCAAGACTAGGTCACTCGTTTACATGTACATTTTTTATATAATTAAAAAATAATATTATCTTTTCGCATGTTACGTAATAAAAAAAAAGAATATAGGCAATGTATGTCTGCAGTTTGTAGAAAATAGTACAGTCTAACTAAAATTATCTTATTTTGCATTGGCTTACACTTAATTACGATAAGAGGCATACCAAATTCTTGTGAATAATTCAAACTAAGAACAATGCATGCTTTAAAGTGAATTTTACTAAATGCAGATAAATATAAATATAAATATCAGAAAACTATTTTACCTGTTGAGCTTTAATTCCAGCATAGATCAAGTCTAACCCCTTTTGTACTTCAGGGCTCACGGGAGGTGGAGTGGGTAAATGATCCCCAGACGGATGGAATCCTTTTTCGTCGGCTATGTAGTTTACGGTAATGATTTGGCCGTCAGGTGCTGTGTAAGAGTAGGAACCTAAAACGTGGAAATTTGTTTTAATTAAAATATTATCGTAAGAGAATTAATAAGCCGATTTAAAATTAATATATTATTGCACGGAAAATGTATTTTTAACTTAAGGTTATGTATGGGATATAAAATGGTGTATGTTCTGTTTACTTTACTGCATGAAGTTTCGGTTTCAATTCTTGGACTATTACAACCACTTATATTTGCATTTTTGTCTTAGGGAAAACAATGCTAAACCAATGTGGGTATTTACATGTTAAAATCTTTATTATGTTAAAACAGTGTAGTTTTGGTAGAACGACTGCTTAGTGCCACAATCATGATAATATCTGGTCCTAACGAACTAGTATTTGGTCTCTCACATATTATAATTTTCCGATAACATTATATGTCCAAAGAAAAATATGATTAATTGAAAGCAAATTAATTTCTTGATCTCTATATGTATTGTGAAAATTATAGCAATAAACAGGATAACTTTTGTATTAAACAGTTTCCTCCGTAGCTAGGTCGGGGTATGTACCTTAAGGTATGTTCAATAACTGTTGTGGTAAATTGCATCAAATACACAAAATTTAAGGCAATACAATAAAGTATTTCAGTATTTCAAAGTTATCTTGAAAACTCTCTTAGAGAAAAAAATACAAATTCCACAATTTTTATTTTTTAAATATGCTTATTATAATATTACCCGACACCACCCTAAATACTTTCTGAGAACTTAAACCAAATTGGTCAAACCATCTCGGAGTAATCGGTGTATATAAAATTAAAAAAATTTCTAGGGTCAAATTGAGAACCTCGTTAAGGTGACCATTTGCTTAATGGTCAGCTAGTATAACCATTGGATAAAACCAACCGTTTAACCGATTATTACATGAAAATACACTTTCCACAAAATGCTAATAATGAGGACCCATTGACTGGAAGAGCCTTTAGAAAACATAAAGGCAAACAAAATCAATTTCATGTTTATGATTTCTGTTTTCCGATAGACTCCTTATTACAATTTTCATTCATTACCCAAATTCTCCAAATATTTGTTAGTAGGTGAACATATATATATATATATATATATATATATATATATATATATATATACACAATATGTATTATTGTTATTTGGTACGTTATACATTAATAAAATATTTCCAGGTTTTTTAAAAACTGTGAGTTACCTAATTTTGAATGAACACATGCACGAAAAACCCTTGTAGAACTGGTATGAAAAAGATACTTGCACTATATTGTATCAAAAAAATTGAACTTAAATTCTAAACTTTTCATTACTGTGTTGCATAAGCATACTAATATTCATTTTATGTGTTAGTATTAGTAATAGTACGATTGCAACACTATTTGCTCACCTTGCTGAACTTGAGCAGCGAGAATACCCCCTTCTGTGTCTGGGTCGGGTCCTAATTCTTTCAGGAATCCCTCTTCTTGGGCTAAGATGTTATTACCAGTTTCCCATCTATAATAAAACCCATCGTTTTTTATAAATATTTTTATAAACTGCATCTTTTATGCTTGATATTATGATTTCTTCAAAACGTGACCTAATCTCCTTGATAAAATACATTAAAATATTTTCAAAAATAAGCAATATATTTTACAATGAACATGTTTAGATTTTATAAGGCAACTACGGTAAATTGTCTTTAGGACCCTAAAGTTTGTTTATTTTAAACTGAATCATAAATTGCGTTCCGGAAAATATTATTTTTATACATTTAGTATTTTTTCAGTTCAATTTAATACTAAACAGATGCTTGGAGGAGATTACCTAGAAAAGTAGACCTGTATCTGCTTCGATATAACCTTAGTCGACCACTGTATTGTTTTATGTTTTAGTATGGACGGGAATTTTTTGAGTTTCACATACTTTCTTCACTATTTCGAAGAACCTACTGTGTAGCGAAACATGTTACGTGTTGAATAGAAGTATTTTATCAGTTTGTTTTTAAGCTGTGAAGTATTTTTTTAGAAATATGTAATAAATAGCAAAAGTTAAAGTACGAACGGGGATCGAAACCGCACCTCTGGATCTCTAGTCCATTGCTCTAAGCAATTGCGCTATCGTAACACTGATAAGCAATTCGTTAGAATTTGTACATATTCAAATCCACCAGTATCATAACAATTCTTGATCCTGCCAAATATTCTAACCTTATACGGGTCATAACGTAAAAATTATAAGATTTACTAATATGGACTCTACCTAATAGCGATTCCAGATTTGACGTCCAGTCAGGAACGCCGCGCCATAAGGTAAGAATATTTGGCAGGATCAATAGTGGTTATGAAACTGGTGGGTTTGAAATGTACAATTTCTAACGAAGTGCTTATCAGTGGTACTATAAAGTAATTGGTTAGAGTAGTGGGCTAAAGATCGAGAGGTGCGGGTTTGATCCCCGCTCGTACTATAACTTTTGCTGTTGATTAAATATTTCTATACAAAAAATGTTATGTGTTATTAGCAAATATAGTGGCAGGGTGAAAAATAGTTTTGTTTATACATTTTACATAATTCTATTATGAATTTCCATCGAGTATTGGCTGACACAATCGTATTTTCAACTAAAATTTGATTACTTGCAACAGCCGGTATAGTCCGGAGATTAATGGAGAAACATTTTTAGCCTGATTTCAATATGACGGAACAAAATGGCCTAATAAATTATTAAAAAAATATCGATTAAAAACTATTTATTTAATAGACAATTACAACGCAAAAATATAAGTGTGATTTGGGGATGAACTGGTAAATTGGATGCGCTTCCAGTCTAGCAGGAAAATGAGAGTTGAGTTTATGTTTTTGAGGTAATGAAATGTTAAAACAATCCTAAAACAAATCGGTAAATTTCCTTTACCCGGAACTTCCCTCGTTATATTTTTGCTCCTCACCTAGTCATTTAGTAACACATATACCAATGTCCAATGTACGCTCCCCTTTTTTGCTTTGTTTTTTAAAATATCAGTTTAAAATTTTACGGGTATGTAGGGAACACTGTTTTTCCACTTTTAACCCATATTTATTTGACAAATTTGCCATCTATAAATTTTCAAATGATAACCCCCAATTTTTTTATCATTTGGATAAAGCTTAAAATTCTCTAAATGTTAGTTTTTAGATTTTCGAGGTCGGATAAAAAATGACGGAGCTATAGGCATTTGTTTTATTTTGCTTAGTTGGGCATGCCACAAAATGTATTGCATTACATTTTGTGTTTAAGTTTTTATGTTTCGGCCCATTTATTTCAAAAACCAAAACAGCAACAATATCTTTTTATTGCAATTATTTGTAAAAACTAAATTGCTTTAGTAATTATTTTAAACATAATAAATATGATTATTATTTGTATATTTTATTTTAATACACTGTCACAAACATATAGACCGACAATAAAATGTTTAATCATTAAAGGCGACTTAAAATTAACCGCTAAAGCAGTTCAGTATTTATTAAAAAATGAAACAACATACTGTTACTATTTTTGGTTTTTAAAAACAAATAGTTTATAAATAATTTTAAAAAGTAATTTTATAGCAATGTTGCTTAGTTATGCTACTTTATACGCCTAAATTAGGAGCCTAAAATTGCATTAATATTTGTGCCATAGATAGCTTCGCCATTTTTTGACCGATTTCAAAAATGTCAAACTGACATTTACAAAAAATTTGAAGATTTATCGGAATGAAAATAAAAGTCAAACATGAGTTAGAAGTGGACAAATAGTCTACTATACATGTTCATAAAACTTCAAACTGATATTTTAAAAAACAACGTAGATTAGTCCGTGGTTACCCGGTATATTGTCTTTTTAAATATTGCGATTTTGTTCTACTATATTGGATTCGTACCAATATATTACCAGTTTCTACATAGGCCACACTTGATTTTTGGGCATAATTTTGTTACACTTAATGTTTGCACAAAATTTGAAATTTAATGCATAATTTTTTTGAAGCTGATTTTTTAAATATTTTATCACGCAACCATTTTGTTTTGCTATCTTATATTCATACCAAAATATTACCAATCATTCCCCTGTAACACTTGATTTTTGTGCAAATTTGAGGAAATTGGATAATTAGTTTTTTTAGTAATAATTTGTTTAAAGTTTCTCTAGGCCTTGTTCCAACATATTGGATTTTTACCAAAATATTACCAGTTCATCCCTATATGAAGCTTCATTTTTGACCAAAATTCACTCTGATGAGTAGTATTTAAACTATGCCGCGAACTGAGAGACAGTCAGACAAACCGACGGAATTGATAAAAACATTCTTAAATTATGCACACATGCACTATTTTTCTTTTATTTTTTTTATAAGTTTTAAAAATGTATATGACTAAAATATTTACGCCAAACGCAAATAGCCTCTATTTTTGCTACTTGATTTAACTTTAATTTAATTATTGTTTTTGTAAAATAAATGGTTAACGGTGTAAAATCACTATTCCATACACTTTTACCACCCTGTATATAATAATAGCAGTTGTGATAAGTAATTCTTAAAAAAATAGTGGCATCGAAACAAAAGTTTGTTCTATAATCAAGATTTTAATTTAGCAATCTTTTCCAAATTATTAATAATATTGAAATACGGAACTTAAATCAGAAGTGCATTTCATTTATTACTTAAGTCGTGACAAAGGTGCCAAAGTTTTCTATTTGATTGTGCATCTTGCAGCAAGCTTATGTAAGAACATCTTCGGTTATGGCCATGTTTTGTAATAATCGCTAAATAATTTAACCACAAAATGCGTTGCAAGAATACCAACTTATGATGTAAAAACAAGTAGGCGTTCTTGGTATTTAGACATCCGAATGCATCAACGATTATTACTTTAGTAATTATTTTTTGTTCCTTTTCTACCCAACCTCAAGGTTTTTTATTAACTTTTTTTTTCGGCTGAGCCATTAGATTTATTTTTCTAATTTAAACATCTAAGTATTTTTGTGGTATTGCAAATTTTAATTCATACCAAAATATTACCAATCATTCCCCTGTAACACTTGATTTTTGTGCAAATTTGAGGAAATTGGATAATTAGTTTTTTTAGTAATAATTTGTTTAACGTTTCTCTAGGCCTTGTTCCAACATATTGGATTTTTACCAAAATATTACCAGTTCATCCCTATATGAAGCTTAATTTTTGACCAAAATTCACTCTGATGAGTAGTATTTAAACTATGCCGCGAACTGAGAGAGACAGACGAATCGACGGAATTGATAAAAATATTTTTTGGCATCTACGGCGCTACAACCTGAAAATATGTAAATCCTGAGATGGCTATTATTTCAAAATTACAAATATTTTATTTGGCCACCATTTTATTCCTCCATCTTGAATTAGTACCACAGTTAGTTATGGCACACAATTTAAAATCAGTCCATTAAGTAGTTTTATCAGGCTGAATTTTTAAGCCGCCATTCTGTTCCGCCATCGTGGATTCGTACCAAAATTTTACCAGTTGATTCCCATAGATCTTGATTTTTGTGCAAAATCTGAGATAAATTAGATAAGTAGTTTTTTAGTAATATTTTTTTTAACATTTCACTAGGCCGATGTGCCTGTACAGACAGATTGAAAATTGTTTTTCGGCATCTAGGGACCCTGAAACGTAGAGCTTAATAAATCTCGGAGGGTAATTTTTACGAGGGAAGTAAAAACGAAAAATCTGTAACCTCTTTAACCAGAATCTTTCGTAACTCTCGATTTATTGGGCGCGCAGAGTTTGTTTACTTACATACATGCTGTTGATTTCAAAGTTTCTGGATGTCGACTAATGCTTTTTTAATAACTTCTTAATAGGCACTTAAAAGTCCTATAGGTTTCTACGGCACGGCCCCTTATAATTTTCATTAATTCAAATACTCGTAATCAAGAAGAGTATATGTAAAATGAATTATTCGTTTTGTTGAAGTCTGTAAAAGCTATGTCCCTTCCATACGCAGATAATTTCGAGCAATTTTTTTATGTTTGTATAATGCTGTGATTAATATGTTTTCATTATTTCCATGGTACTAGTCAGAAACAATTTAAGAATCGACCAGTGTTATTGGCAAAAAAACTGGATGGTAAAATTTTTGACAGAATCCATAATGTTCTTATGTAATTGGTAATGGCTATAGCTATTAGTATAATGCTAACAACGAAATATTTTAAAATAAAAGGGGGTACACGAACGCGTATGAAGAAAGAAGATTGATGAGATTCACAGATAAAATATACTTACGCAGCTTTATATGATCCATCATTCCCCTGCTCTTTATCGAATCTAATAATGGGAATAGGGGTTGTTTTGCTGTTTCTAGATTGTGTGTCATCGTTGTTTTGATACTGTTGTGGAGGTGCTTGCGCTGCTTGTGGTTCTTGGTCACTGTATTGGTCATTCTGAAAGCCTTGAGGGACCGAGCGCCTCTGTGCGAAACATACTCCTAGTGTCAAGGTCAGAAATAACTGAAAAAAATTAAATCCATTAAATAAACTCTTCTTTCTAGCTATGAGCATTGCATTGATCACATCATCCGTCTTCGAAAACTTCATCAATACAACTTATCTCGTAGTGGCATAAATATACTAGAATGATACCGCATGTAACGGTATCAACTGGGAGGATAGCTGGGATGCAGTCAGCAAAGAGTGGAATCGATAGTGGTGTTCCCCAGTGAATCAGGGCTGAGCCAATTATATCAATGACCTATCCTGCTGATACACTGAAGGAGTTGCTGAATGAATTCATGGTAGTACTGAAAAGGTGACCAGATAAATAGGATGGTTTAGTCCCATCAGGGAGGCGAACAATATACAGAACATCTACTCAAAATTGCAGAGGATAAGCATATTCATACCTTCGTAAAATACTGAATAAAGGCATGTCGTTGTCCGAAACATATATCGGGAAGTTTTGTGATTCGAACCTCATACTTTGCTCTTTTTCACTCACACCTTATATACTGATGGTTTCACAATTTGAGATACTTAACTTTATAACAGTGTGTTTTTAATATTTAAAAAATAGATCTACACAACTAACTTTAACCGTCTCAAAACATCTCTACCTCCGTAAATTTTACATCCAGTTTGATTTAGATTTCTGCATTGATTCTTAAATTATGCACACATGCACTATTTTTCTTCTTTTATTTTTTTTATAAGTTTTAAAAATGTATATGACTAAAATATTTACGCCAAACGCAAATGGCCTATATTTTTGCTACTTGATTTAACTTTAATTTAATTATTGTTTTTGTAAAATTAATGGTTAACAGGAAAAGTGTTCTATTTGATTGTGCATCTTGAAGCAAGCTTATGTAAGAACATCTTCGGTTATGGCCATGTTTTGTAATAATCGCTAAATAATTTAACCACAAAATGCGTTGCAAGAATACCAACTTATGATGTAAAAACAAGTAGGCGTTCTTGGTATTTAGACATCCGAATGCATCAACGATTATTACTTTAGTAATTATTTTTTGTTCCTTTTCTACCCAACCTCAAGGTTTTTTATTAACTTTTTTTTTCGGCTGAGCCATTAGATTTATTTTTCTAATTTAAACATCTAAATATTTTTGTGGTATTGCAAATTTTAATTGAAACAAATAAATTTATAAACTGCATACTGACTATTTTGGCGGCTTTAAATATTGAAAATAATATCTTATGATATAGATTGAACATATATATATATATATATATATATATATATATATATATATATATATATATATATATATATATATATATATATATATATATATATATATATATATATATATATATATATATATATATATATATATATATATATATATATATAAGCAAGACAGGAAAAAAACAAATTGATTTTATTTCTATTTTGTTCTGTTTTATTTTATAGTGTCAGTAGATCATATTTGTTTAAGCTATTAACTATGCTATAATGTACTCTTAAACATAAAAAAAACAATTTTAGTTTTTTTTAATTTTATTTTCGTTTTAATATACAGGGCGTTTTCAACAAAATTTCATGTTATGCATGTATTAAGCATTTATTTCTTGCGTCTCAGTTATAATCGCGAGTAATGCCTCTAAATATTTATACATGACTGTTGTACATAGGGGCCTATTAAAACTGAAATGTTCAGTGCCAACATTACATTAAAAAAAAAAAACCTTCATGTTACGTCAAACGCCAACTCATTCAGATCCATTCAATTTTATACTTCACTTCGTTTAGTCCATTTTTTTACAATTCGCTAAAATATTGATTTAATTTTGTCAAAATACAAATAAATGACTGTTTAATATATATTTATCATATGGGTCTATTGTTGCTGAATATTTATATACTAGGTGTGCTATATTTGCATTTAAAATAAGTACATACGATAACTCATATATATATATATATATATATATATATATATATATATATATATATATTTCATACTTTTATCAAATGGTTTTTTTCTTATTGACTATAAATATACTAAAAATGATAACTGAAGTCCTGCTGTAAAAGACAATGTATTTCCATTGATTCCACTATGTAGTAGAATGTTCTTTGTCTCTCTCCTAAACAATGCTTTTTATGCCAGAATTTTATAAAATTTATAATCAGTATATTTATTATCAGCAATGAGAAACCCATTTAATGCACATAAAAGATACATTACACATAAATATATGTTGAGTTTGCTACATATTTTTGAGATATCCTGTACACCTACATATTAATTTAAACCAGTTTCCCACTATAATATTCATTATATGTTTTTCCGTTAACTATTTTAAAGTTACATATATCTGTAAAAATTCTATTTAAAATTTTTATTCCGTTCCAAAGTTAGGACCAAACCTAACAAAATTATAAAGGTTACATTTTTTCACGACCACAAATATGAGTAAATAGGCCTATAAACATACTACAAGATATATGTACACTATAACCTAGAGGCTATTATTTAAATACCACTATCGACCTATTATCCCACTTTATATAAGTTAGGTTACATCTAACTGTACAAATCTATTTAAAATTAGCTTTTCACAAGTTAGGAAAGCTAGACGTTGTTTTGAAAGCTGCCAAAATATTTTTCTAAAATAAATTAGGCGACTAAAAGTTACATGGAAAGGTGAAAACCGTATTTAAAAATTTTAAGTAGTTCAAATGTTACAGGGAAAAATAATTTTTTTTAGGATTTGTAAAAAAATGTTTTTTTTTAATAAACTACGCTTTTAAATATTACATGAAATATCCTATCTATTACCAAAAAAACCCAAATCTATATAGCAAAAAAAAATAAAAATGCACGGCTCCGAAAACAAAATTTTGCCTATTTAGTATGCAAATCTTCTAAATCGATGTCTTATACTGAAATGTTTCACTATGAAAACAATTATGCTCACATCCAGTCCTTGACATCTCAGATAATATCTATGTAGTACGGTCCTGTGAACCGTCTGCCGTGCACCTTATTTTAAAGCAAAATGGGCATTCCCCTTCTCTCTCTCTCTATTCCTCCTCGCCTTCACCTTCCGTTATACTTCTCACATTCTTTTCTGGTGCATCTGCCGTGTAACAAGTGTTTGTAGGTACGCTATTGAAATCTGACGTAAGTACAAACATTTTTTAATAAAATAGAATTTTCTTTCAGCATACTAAATAAATAATGGGCAAATCAAAAAGACATAGAACCCGAAGTCGATCGTCAGATCGGGGTTCTTACCATAATAAACGCAATAAAAGCCTCGAAAGAAAAATATCACACCTTGTCCAACAAGAATTAAAAAGAGAAAAAAGTCGGCGTCATGGCCAGGGCCACAGTCGAATCAGATCCCGCTCTAGGTCTGTCTCTGTCTCTGCACGGAGAAGACAAAGACAACAACGTGACCGGGACGGCGACGATATTGACAGTCGCGGAAGCAATCGTAGGTCTTCGTACCGCCATCGCTCAAGATCGCCGATCCGCACGCCCACTTTGTTGTCGCCGTTGCCAAGTTTATCGGCGAATACAAGGAGTGATGAAGAAACTCCATTTAAAATTCGTGATAGTCACAGTCGAAGCCCTTCGGTGGTTGGCACTGTGATATCACATGTAGCAAGCACAGGTCGTGCTTTTAACGACACGGCAGATGCTAGTGTCTCGGGAGGTCGTTGCCTCAGCGCAGCCTCTCCCGAAAACAAAGACATTCTGGACATCCACGATGATGTCGAACTGTCCGACGACGATTTGAACTTGTTAGGAGACGATTTGTCAAACACCGCGTCAAATCAATTGAGGTTTCACAAAGAAGTTGCCACAAGATGGTCGCATATACTGGCGAACGGAATTTCTGACGAAAAATCACAGCAAATTCTCGGTAAATACACTACCCTTGAGAATTGTAAATTTCTGTCCCCCCCTTCTGTAAACCCCGAATTAAAATTTCTCATGCCTTCAACCTATGTAACTAGAGATACGGATCACTCTAATTACCAGCTATTGTTAGGTAAAGGCATAACCGCAATAGGCAGCGCACTTAACGTCCTACTAAATAAAAAAGGCGCTGTGTCTAAAGATATAGAAACGACGTTATTGGAACACTTGTCAGATTCTGGAAGAATTCTTTCCCACTTGCATTATAAAATCTCTAAAGTTAGGCAACATTTATTATTACCTTTGGTAGACCCATCGGTAAAAAATGTTTTAAAAGAGAGTTCCCCTGGCGAGAATTTGTTAAACATGGATATCAAATCGCAGGTTGAAGTAGTGAAAGCCACAGAAAAATTTGGGAAAGGTTTACGGACAATTGTTAAAAAACAACAACCTTCTATTTCACTGAAAAATAAAGGGGGGGGGGGGAGGTAGATCTAATACAGCTACATCTACATTCGTCAGGAATCAGGGAAACCAGAGAAACCCGACTCATTTCAGGGGGGAAATGAGGTCATTCAAAGGGTACCGCCCCTCGAAGGACAAATACCAGCGACAGCCTCCCAAGAAACGGTAAACACGGAAAACAGGGTAAGTAAACCAATAATAACAGGAGGCTGTGTTAAATCATGTTACCAAGTTTGGGAGAAAATAACTTCCAATCCAATAGTCTTATCTTGGATAAAAGGTTACAAGATTCCTTTCAAAATTAGACCCAGTCATTTAATAAAAATACGGAATAAAAAGTTCTCTCAAAGCGAAGCTACCTTAATAACGTCGGCTATTGAAGAACTTCAAAAATGTAAAGCAATAGCACCATGTAAGTCTAATACAGGTTTTATTTCACCAATATTTCTAGCGGATAAGTCAGATGGCCAAAAAAGGTTCATTCTCAATTTAAAAAAATTGAACAACTACGTGGCAACGCCGCATTTTAAGATGGAAGACTATAGGACGGCGCTTAAAATGATAACATCCAGGGTGCACATGACAACTGTTGATCTTAAAGACGCGTATTTTGCGATTCCAATACACAAAGGCGACAGAAAGTTTCTGAGATTCGAATTTAACAATTCGACTTATGAGTTCCTTTGCTTGCCATTTGGCTTATCCTCTGCTCCTTTTTGCTTTACAAAGCTTATGAAGCCCATTGTGGGATATATACGTTCACAAGGGATTTTATGCGTCAATTATTTAGATGATTTTTTGATTTTCGGTCAGTCCTACAGTACTTGTATGCAAAACACAACTATAGTTTGCAATCTTTTAAGCTCTTTAGGGTTTATTATTAATATCGGAAAAAGCTCTTTGATACCCAGTACATCTGCAAAATTTTTAGGGTTTATTTTCAACAGTCTAACCATGAAAATCGAACTTCCGATGGAAAAGAAAACAAAAATAAATAAATTGGCAAAACAATTTAAAAATAAATCTGTGTGCAAAATTCGAAATTTGGCTACATTTATTGGAAGTTTATGTTCAGCATGTCCGGCTGTAAAATATGGCTGGGCATACACAAAAATATTGGAAAGAGAGAAATTTCTCGCCTTATCTCAAAAACATAATAATTATGACGCGACTATGACGCTACCAAGTTACCTTTCCAACGAGTTCGAATGGTGGGAAAATAATATTTTGTCATCCACAAATGACATTAGGAATGAGAAATTTTGCTTAGAAATCTCAACGGACGCATCGCTTGTCGCCTGGGGCAGTTGTTGCGGCAAAGAAAAAACGCACGGGTTTTGGACAGAGTCACAAAAAAAGTTGCATATAAATGTCTTAGAATTAACAGCAATTTTTTACGGCCTTCAATGTTTTGCAAATGGGTTATCAAACTGTAACATTTTAATACGATGCGACAACACCACTGCCATATCATACGTGAATAGAATGGGTAGCATTCGTTTTCCGAACCTGGGAAAAATTGCAAGGAAGATATGGCAATGGTGTGAACGCCGAAACATATGGCTGGTTGCTTCATATGAGTCGTCCATTTCCAAAACCCCCTAAGTGCATTTTTTAACAAAATTAAGATTTTGGTGGGATCTGCATTAGAAATGTAGGTGGAATGGATTCCTGTATTTATTTTGTTCGTAAACCCACTAAAATGTATAAAAAAACAGCATTAAAGTTCGTGTTTGTTTCCAAAACCCCCTATGTGTATGGTGAATACTGTTCCAAAACCCGCCATGTTTTGAGAGAATTATTTTGTAGCAAAACTCACTAAGTGTAATTTAAAATACGTTGTGTTTTCAAGTTTAGTTCCAAATCCCGCTATTTACAAAATTGGTAATTTTAGTGTCTTTAAATTATTTTGGTTGGTATAATCGGTTCTAAAGCATTTTGTTTTGATACATTTAACCGCCAGAAGTGTAAGCGTGGCTGATAAATCAACAAGTCAAAGTATTTTGCACGTTTGTTTGCCGAGTTTGTTAAAAAAAAACATGGAAATTGAACCAGAAACGGACGAAGTTGATCAAGAGTTACAGTCTGTTGCTATAAGACCATCACTGCCTGGAAAAGGGCGCAAGAAAAAGGCAGATCCTGAAAATTGGGAAAAGAATCGAAAAAAACGTCAGAGGTAAGCCAATTTTTTTATGACTTGAGAAACAGGCGGCCCATTAAATTCAATTGAGTAGAACAACAAAAAAATACTTGATACTGTCGCATAGCATTTTTCCATGACCATAGTTTTGATATCAAAGGCCGACGCGCGCCGCGCCGACGTGGCTCACGAGCCGGTTTCTATCGCACAGTGGGACAAAATTCACAAAAGTTCAACCAAAATAGGTTATTCCAAATTAATTATCAGAGCAATTTATTTAGTTTTAAATATTGTCTCCTATTTAAAAATATGTTCATTGGTGGGTACGTATTAAGTAATGATATGCGTATATTTCAGATTAAATCGAAAAGCTCGGTACAGTAATGGTGCAAGCCTGCATTTGACTTTTTTTTTAGTTGTTCTAAGTAAAAAAAAAAGTTAAGTTTGAGGAAGTTCTATTAAAAATTTGGGTTAAATTTAAATTAATTTTGGAAAGCCTAGGATTTAATCTTGGATTTGATAGAAAATTTATAATTAGGACACATCAAAACCAGGCGTCGTCGCGTTCTGGATTTTTCTCTTATCAAATCGATCCTAAATTGAGGACTATAGCTGCGACCTTTTTAAATCGGCAGCTGATTATTAAACGTGTCTTTTTTTCGGTTTTTCAGGTGTCTGCCCACAGGCTTGCCTACCAAAAATAATTGTAAACATCAAGCGAAGTGTTTTGAGTGTAAAGATGTATCAATGCAAGACATACGTAGAATGCATGAACGTTTTTATGCTAATTCTAGTAAGGCAACTCAAAATCAATTCATATTAAAATATGTTGGTGTGTGCAGCCCAAGAAGATATAATGTTGCTGAAGAAGATGCAGAAACAAAAAGGGGTGTTACCACTACCTATTTTATTCCAGCAAGAAAAGATGGCGTTGTTTCACAAAAAAGGGTATGCAGAGAATTTTTTATGAAGACCTTGGGTATTAAGAAAGACAGATTGCAACTACTCTGTAGACGATTCTTGGAGACAGGTGACTTTGTTCGTGATAAACGTGGAGGAGACAAAAGGAGCATGAATTATAAAGATAAGAAAAAAGCTGTTAAAATTTTTATAGAGTCTATAAAGGCAATTGAAAGTCACTACTCTAGAGATAAAAGCGCTACCCGTCAGTATTTAAGCAGTGACTTGAATATAAAAAAAATATACGAAATTTACAATGAGAAAAACGAAAATGTTAAAGTAAAATACGAATACTTCCGTCACATTTTTGTTACGGATTACAATATAAGTTTTGGAAGTCCAGCAACAGATGTGTGCTCGACCTGTCTATGTCTAAAAGAAAAAATTAAAAATCTTAAAGAAGATGCTCAAAAAAACGAGGCTAGGTTAGAGCTTACTATTCACAAAAAAAGAGCTGCTTGCTTCTTTACACTTTTAAAGAGAAATGAGGAAGGCACTAAGATACTAAGTTTTGATTGTCAAAAAAATTTAATTCTTCCTAAATTGCCGGATCAGGCAGCATATTATACACGCCAAATGTATTTATATAATTTTACTATCTGTGAGGGGCACTCTAAATCAAAACAGAACATAACCAATACATTTGCTTACATTTGGCTTGAACATGAATTCGCCAAAGCATCCAATCTGATAGCATCTGCAGTATATCATCGTTTGCAGGAAACAGACTTCACCAATACCCAAAAAATAGTATTGTTCGCCGATGGATGCGGCGGACAAAATAAAAATTCAACATTACTTGCAATGCTATGCTTTTGGATGGTACAAAAAGCTTCAAAAGAAGTTACAGAATTGCAAATAATATTCCCCGAAGTGGGTTATTCTTTTATGCCCCCGGATCGAACGTTTGGTTTGATTGAAAGAGATATTAAGAAAAAAACAACAGTTCTCACTCCAAAAGAGTATGTTGAGGTAATTGCAAAGTATTCTTCAATAATTAAACTTGACTCAGATTGTCAAGTACTCGATTTTAAAAAGGAATGCGCAGAAATTATGAAAAAGCCCGGATTATGGCACTTCAAATTTAATGCTTGTAAAAGATTTATCGTTACTCGTTCTAAGGCTAATACATCTGCTCTGATACAAGGTGAACCTAATTACATGATGAATGTGGGAGAACCAAAGTCAGTTTGTAAACGGAGTAAAACTTTTATGTCAATGAAACCAGAGAGAATTGCACGGGGAAAACCACTAAAAGAAGAAAAATTTTTTACTTGAAGAGCATTTCGGAGAAAATTGGAAAAATGATGCACAACTACAATTTTATAAGGAAGTGATGGAAATGCAATATCCAAACAATGAAGAGCACGAGCAATCAGAGGAAGATGATGCAGACAAAATTCCAGAAGAATTTCCAAATTTATTTTAATAACTATAATTATGTTTGTAAAATAAAAATGTTTTTCTCTTAATAAGTCTTTTTTTATTTTTAAAATTTTTCAGAAAAAAATCAACACTTTAAAAAACATTAAAAAATAGAAGAAAATTAGTTCCATAGCAACTTACAAAAGGTAGGTAATGCAAAAAAGATAAGTTACTGTTTCAAAACCCACTAAGAGATATGTTTAGTTCCAAAACCCCCTATATAGTTTTTTTTTCATCTGATATCTTTTTTAATTATATCATCTCATTTTCACATTTGGTCATCTCAAAACTCTAATTTCATTAACAATTTATTAAAAAAAACTGAAATTTCTAACTTCATTCAATACCGAGTTATAAGTTTTCTTCAATTTTCTCAAAACCGTTTATGTTACATTTAGGGGGTTTTGGAAATGGACAACTCATATATTAGTTCAAAAAATAATTTTGAAGCCGATGAGCAGTCGCGACCCACGAGTGACGAAACCGAGTGGTCCTTATCCCAGGAAGCATTCAAAATCATTAAACAACGATTTGGAGACCCGGAAATCGACTTATTTGCTTCATATATAAATCACAAATGTGAAAAATACGTTTCTTGGCATAGGGACCCCGGTTCGTTGGCAGTCGACGCCTTCACGCTAACATGGGAAAACTTCTATTTTTATGCCTTTCCCCCATTCAACATGATACTACGGACATTACAAAAAATTATCCAAGATAAGGCGATTGGGGTGATCGTAGTACCACAATGGAGCTCCCAATCGTGGTACCCCATATTTTGTAAATTAAAAGTTGACGAAATCGTTTTTAATCCAAATCCTAATTTACTTTCTTGTCCTACCAATAGGGAACATCCAATGGGCCGGAAACTTACATTGGTGGCCGCCAAATTATCAGGCAGTCGTTTTTAGCTAGAAATGTCCCAGAAGTAGCGATAGATACCATGATTGCTTCTATATCAGAATCCACTATTAAACAGTATGATTCCACATATCGGTTATGGTTTGCTTTTTGCCAAGAAAACGCGGTATCACTATACGATGCCAACCCTAATGACGTTCTTTCCTTTTTACAGAATATATCACATCCAAAAATTATAAATACGGTTCTGTGAATTCTGACAGGTCCGCATTATCCCTCATAATTCCTCATGATCTAGGATCCAACCCTTTAATTAAACGTTTTATGAAAGGTATTTCCAATCTGAGACCATCGCAACCAAGGTATGATGTCACTTGGAATCCTCTGCCACTCCTAAAATGCATGGAGGAAATGACAGAGAATTTAAATCTTCAGCAAATTTCAAGGAAATTAGCGACCCTGTTAACTTTGGTCACTGGATCCAGGCTACAAATAATATCATTGATTCGTCTCTCCAACATTAAGATAACATCAGATGAAATTACAATTGTCATCACGGACAAAATAAAGACTTCCGGTTTAAACAGACCACAACCGATCCTTCATATCCCATTTTTCTTAGAAAAACCGTGTCTGTGCGTCGCTTCGGCCTTAGTCAGTTATATATCTATGACTGAATCCGTAAGAGAGGCGAATAATGATTTTCTTTTTATATGTTGTAAAAAGCCGCACAGCCCCGCAAGTAAGCAAACCATAAGCCGGTGGGTTAAAGAAATGCTAAAAGAGGCTGGAATCGATACAAGCATCTTCAAGCCCCATTCGACGAGACACTCGTCAACATCGGCAGCATGGAGACAAGGTCTTTCTTTGGAGTCCATTTGCAGGACTGCAGGATGGTCTGAACGCAGTGGAACTTTCGCTAGGTTCTATAACCGTCCATTGGCAGACAAATCGGATTTTGCAAAGACAATCTTAACCTTAAGTACTTAGATAGTGATTAGTTGCATTTATCTTACTATTTTTATTAGGATAAGAATCATGTTTTGGATTTGGAATAACAGTTTTGTTTTGTTTTTTCGTTCTTAATATATAGTTCTTCGTACTATTTCCTATATACAATTTTTATTTTTTATGACATGCTACGATATAAATGATGTGGACAACTGTATCGGAAGATACTTTAAACAACTACATATTTATTATCTGAGATGTCAAGGACTGGATGTGAGCATAATTATACGATCAAACGAACTTACCTGTGAAGTTCGATCGTAATTTTGCGAAACATCCAGTCCTTGACATCGGGCCCACCCTCCCCGAAAAATTACCCTTGATTACAGTTTACAGTTGCAACATCATTTCATCAACTAATATAATACTTTAAAGAAATGAGAAGTATAACGGAAGGTGAAGGCGAGGAGGAATAGAGAGAGAGAGAAGGGGAATGCCCATTTTGCTTTAAAATAAGGTGCACGGCAGACGGTACACAGGACCGTACTACATAGTTATTATCTGAGATGTCAAGGACTGGATGTTTCGCATAATTACGATCGAACTTCACAGGTAAGTTCGTTTGATCGTATAATTAAGCTCTTAAACCAGAATTTCTAAAAAAATATTCTATATGAAACTACTGCCCCTGTATAACATAATAATATGCTTTACTTGTATACTGAAAATCCGCCAAAGTGTCAAAAAATCTCATCAAATAGTGAAACCCCCTAAAAAAAATTATACTAGAGCCAATTCTGAAAGATTAGTTTTTTTTTAGTTATAACATCCTGTCTATTAACAAAAATTTCAAATCGGTACTAATAATCTTACGAAAGTTTTAGTAGAACAAAAAATTGAAAGAGTCACACCTGCGAAAACAGAATTTCTCCAATGTATTACCCAAATCTCCTAAACCGATATTTTATACCGATATCTTTCACTAGGAAAAGAAATCTTAAACCAGAATTTCTAAAGAAAGAAAACGTCCTATATATAGCTACGGCCCCTGTATAACATATTATAGGCTTTACGTATTCGTTATTATAGTTAAAATTCCTATGTTTAATAATATACTACGGTAGAATCATACAAAATTTAGAAAATCTGGCTTATATGCTGAAAAATGTATCTATTCTGAATCCGATTACATTACATTTCGCTGCATCGACTTATCCAAAAAAGGTAATGGAGTAGCACTTCTATCAAACGAATATCGACATTGCTTATATGTTCGGAATGATAGCAAATTGTCTTAAAGATATTTCACAAAATTGGGAAAAGTATTGCACCCCAAAGTGTGGTGGTACCCTGTATAATATATATTTATCCCAAGGGTCTATTCTTGCTGAATACAAATATCTAAATTTTACCATGCCATTCTCAAATATCTTCAAAAAAAATGTTTTTAGGCCCTAAAATTAAATAAAATGTACTTAAATATATACTTATTACCTTTGACAGCGGTTATAACCAGGCCGTTTTTAATTGAAGTTGAAGGCAACTTAATGCAATGTTTACGTGGTTGCCTTGGGGCGTTTTTCAAATTACAAGAAAAATGTGTGCAAATATATGAAGACTTTTTTAAGACAAATTTTCGAGTATGTAGGTACATCGTAAAAACAAGTAGTAAAATCGAAAGTTGTACAAAAGAGATTGTAGTTTCTGAGTCTGCTTTGCTATTTGCTATTTTATGAAGTTATTTAGTAATAACTTTGATTATATTTGGCTTGGAAGTAAAGGAATGCTTTAGAATTAGGCTTAATTTTAAAAAATTATAACTTAAAGTTTTTATACGATAATAATTGATTTATAATAAATTATATTGTTACTTAGTGCAGATAAAAGACCACCAAAGGGCAAAAAACATGTAATGCTATGCACGCAAGTAGTGTTTCTTCTTCAGCATTTAGCTGCAAACTTGAAAAGCAGTTTTGTATCTTTTGCTTCCTCATTAAATCTCTCTTATGGCAATTTTTAATAACAATAATTTTTAGCAAGCAACAGCAAAAAAATAAAAAAAAATATTTTAAGTAAATTGAGTTTTTTTAAAGAAACGGCTATAAAGGTAAATTGGTTATACTTTTTTGAAGACATGGGTCTATAAGAATTTCTTCTCTCATCTAAGCTCTTTTAAAATCTTTTTTGTTTTTGTCGAGAACTTGAAACGTTTGGTCACCAGAGGATATTCAATGGAACCTTGTTTTAGACCAAAAAACAAGGTTCAAAAATCCCTTTGAGTTATAGCGACCGAATGTTATAAATATACAGAAAGTACGATTTGACACTACGACGAATAAGGAATTTTGAAAATGGCAAGGACATATAATACTCGTCGAGTCGAGTGTTATAACAAGTGGATCATACCACAACGAAATATTTTGATTATTTTGTCTACATACAACATTGAGGCAAATGGTCAAAACTGTTTCAAATGCTTGGTGAAGTGGTACGTTATCTATCATCTGTGCTATTTGTCAAATGCACCCTTTCAGGGTATGTTTCAGATCTACACTGAGAACAGTGGTAACAATTGATTCTATCCTATACTTATGCTGCCCTATATCCTATGTTATATTGGCCTGGGGTCATTTATCGCGGGCACATGGATGTTTGCTGTACAAGAGAAGAGCTCTAAGGGTGATAGCTCATCTTGGTTATAGAGACAACTGTATAGAGAGGCATTTTCCTCGCTTGATATTCCTATATTACCATCCTTATATACATTAGAAGACCTTTTATATATCAAGAGAGGAAATGCATTTATTAACACGCAAGGATGGCCCTGCATATGGGCGATATAATTCTTTAATGCCATACCTGAAAGTATAAAAGACATTCTGGTAAATACATTTCACACTAAGATCAAGAGCCTTCTTGTTAGTAATCGTTTTTATTCTTTTGAAGATATTTTAAACTTATTAAAACTTATCTCAATAATATATTTTAAATTTTTTTGTCAGCAAATTATTTTAACAATTAGTTTTTAAATTTTATACCATAAGTTCTTCGGTAATTTGTATTTACTTTAACAAATGAGTATAAGCATAAGTAGACCGGCCGCGTTTTTCTAAAAAATAATATCCATGCACCATGTATTAAGAAATTGGAAATTCTTTGAATTACTGACGTGTTCAATTAATTTTTTTTTCATTAATGTCGTAAAGCTGCATCTGAAATTTAATACCTGAGGTTAGAATTTCAACAATGCTACGCCTGACCTGTAAGACGCACATATTTACACCCACTCAAATAAAGATAGAAAGTGATGCTGATGGTTCTTCGTTTTGTAACACTTCCAGCCAGGCGATAATGTCACAGGTTACTGAGGTAGAAGAGATGGTATACAATATACAAATTATGAAGGTATTACCTGCCTAAAAATTTTACGAATCAATTGCCAACATTTTAAATTTACTACTAGTTTTCCAAGAGACAAAGAAATAGGCAAACGATACATTGTTAGTTTTTTGTTAGGTCACATTCTCTACCTATCTATAATTACAATTCTAATATAAAATTATTTTTCCCAGCATTACTATTCGCTGCTAGATTACAATCTATTGTTCTTTGGTATTTAAGCATCTTCTAGGTGGGACTTTTAAAAATGCGCAAATTCATGTTTTATGCAAAATTGCGTAGTAACCTTTAGGAAGTGAAGAAATGTTATTCGGCGACCTTGATAATTGAAATTTAAATTAGAAGGATTTTCATAGAAGTTATTTTGTTTGTCATCACGCTAGACTTAAGAAACTATACCGGATGTTGAGAAATATATCTATATTTTTTTCTTTTTTTTGCAAGTATTTGAATAAGCTAAGGACTTATTCACCTGATAATAATATGCTTAGAGCATTCTTGTACCTACTAATAATACCCGATTAATTATTTGTGTTTGTACTGGTGATTCCATACAGGAATTAAGCCCGTCTGGCGAGAGCAAATAATTTTAGGTGATTAGTATTAGTAGTAAAATAAATACGAGTGAGACACCCTCGACATTCGATGACAACGGTAGGTTTAAAATTACGCTTGGAAGCTATAAAATAAAAAATGCCCCCCACATCTAATGACTTGACGATATAGATATTTACAAATCGATTTTAATTCGATAATAATTAATAAATTAAAGCACTATATCACTGATCCATCTTAAGGGTTACTTCCGCATTTGCCTTAAGGAAAAATTTATTAATTTTTAGTTTGCTTATTTGAGATGGCATAAAAACAATTAAAGCTTCTTATTACGGTTATTGGAAAAAATATATTTATAAATTTAACATTCATTAGGTAACTGTATAGTACGATATAAATACAGATTGACATCAACATTGGACTTTAACATAATTTACGAATATAATATATGAGCTGTTCTATAAGGGAAGTATTATAAGAACGAAAATTTGTTGCGTGTCATCTTTAATCTAAAACTCTTAAGTTATAATTCTTCAAAATTTAAACCTTTTTGGTGGATACGGCTTATAATGTCTACAGTAGCGGAGTGACTGCTCTTTTTCAGTGTAGCGATTGTTACACGAGAAACCTGAATGACGACTAAAAAAAAGTTTTCTCTTCTGCATTTCGATGACAGCGATGTGCCCCTTCACGCATCATTGCCAAGAAAACAGACAACTTAAAAAGTATTATATATATTGCACAAACATAACGCAGTTTTTTTTTGGGGGGCCATTAGGGGAGTTGAGGGTCTCTTTAGCTTGGAGGCCCACATGACGATAGCCAAATCGCCAGCATTACCAGTCCGCCATTGAATGTTTAGCATATTGTGTGTAAGCCCAATTGACAATTTTTAAACAGTCCAACAACGTTGCAAAGGTCTACTCCTAAGATTTATGGAAATCCGGTTTCAGTGAAATCCTTTTGAACAAATGGTATTCATATATATTCATAGAAGATTTTGGAATTTCAGCCCTTCTAAGGGATTTTCTTTAGAGAATCTTACTAGCGCAAAAAATTGATGTTCATTTTATGCCGGATTTGTTTGGTATGATGTAAGATTTTCGGATCAACTTTTCTATTTAATATTTTTTCTTCCAAAATGGCAAATAAAGTGACTTTAACCAATTTGGATGTTTTCGCTTTTATTGAGCGCCCTGTATAAAAGCATGTAGGTTTTTTTTACGTAACAGGTATATTTTTTACCCAGAAAAGTTATTCCTAATTTATTTTTTCTCGAAAAAAATATTATCTTCTTTCATCCCAAGAAAGCTGAAAACTCATTTGAATCAAATTCTCTCCCATACGAACTTATCTTGGTACAACTAAGATGTGCTTATGATGTGTCTTGTTCAAAAGGTGAAAATCTACAGCATACTAGAAAATGTTTTTTGACAAACAGTACATCTCCATATACATATGTATGTATATCAATGGCTCTCTCAAGTTGATGCAAAAATGTATAAATATATGTATACATATACAAAAAAAATTAGACCTGTTTTACAGTCTTTTTAAAAGCTAAGTAAAAAAAAAAAAAATTGGTATTTTTAAGGGACTTTTTGACCCGCTAAAGCTACCCTGTGTAGTGGACAAATTGTTTTATATAGAAAGAGATTAAAGAAATTTGACGTGTTTTTTATTTATTTTTATTTTTTGTACAGTTTAAAGTAAAAACATATTTTCATTTTTTGGGGACTGTTTCATATCTCTAGCGCACCCTTTCATATTAGAAAAAAATATATTTATAAACAAATATCCTCCTATATAGTCTACCTACATATTGTATTAATAATGTAATTTCACTAAAACAGATTTTCGATAAAGTTTCTGCGTGGTCTTTTGCAGCAAAAATAGGGGAGACCGCGAGGCCAAATTCTTGAGGTGATTAGATTTGATAATGTCATAATATGTATGAAACTTCTAGTGGTACGAAAGATTTCTAAAATGTTAGGGGGGTGTATTATTTAAATTGAGAACAAAATAGCCCAAGAGCCCGTGACAAAAACTGTAACAGCTTTGTAATGGCTTATATTTCTAGATGAATGATTGAAGATACATATAAGTCAGCAGCCGCTCGCAACGTCCGATAGTGGGACACCTGGCGTCGGCGCGCTTTGAAGTATGTTAAATTATTCCGTGCACCACTACCAGTGTTTCGTAATAGTTGAAAATTGGCACTAAACCTGTTTCTAGTACAAAAAAACATGAGAAAGTGGTCAGACACATAGTTGTGGAACGCGGCGGGTCAGCATGTCGCATAAGTAGACGCGATAATGATGTCAGTACAAGAGTTTTGTAATGGCTGATTAATTTATTAAACTTTTGCTTGTCATGAGCTCTCCGGCTAAAAATAATGAGAGTCAATGGTATTTTTAGAAGCACGCATTTCTAAAAAAATAATATTTTATTGGGTCTTGTGGACAATAAGTATTTCCGATTTTGCGATGTTTTCAAATTTGAAACGAAAACCTATGTCGTATAGTAAATTAAAAAAATGAAATTTGCGGATGAAACACTTTTGACCCAGAAGAAAAACCAAATTTCCTTTAATTTTCAAAACATTGCAATGCAAAAACTCGTTAACTGGCATCAGAAATAAAATATAGTGTTGCCAAAACTGTCTTCAGTGGCTAATCTGGTGCTAACCCGGTACCGATTTACCGAGTATACCGTTGTCGGCTCTGCGCTGCCAGTTCCACATTTATGTTATGGCTTTAAAGATGATGTCTTCGGGCCTAACCTGGTGCTAACCCTTTATTGTTTCACATTGTGCTCCTACTGACAGCGTTTCAGCTATATAACAAAATATTATTAAAAACCTATACATATAAAAAGCTATACAACAAAATATTATTAAAACCCCCTGGCAACACTGCTTCTTGAATACGAGGAAATGGAAATTTGTATGCAATTTTAACTCAATTAAAGTAACAGACGTTTATAACCATATAGTGCCTTACAATGTTATGCTTTTTTTCATAGAAAAGTGGTTCATCCACATTTTTTTTGCTGAAATGTATTTATTTTGGGGTAAGCTCTACAGTAAATGCAAAAAAGTGAGAAAATTAAAAATATCTTTTCTCTCCAAGGGCCATTTTATTTATTTACAAGCATAAACAAAATAGAACTTAAGCATATTAACTGATTGATTATATACATATAAGAATTTATTTTTATAGAAAATTTTAAAATTTAATTATATAATATGGCTCCGTTTTTCGTGGATGTTTGTTACATAGATGGATCTGTATCAAGTTGGTACCAAGTTAGGCGCTGAAACACGAAGGCACATCGTTAAAGCTCTATCATAACAAATACAAGGTACGTGGATTTTGTAGTTTATGTGTGGAAAACCATAACACTTTCGCCATGCATACAAAATATTAACGTTTTAGTTTCACTTTCGAAAAACAACATGCCACCTGGAAAGTGCCTTTACAAGCAAAAATATATCAGAAAACCTTTACAACACAACACAGTTTTTATATTGATTTGCAGTTTTTTCAAAATATTTTACATATCATTTATTTGACATGATTTTCTATTTTTTCTATATGCAGTCACGGCTTTTTTACAAAACAATTAATACATTTTCAAAAAATGTAGACTCTAAAGTGGGAGAGAGAAAATATCTGTTATACATTTTTGAAACTCCTGTTTAAAATCGAATAATAGGAAATAAAATAAAGAATTTTTTTTAATAACTCAGAAAATGGTAAGTCTAGAAAATTTGTTCAATAAATTCTGCATCAAAGGGTATATAAAGAACGATGTTTACATCTACACCACTTAAATAGCGCTGTTCAAAATTGTATTGTGAACACCTCCTTTTAACCGTTTTCGGAATCCGAAATTAAAATTCATTGAGCTGGTTCAATGCAGCTTGCAGACAATAAAATCCTATCAATTTTGATGTTGCCCTAATAAAACTTTATTGATAACAGTTCAAAATTTACTTCAAAGATACAGAAGAAGACAAAAATACCACTTTGTCATTACTACATGTTGGTATACTCTGTTTGCTCGAGTTGCCGTATTTACCCCAATATTTTTTGATATTATTAATTTGCGTATCAGAAATTATTCATAAGTAATAGATTCAATTCTATCAAAAATCTATTTCTGTGCCCCAATAGAAATGGAATGTTCAACTGGTAAGAAAATTGCAGTTACAAGTTACTTGCTATAGCTATTATATATTCACTTTAAGGACATACAGTTTCTTTACATTCAAAAGTTGTGCAATATTAAAAATGATATTCTATGAAATACTATAAAATGACTCCATTCACTGTTAAAATAGAAATGTGAGTGATAAATTATTTCCATTTTAATTACTCAAATTGACAATTCACTTATTGGTAGTATTATATTTTTATCCAAGGTTTTGTAAACTGTGTATTCAAGCCTTTATAGTAACTAAAAAACGTATTCTTAAACAACTATCATATAAAAATTAATAATAAACAAAAAAATGATATTGCAAAAATTAAAAATTACTTTTGGATAATAAAAACATTTCTTGTAGTTCATGTCTGTCATTTAATTTTAACTTTTTTATATGAACTGTACTAATTGGAAAAAAAATATATTATGAATGTATATAATATAAAAGGCTAACATGATATTCAACAGCAGTACTCCAACTAAGCTTAAGCTTTTATAAAATAACTAGTTCCGAGAATTTGAAAACACTTTGAATATTTGAATTTGACAGAAAACCCTTCAAACACTTCGTTGAGAAAATACAGTTCTATTTCAAAACAACTCGGCGTTCCAATATGTATATATATATATATATATATATATATATATATATATATATATATATATATATATATATATATATATATATATATATATATATATATATATATATATATATATATATATATATATATATATATATATATATATATATATATATATATATATATATATATATATACACATTATTACAATAATAGCGTAATGAACAAACAGTAAAATAGGTATAACTGTATTGCCAATGATCAAAACTAATCTAATCAGTAGACGCATCAGTAAAAGTAGAAAAATCGAAAGGTCATTACCGCTAAACGGTCACTTACCAAAACTTTCATGTTTGTAGAGAAATGAGCAACACAGATCACCGCGCGAGCAACGGAAAACAGGCTTCGAGATAGACGGGTCATTTTGCTTATATATGCCCCCCGTTCAGGGGTACTCCGTCAAAAAATTGTAACATCTTTGAAATATCAACCGATAGAAATGATGAGTTTATGTAACTGGAGAGATTCTTCGAATTTTATCGCCAGTTGGACAGAAATCCTCCACGTAAATTATATACTTAAATAATCTCATTTAAAAAACTTTATGTAAACACTAAATTATTATCAATTTATATGAAATTGCAACGAAATGTATCGTATTCTAAAAAAAATTAAATGTATTTAGTAAAGCTATACTCAACGAAAACTCGGAACTGCATACGTATTTTAAGATATACTTACCGTCAGTTTTTGAAAATACAGTCTGCAGATAAATTACATTGAGCTAGAACTTTTTGAGACAGGTATGCGTCTACACTATTTAGTAATCAATTTAATTTCACGCTTTGTTTGTAATATTTAGTAATTAGATATATATATATATATATATATATATATATATATATATATATATATATATATATATATATATATATATATATATATATATACATATACGGGGTGTTTCTTAATTGAGTGTCAATATTTAAGGAGGTGATTTTAGGGTCCATTTTAAGAAGAAAACTTCATATAAACATATGTCCTTAACGGTGTAAATTTTGAGATACAGGGTGTTAAACTTTCAATAATTTCATAATTTTTCGATGATATCTCGAATACCACTCTAGATATTGTAATGAAATTTGGTATAGAGGTACTATGCATCTAGTGAAATTTTTTGATGTAGAAATTTTTTTTTTATTTCCACCAGTGGCGTCCGTACGGAATCCGACCTGCATATTTTCCCAGACATTGATGGTACGCCACTGATTTTTTTTTAAATAAAAATTATTTTTGAAATTCCCATTCATTTTTGAGCAAGTTTGATCTCTTGGTAATTTTGGGTTGAACAACCGTTTCTCTGCAGAGTTTTAACAATATCGTTAATATGACAACACAAATCGCCATGGCATGCAAGGAAATTTTTTTTTGACTGAAATTCAAGAAATCCAATTTGCTTATGAATAACTAATACCCAAAGATTTCAAAATTATTATTTGAGCTTATAATTTTTAAACACGAAACTATAAAATACTATTAGTTCATCAATAAAGAAAGGTTACTAATAATAATTATTATTGTAGTAGGCTTTGGCTGTCAGAATTAATACTTCTCTTGTAACTTAATTTGACAGTTCAGCTTTCAGATTCAGTCGGGTTTAATTAATTTTGTGTTCTAAATATCTGATATATGTGAGAAAAGAAATGATTGAGTTTACCAATGAAGAGTTGGCAGACATGCATTACATGTATAGTTTGACTGATGGCAGTTCACCGGAAGCTAGGCGATTATATCAAGAGCGCTTTCCTGGTAGAGTCATACCAGATAGGCGAATATTTGCAAATGTGCATAGAAGGTTGACTGAAACAGGTACATTAAAGCCAAATAATCAATTAAAAGGGGCCCATCGGACTGTAAGAACTCCAGAAATTGAAGAGGCAGTATTAAATTCCATAGATGAAAATCCTGAACTGAGTACTAGGAAAATTGAAATTAACTTAAATATTTCGCACATCCTAGTTTGGAGAATTCTACATAATTTTTTTATACCCATATCACATTCAACGGGTGCAACCCTTACTTCCCCGAGATCTTCCTTTCCGAGTTAATTTTTGTGAATGGTTTTTGGAAAAAATTGTGCGTAATCCCTTATTTGATCGCGAAATAATGTTCACAGATGAAGCGAACTTCTCCAGGAACGCTATCAGAAACTTCCACAATAATCATATCTGGGCCGACGAGAACCCCCATGCCATTGTAGAACATCATCATCAACAGCAATTCTCTGTAAATGTTTGGGCTGGCATTATCGAAAATCACCTAACTAAATGGCCATAATTATCGCCGGTTTCTTGAGAACGATTTGCCGATATTGTTAGAAGATATACCAATTCTGATTAGAAACAGAATGTGGTTCATGCACGCCCGCTCACTTTTGTATTGAAGCCAGAGAATATTTGAACCGCACATTTAACAACAGATGGGTAAGTCGTGGCGGACCCTAAGCATGGCCCCCTAGGTCCCCAGACCTAAATAGTTTGGATTTTTTTCTATGGGGACATCTTAAATCTTTAGTTTACCGCACCCCAGTAAACACTGTAGAGGAGCTGAAGGACCGTATAAGAGATTCTTGCGATATTATCAGAAACACCGAGGGTATCCTTCAAAGAGTTCGCGACAACATGAGGAAAAGGGCTGAAGCGTGTATTCTCCAAGGTGGTGGGCATTTTTAACAACGTATCTAATTTTTTTCTTCTATTTTGTTTCACAAAGTGTGCTGTCAATTTGTTAAAACCTAATTATTTTTGTTGAAATTATTAATTATGTACCTAGTTGTATTAGTACAGTTTTGTAAATAACTTGTTATTGAAGAATGTCATATTATTTTAATAAAATTTATAAAAAGTATTTATGAAGGAACAAACTTCTGAAAAACGTTGACATGGTGGTCCTAGATTGGTGGCTGAAGACAACATACTATTATCTACAAATATCTCTCACTAAGATAAAGCGATTTCTGATTTTAATAAGAATGGACATAGTAATTACTTTCACGCCACTGATTTTTCTAAAATAAAGCATTTTTATTGATTCATTTGTTTGTTTTTGAAAACTTTTAGTATTTATTTTCGACAAGATTTGATTTCTCGAGCTTAATACAATAATATTCCTCTGCATGCATGGTGATATCCGTCTTATGACCAGGGATTGTTTGGACCATCCAGAGAAACGGTTTTTATTTTTTAAAACGAAAACCGTGCATCCAACACAAAATTATCAAGGGATCAAACTTGCTCAAAAATGAATGGGAATTTCAAAAATAATTTTTATTTAAAAAAAAATCAGTGGCGTACTATCAATGTCTGGGAAAATATGCAGGTCGGATTCTGTACGGACGCCACTGGTGGAAATGAAAAAAATGTTCTACATAAAAAAATTCCACTAGATGCATAGTACCTCTATACCAAATTTCATTACAATATCTATAGTGGTATTCGAGATATTATCGAAAAATTATGAAATTATTGAAAGTTTAACACCCTTTATCTCAAAATTTACACCGTTTAGGAGACATATATTTATATGAAGTTTTCTTTTTAAAATGGACCCAAAAATCACCTCCTTAAATATTGACACTCAATTAAGAAACACCCTGTATACATATATATATATAGATATATATATATATATATATATATATATATATATATATATATAAATATATATATATATATATATATATATATATATATATATATATATATATATATATATATATATATATATATATATATAATACATACATACATATACATTTTTAAAATTTAAATTAAATATGTGTAGTATATGTCAGATATGTGGATTATGTATACTTTTTATTCAACTATTTTACGTTCTATGGTAAGTCCTAAAATTTTTAATACTTTATAAACTTAAAAAAATAGTGCTAAACAAATTTGCTAAACTAAATAATTTTGTTGTTAATGTATTGACCTCAAACCAAGAAAAATTAGGATAAATATTTATTGAAAAAAAAGGTCAAAGAACACAAAGCAAAAAACTTATTTATATATATATATATATATATATATATATATATATATATATATATATATATATATATATATATATATATATATATATATATATATATATATATTTTTATTTTTTTTTTTCCTATAATTGCCAAACGGACTACCGTATCCTTAATATTCAATATTCGTTGTCGTATATATTTCGAGAGCCTCTATATTTTTAGTGATGTGACTTTTTTTCGATAGGGGGCACGGTTTACGAGTTATCTCTGATTATATAGCCGAAAATATGGTTTCTGGCCTATAATTGCGAAACGGACCCCCCGTAACCCCAACGTTAAAACTTTACCGTACGTATTTCCGGTTCCCGCAAATTTTTCGTGGTATGAGTTTTTCCGATAGAGGCTACGGTTTGGGCGTAATTCGGAGTGGATGTATATGCGATGCGAATATGTATATATATATATATATATATATATATATATATATATATATATATATATATATATATATATATATATATATATATATATATATATATATATATATATATATATATATAGTGATTTTCTGGACCAATTGAATTATATTCTTAGGAGATTTTCCTGGGTTTTTGGTCACAATTTTTAAAAACGTTAAAACGTTTTTTTTTATTTAAATAGGTTTTCTAGAGTTTAATAATTTATATAATGATTATTACTTACCTTCTGTACTCTACAAGGCGATCTACAGGATGTATTATGCATTATTTGTTTTTCATTTTAAAAAATATATGTGGTCTTTGCCATAAATGAAAAAATTACATTCACTATCTAAAATTAATTATTATTAGGAAAATTGTGCTAGAAAATGTGAGTAATAAGTGTTCACAATATACATGGAAACTTTCTTCATAATTCATTTTTCAGAAAATTTTATTCTTGTTAAAAGTTTTGCACCAGGCGAAAATAATTTTGATAGCATTTAAGTTATCTCAAAAACAAAAAAAATTGAATTCGGAAACCAAAGTTTTAGAAATAAAAGTTTTAAGGCCATCAAAAATCCTAAATAAATTATTTTTTTCATTTTATAGTAAATGAGATACTTAGATTGAAATATATGTTTTTTTTTTATGTTTTTGCCTAAAATATCTGCTTAACTATAATAAATATAGAAACATTTTACATAACTTTTATTTATGATTATTATGGCTTTTATATATTGCCGTCACAAAAATTTCATTTTCAATTTTTTTTCTTTTTGAAGCCCACTTTTTTAATGTCAAAAACATTTTCTCCTCATGCAAAAACTGTTGTCAAGTTCAAAATTTTCTGTGAAATGTATTGATGATTTGACCAGGAAATTATATTATATTATTATATTTTTATTTTTTGGAATCACTTCCTGAAAAAATGAATGACATTTTCGGACAAATTATATGAGAAAAATATTTAAGTTGAATACTTTCATCCTTTATAAACATTTAAATATTAAAATGGTAAATCTTAGTGTTTTAAAGTAAATAGTTACGAAACTGCTAAGGACTTTAGGCCCATCAGTCTATCCTCTTTTCTTTTGAAAACCATGGAGAAGATATAATCAATGCTTATATAAGAAACGGCGGACTGGGTAGAAATCCCATGCACCCATTCCAGCACGCTTACAGGACAGCCATGTCGACGGAGACGGTGCTTCATAGTCAAGTCAGTAGACTGGAGGTGGGGGTCTAGTCCAAGGAAATGGCTCTGGGTGTGTTCTTGGATATCGAGGAAAGGAAGGGCGGTTAACAACACCACCTTTGACTCCATTAGTGAGGCTGCTGAGAGTTTTGGCGTGGATAGGGCTGTAATTAGGTGGGTTCGCGTCATGCTTGAAAGCAGAATCATAACATCTTCTCTTGGGAGCATGACAGTATGCTCGTCCGTGGTCAAAGGATGTCCGCAGGGCGGAGTTCTTTCTCCGCTCTTGTGGTGTCTGGTTGTGGATGGGCTGCTTCATACTCTCATAAAAGAGCGGAGTTTATGCTCAAAGCTACGCTGATGATCTTGCCATTATAGTAAAAGGCAAGTTCCCAAAATACCATTATAAGGCTCATCTCTCTAGAGGGCTTTGGCCATGGTGGAAAAGTGGTGCCAAATTAACACGGTCTGTCTGTTAATCCGGATAAGACCGAAATGGTACCATTTACCCATAAGAGAAAAGTGGACCTTGAGAGGCTCACCCTCTTTGGGAAAAAGCTGTTCAGACCTTCCGGAAGTCGGAAACAGTGTAAAAAACATGGGCGTCTTAATAGACTCCCGACTGACCTGGAGGGATCATATTGAAAGGATCAATTAACAAAAAGGACCACAGCGTGTCTATGGGCGTATTTAATCTACAAATTTTTTTAAAATAGGGTTCATAAATTTTACAACTCGGCAAACAAACAAAATCTCCTTTTTTCCTTACATTTTGTTGATGGTTTATCTCAACAATTTTAAAAATTATTTAAACCATATAATATTGTCGTATGCCGCAAGAACTTCAATTTGCTGGAAAAACATTCCATTAGACTAAGAGCGAAAGCTCCAAAAAAATAAAAAAGCAATGTTATCTACCAAATCTCCTGTAATAATTGTTATGTCGTTTATATAGAGCAGACTAGCTAATACTTAGAAAACACGAATAAAAGTAATAAATATGATACAAAAAATTGTACTCCCCTTACCAACCAAATAGGTTAGTTTATTTTATTCTGTGACAGTAATAAATATATATCTGTTCTGTCCGTGTAAATCATATCGACTAGTCGATATGATTTCTACGGCATGCATGCCAGACACATTTTTTAAATGTGTATATATTCTGGGATATATGTATAATACATTTTTAAGTGTTATGTGACCCATTTGTAAATAGGCAAAAGAAAAGCAAAAGCAATAACCTTGGTTTTATTGCCCTCTTTTTTTTAACCTACTGATAAAGGCATTTTGGCCGAAACGTCTGAAATTAATACAGATTAAAATAATTTCAGAGTAATAAAACAATTTCTATTTTTTAAAAAAGAAAATTGTGACCAAAAACCCAAGAAAATCTCCTAAGAATATAATTCAATTGGTCCAGAAAATCACTATAAGCATATATATATATATATATATATATATATATATATATATATAACAATGGAGGGATTCCTCTCCATCCTTCCTCAAACCGGAGGGCCTTGTCTGGTTTACAGATGGCTCTCTAATGAAGGAGGGTTCTGGGGCGGAAATTTATGGGGAGAGTCCCAGGGCAAGAATTAGTCTTGCTCTTGGACGGTATGCGACTGTATATCAGGCTGAGATTACAGCAATCTTGGACTGCGTACAGGAAAACCTCTCCAGAGGATACCACGACAAGCATATCTATATATGTTGTGATAGTCAAGCCGCGATTAAAGCTCTGTCCTCCAACAGAGTCAATTCGCTGCTAACGCTTGAATGCAGGAGAGCCCTAGAGAGGCTGTGTGAGTCCAATAGGGTTAGCCTCATTTGGGTGTCTGGCCATCAGGGCATTGGGGGTAATGAAGGGGCGGATCAGCTGGCTCGGAAAGGTAGCAACACTGCTTTCACTGGGCCGGAACCTACTCTTGGAATTGCTCCTTCAGTTGTCAAGGCTAGGATTAAGAATCGCACTGTCGAGGAATTCCGTGCTGAATGGCACGAGCTAGCAGGACTCAGACAGTCTAAGGTCTTCATATCAGGCCCTTATAGCCGTTCTGAGTCTAATAGACTTCTAAACCTAAACAGAAGTCAACTTAGAACTATTACCGGGGTCCTAACTGGACACTGGCTAGTGAAATATTACCTGCATAAGATTGGACTCGACAACGATCCATACTGCAGGTTTTGTGCTGAGGTAGATGAAACTATCGAGCATCTAGTCTGTCGATGTGACGCTTTAGTCAACGCCAGACTGCTTTGCTTGGGTGACACCTATGTGGAACCCGAGCTTGTGGGACGTGCGCGACCTGAAAGGGTCCTTTCCTTTCTAAAAAGGAGTGGGCTCTTGGCCTGACACGCCTACTTGGGGGGATAGCACAATGGGCCCCAGTGAGCCTAAGTGCTGCTCTTGTCGGGCTCCCCATCTATGTCTATGTCTAAGATCGTTATTCCTTTTTTGATTAGTTGGGTCATTTTATATTTGTTTATACGTTTTTTTATCATTCAGCAAGCTATATATTTTTTATTATATTCTGATGAGTTCATAATTACAGTTTTATTAGTTTTGTCAGCTCTTAATACTATTAGTGAGAATTTTCCTTTAGAAAGTTTTCAGTTTCTTTAATTTTTTTGGAGTACTTTTAAAATTAGTTTTATATGTTACACGATTTTGCTCTCAGTTTCTACTTCCTTTCAGTTTGGAGGTGGTTTATCTCGTTTTCAATATTGTATAAAATTTTAACTATTGGGAGAGACTGCTCATTTTTCATAGACGTTGCCAAATTTGATCCTGGACTTAGAACTTCTAGGGCGTAATCGGGAATGATAGTTTGGGATACATTTTCGACCCACGAAATTAATACACTAATTCAAAAACAAGGTTTTGTTTTTGAATTAGTGTATTAATTTTATTTTTATTTTTATAGTTTTGAAATAAAGTTCGAAATTTAAATTGATTAAAAGGTTCGGAGGGTTTTTTGTTACAGCTTCTGTAATAAGATGATTCGAAACAGTTAGAAAGAATTTTGGTAAAATATGTTGATTATATATTACAGGTTTACAATTGGAAATTGAATGTGAGTTGTACTAAAATTAAAATTTGCTGGTTTTATTTTTTCAGACTTGCACCTCAGTAGAAAAATTCTTCTATTTTTCTGATTGGCAATTTTTCTTGATATATTTTCATATTTTTTCGTGCAATTTACGGTATCTTTTATTATTATTATGCTTTTTATTGGGTAACTATTTACTTTAAAACACTAAGATTTACCATTTTAATATTTAAATGTTTATAAAGGATGAAAGTATTCAACTTAAATATTTTTCTCATATAATTTGTCCGAAAATGTCATTCATTTTTTCAGGAAGTGATTCCAAAAATAAAAAATATAATAATATAATATAATTTCCTGGTCAAATCATCAATACATTTCACAGAAAATTTTGAACTTGACAACAGTTTTTGCATGAGGAGAAAATGTTTTTGACATTAAAAAAGTGGGCTTCAAAAAGAAAAAAAATTGAAAATGAAATTTTTGTAACGGCAATATATAAAAGCCATCATAATCATAAATAAAAGTTATGTAAAATGTTTCTATATTTATTATAGTTAAGCAGATATTTTAGGCCAAACATAAAAAAAAACATATATTTCAATCTAAGTATCTCATTTACTATAAAATGAAAAAAATAATTTATTTAGGATTTTTGATGGCCTTAAAACTTTTATTTCTAAAACTTTGGTTTCCGAATTGAATTTTTTTTGTTTTTGAGATAACTTAAATGCTATCAAAATTATTTACCCTGGTGCAAAACTTTTAACAAGAATAAAATTTTCTGAAAAATGAATTATGAAGAAAGTTTCCATGTATATTGTGAACACTTATTACTCACATTTTCTAGCACAATTTTCCTAAAAATAATTAATTTCAGATAGTGAATGTAATTTTTTCATTTATGGCAAAGACCACATATATTTTTTAAAATGAAAAACAAATAATGCATAATACATCCTGTAGATCGCCTTGTAGAGTACAGAAGGTAAGTAATAATCATTATATAAATTATTAAACTCTAGAAAACCTATTTAAATAAAAAAAACGTTTTAACACACATAACTAAATAAAATAATTCAAGTTCCAGATCTTGGATTATTGACATCATTAATACTGATATCGTTGCTATAGGTACTTTCCCTAAAAATAAATAAATTATTTGATTATATATATTATATTATAGTGCGAGATTTTAGGGTCATATTTTTAGTCAATACTCAATTTTGAGGATATATAATAATTAAACACGAAAAGAGCACATCTTATATAAGTTTTAACATTTTGTTTAATAAATTTATTTAATAATAACGGTAATACTAACAGATTTTTTTAGGATGCTTGGCAGTTTTTTTTATATGATTTTTATTTGAATTTTGATGAATTCTAATTGTGCTATCTAAAAGATAAATAGACGAAAAAACTAATAGCTCTCAAAATCAATCTAAATATATAAATCTTACCAAGGCTATAATATAATATTGCTACCTCATCTCATTATACAAGAATTTGAATGCTGTCACCTTCAATTCGGGACAAGAACTTGACCTATAGAGAAAAACAAAAATGTTTACTAATAAAAATTGATTTGTATAAATTTGAGAAATAGTATTTTTTGCACCAAATTTTTAACTTAAATTTTTACTCTCCTCGTAAAACGGGAGTATTGTAATCGTGAAAAAATCATTCTCCAAGATTTTTTCAGATCTTCACGTTTCTGGGTCTCTAGATGACGAAAAACATGTTTTCTTAATTCCGTCGGTCTGTCTGTCTGTTCCCGGCATAGCTAAAAAACTACTTACCCAATTGACTCCAAATTTTGGTCAAAAATTAAAGGTGATATGGGGATAATCTGGTAACATTTTGGTAAAAATTCAATATGGCGAAACAAATTGGCGGCCTAGTAAAATGTTAAACAAATTATTATTAAAAAACTGCTCATCTAATTTTCTCAAATTTTGCAAAAACATCATTTATTATGTTAGAATCATCTGATAAAATGTTGGTCAAATTCAAGATGGAGGAAAAAATGGTCGTCTAATAAAATATTTAAAAATCAGCCTGAAAAATCTGCTTAGTGCTTTGATTTCAAATTGTGTGCCATAACTAATTGTGGTATAGTCCGACACACGATAAATGGTCATGAAGTTGCCGGGCTCATAACGATCAGGTGGTATTTTACCCTCAATAAAGATTAAGGTCTGGTTTGCAAGCGTTTCTCAGAACAGGTCGGTATTTTATGTTTATTATTAAATCATTTAAACTGTTGCATTAGCGGTGTTCAGTGGTGTATTTATTCTTAGAAACGATCTTTCTTTGAGGTGTTATTAGTAATTTTTAAAATATCTAAACCGTGGGTTGAAAACTGCGATTCCGACGACGGAATTAAAGAGATAAACGAGCAAAAAACAAAATGTCAATTATCGATGTGCTGTAAGAGAATTGTTTTACGAGTATATCAAGGTAAATATATAAAAATATAAAAGGTATCTAATAAAACAGTCACTCTAGTCCATTCGGTCAATCACATTAAATAGGTAGTTTTAAATATTTCTGAATCTCCAAATAAAACATTGTTATTTTGTTTAAATAAATTTGTTTGTAATAAATATTTTGTGCAAATAAAAATTTTTTTAAACATTTTATCTGCAATATAAAGCGGTAAAACGGTTCTACCGATAAACTACTTAAAAACGATTTTACGCTATAATAAGATCAATAAGGGATAACATTTTTTTCTTAAATGTAAAAAAAATATATGAAGGAACATTCCTCGAAACATTCACTAAAAGTAGGAAAAATAAAAATATTAACGGATCGCTACTCCATACAGTTCAGTTTTGGAATGTACTCCAAAATATACCTAACCCTTTTTTTACATACTTGGAAGTCAGCTGGTGGCCGACGGCCATTTTGATTATTTTAAAATAATATTTTTGTGATCTCTGTTTTCTTCAATTGTATTCATACGGCGACGTCTTTTGCGACTCCTTACAATGCCTTTAACTATAGCACATCCGCCAATAATAACTCACATACTAAGGCAAAGCTTTAAACCGCACTCACTCATATTTATATTCAGTAAAATCAAGAAACGTTCAGTAACCTGAAAAAAGTACCAATCATAAACAGCAAAAAAGTGGTGTTGCAAGAGTTCCTTAGACAAGATGACCTCTATTTTGAAGAAAATTATACAAAAAAACAATTAGTTGAGTAACTAAATCGTATGATAAAACATATTGCGTAGATGAGGCTATAAAACTACCACTGCGATTTGAATGCTATAGAAATGATATGCTTTGAATTAAAAAACAAAGTTAGACGCAATATTGTAAATCTAAAAATGCCCGCTTATGTAAGTAATTAAAACTCAATGTGAATTGATACCAGAGACCAATTGAAGAGCATGCGTTAATCATGTACCTAAAGTCGAAAATAATTATAAAAAATATTGGGAAAACCTAACACCTTTAATTATAACAGTGGATGATAGTGATAGTACAGATTCAGACTATTGAGATTAGTTATTAAATCATTGATTGAGATGATCCATTTTACTCATACGTTCCACTTCTTTTTATTTTTTCTAGTTTTTAAGATATCGGAATAACCTTTTTTGTTTGGAACAAAATAAAAAAAATTATATAGTACGGCTTATTACTTTTTCGCATATCAATAATCGTTATGAGCATGCCACAGTCAGCAATACGTAATACATTTTTGTACGTCGTACATAAACATTGTTTCAATCTTCCTACTACCACCCTGGACCGGAAAGATTTATTAGCCAAAATAGATGTACAAGCAGGCATAAAGTATAAAGGTATTAGTTAGTCATGATCATTTATCGTGCCTCGGACTATATAGTGATCAACTAGTAAACAAAATGGCAGCCAAATAAAATATTTGTAATTGTAAAAAAATCATCCTCTCATGTTTTACACATCTTTACGTTTTAGCCTCGCTAGATGGAACAAAAATATGTTTTATCAACTCCGTCGGACTATTTGTGTGTCTGCCTGTCTGTGAGTTCGCGGCATAGCTTAAAGACTACTTACCCGATTGACTTCAAATTTTGGTCAAAAATTAAAAGTCATATGGGGATGACCTGGTAACAATTTATCTCAAATTTTGCAAAAACATCAAGTATTATATTGGAATCAACTAGTATCACTTTGGTACGAATCCAAAATGGCGGAATTAAATGGCGGTTTAATAAAATATTTAAAAATTCAGCCTGAAAAAATGCTTAATGGTTTGATTTCAAATTGTGTGTCAACTAGTAAAATAGTGATACTAATTCAAGATGACCGAACAAAATGGCGGCCATATAAAATGTTTGTAACCACGAAAAAGTCACTCTGTCAGGTTTTACACATCTTTACGTTTTATCATTTTTAGATGCCAAAAAATATGTTTTGTCAGTTTGCGACTTAACGTGAAGGCTACTTACCCGATTGACTTCAAATTTGGGTCAAAAATTAAGGGTCATATGAGGATGACCTGGTAATATTTTGGTAAATATCCAAAACGGCGAGACCAAATTTTGGCGGCTTAGTGAAATGTTAAAAAATATTTTTAAAAAACTACTTATCCAATTTATCTCAAAATTTTGCACGCCCATCAAAGTATTATGTTGGAATCAATTGGTAAAATTTTGGTACGAATCCAGGATGGCGGAATAATATGGCGGCTTAATAAAATATTTAAAAATTCAGCCTGAAAAACTACTTAATGGATTGATTTCAAATTGTGTGCCATAGCTAATTGTGGTACAGGGGTCAAATAGTAAAACTGTGGTACTAGTTCAAGATGGCGAAATAAAATGGCGGCCAAATAAAATGTTTTTAATCCTGAAAAAATCACCCTCTGAGGTTTTAGATATCCGCAGGTTTTGGCGTTCCTAGATACCAAAAATATGTTTTGTCAATTCCGTCGGCCCGTCTGTGGGTCTGTCTATGTGTCAGTTAGCGGCATAGCTTAAAAGCTAACCCGATTGACTTCAAATTTTGACCAAAAATTAAGAGTCATATGGGGATGACCTGGGAATATTTTGGTAAAAATCCAAAATACAAAACAAAATGGCAGCCTATGAAATATGAACCTGAAAAAATATTATGAAACAACTACTTACCAAATTTATTTCATATTTTGCATAAACATCAAGTATTATGTTGGAATCAAACAAAATGGAGGTATATTAAAGTATTTAAAAATTCAGCCTGAAAAAGTTACTTAATGGATTGATTTCAAATTGTGAGGTTTTACATATCTTCAACGTTTTAGCGTCCTTAGTTGCCAAAAAACATGTTTTATCAATTTCGCCGGTGCGTCTGTCGGTCTGTCTGTCAGTTCACGATATAATAAATAAATTAATACTATACTATATAATAATTAAATACTACTTACCCGATTAACTTCAAATTTTGACCAAAAATTGAGGGTCATATGGAGATGACGTGATAATATTTTGGTAAAAATACAATATTGCGGAATAATGTTAAAAAAAATTGTTAGAGTGGTGTATTATTGGAGTTAAGATTCAGTAGAAAACAAACCTTTTTTTAAATTGTCGACGTTTCGCAACTTAATTGTTGGATCCTCAGGACACATATATCCTATATCCGGTATGAAACCCATATTATTAGTCTTTACCAACTCCGTTGGTCTGCACATATTGCCCAGATTAATAAGTTTCCATGGTTTTCGTTAACGATACTCTTGTTGTTATGTTAGAGTGGTGTATTATTTGAGGTTAGGACTCAGTAAAGAAACAAAAGACTTTTTGTAAATTGACGACGTTTCGCAACTTTATTGATGCATCCTCAGGACACATATATTCTATATCCTGCATGAAACCCATATTATCAGTCTTTTACCTACAACGTTGGTTCGCAGATATTTTTCAGATACTTAGCTTCTAGATGATTTTCGTTACGATCCGCTTGCTTTTATGTTAGGGTGGTGTATTATTTGGGGTTAGGATCTAGTAAAATAAAACAAAAGTCTTTTGTTTAAATTCTCAACGTTTCGCAGCTTTATTATTTAATTCTCAGGACACATATATGTATTTTATATCTTGCATGAAACCCTTATTATCAGTCTTTACCTAATTCGTTGGTTCGCAGATATTTCTCAGATATTAAGTTTCTAAATGGTTTTCGTTAACGATCTTCTTGTTGTTAGAGTGGTGTATTATTTGGGGATATTTCCTATCTGCGGACCAATTCAACATGATGTAGGAAAATGGCGGTATATGTCAATGCAAAAACTTCTTATTGAATTTATTTTAAATCATGCCCAAAAGTCAAGTGTGGTATAGGTAGAAAGAAAATGATAATCCAATATGATGGAATAAAATGGCTCCCAGTAAAAAGAAGACAGTATATGTAACACATATACACTCTGATTATGTACTGAACAGAACTGGGTCACACTTCACTATTCCTAACGAATGGAAAAAAATCATAACGAGAGAAGTTCCGGTTAAAGGAAATTTACTGATTTTTATATTTATTAAGGGGAAATCGAAAACATACATATACTTTTCGAAATGGTAAATTAACAAATTTTAGTTTTCCACCTTCCTAACTACATAGTGGACTAAATTCACTGGACGTGATACGATACATAATTTCAGCTCACTGACTATGTTGAGCCTAAAAAAGCTTCATTTCAGAAAACAGTAAAAAATTAAGAAAAACTACGAATAAGTTTAAATTATTTCATTCTTTTAATGAGCTCCTCCATCCTATCTAACTTTATGTTACCTAAAACTGGGAGTAGGTTAATCATTGTGCCAACGAGCAAGTCACATCTATCTAATTTTATCCTGTTCTACAAGTGTTTGCTGCTTATTTCTTTCCCCCAAATTATTGTTAAATATACCTCTATCGCTTTGTATTCGCTTTAAATGTTAGGGGTGCCGAAAAAAAAAATGAAAAGACTTATTAGCATGTGATAAAAAACAAAAAAATAAATAGTATTTATCTGGATCAAAATTGGCAGCAGTTTTTTTGTATGCTTCTTGTGAAGCAAATGGTAAATATTCAGTATTTATTACTTTCCAAAAATCACGGGAGGTGCCTCTAATAATGTTCGAGACAATACTTAATCCCAATCTGTAATTAAACGAAATGCTTACACTAGCTGCTAAGTATCTGAAATAGAAAGAATACATAAGTAAAAATAGTAATAAAAATGTTAGCAATAGTCAACGGCTTAGTTGTCGATACTGTATTAATTAAAAAATATATTTTCATTAATAAAGAGTAGCACATTTCCCAGCAATCAAAACTGAATAAATAGATACCTACCTAAAAAGTGTCCGACTGCATTTCTCGATTAGAATATGGTATCCAAGAAAAATATATTTTAGTTAAGTGGAAATATTATCTGCAGCATCTTTTGACGTTCTGTGATGATTATGAAACTTTTTTTTCATATATTTCATGAACTAAATTATGAAATGCCCCTTGCTCTTTCTTATATTTTAATATCTCATGGTGGGAACTATTCTGTTATTGATTTATTTATTGCTTTTTTAATAACAAATAGGTAGCTATAGCTCTTTCCTGTCGTCATTAAAATAATTTAGCTTCTTTGTTCATTATAACACGATAAAATTTTAGTTACAAATAAAATCAAACCGAAAGAGCAAAATATTTTTATAGGTTAAAGAACTGTCAGAAGGCAATGGTGCCATTTGTCTACCAGTTGTAAAGAACAGTTTCCAAAATAGGAGACTGACTTCGCAGTTATATGAAATAAAGGGTTTCATCCGATTTTTTTCTAGGAATATTCGCAGTTCGAGATTATCATTACCTACATGAAAATAACAGATCAGCTCCATTTTCATCAGTCTAGTGGTCTTGGGTTCAATGCACGTAGTGGTCTATATATTTTTTTAATACAAAAAAAAGTAAAAAGGGGGCGTGTCGTGAATCAGCGGCTTCTACGTTTCGAACCGTATAAAATCCTGATTGTCTTGAGTTCGATTAGGGTATTAGCTAAAATTTTTTGTATATATATTTTTTATCTTTTCGTTAAAAAAAGAAAACATTTAAAAAAGATTTCCTAAGAGTTATTAAGTCACGCGCAACCAAAAATATGCATCTGGTGATGTAATTTTAATATTTTATCGAAAACTAGTTACTATAAATATAATACTAGCAAGTACCCGCGACTTGGTCTGCGTTTGGCGATAACGAAAGAGATATAAAGAGGTACCTAAATCGCCTTATTTAAATATCTCTTTATAAATCACGTTTTTTATTGCATTTTCTTACTTTTGTCAACAGGGGCTTGGGAGATTTCTGTTCATAAATTAGTTCCGATTTTTGCAACACCCTGTATAATTGTTTAAAAAATATGTAAACAAATAAAGTAAAATATACCTGTTCAAAAGTTTTTTTGAAAACCTAACCGATTTTTAAATAAAAAATATTGTAATATTTAAGCGGCGGTTTCACCTCCTTGAAATATGATTTTTGAAAAATCCCTTTTTACCGAACCTCCACAGCCTACAATAATCTGTGTGCCAAAACTCAGCCTTTTAGGTCAAGCGGATTGAGCAGAATCGTGAGTAATCGGTGGCCCGATTTTTTGAAATACCCAACATAGATTTTTAAGAAATTTAAAATATGTAAAATAATCAAATAAAATACACGAGTTTAAGCGTTTTTCAGAAACACCAACAGTTTTTCAAATAAAAAGTATGTAATATTTAAGGGGCGGTTTCACCCCTTGAAATTTGAGTTTTCGAAAATCCCATCTTATCGAACCGCCACATCCTACTATCAACCTGTAAGCCAAAACGCAGCTTTTTACGTCAAGCGGTTCGAGCAGAATCGTGATTATTCATTAATCCGATTTTTGGAAACACCATATTTATATACATTTACAATAGAAAAAATGTGTGTTGAAAGGTCTCGGTCACCAGACGATCAGTTCAAAAAAATAAATAAATCGGTGCAATACAACTGCCTCACGAACTTGCTGAAAAATGTGGCTTAGTGTTTTAAATCTATAGATTATTAGAATATTCTCGTAATAATATTATATCGGTAATATAATAAGTATTTAAGGGGGGTTTGGGGGTTACCCAGAGCCAGTTTTACTTATACTAAAATGAAATAAGTAGGATAGAGTAAGCACTTTTTTTTAGTTGTTTGTAATGGCGGCTCGCGGGTGAAAAAGTAAGTGAAGTGCAAATAAAGCAAGAAAATATCGCAATTTTTTTTTCCACAATTTTTTTATATGTGGAGAGGGTACAATATTTTTTTACGACTTACCTAATTTTTGTATACTAAATCAATTCTCCTATTTTTCATAGCAGCAAATTTACTTATAACATTCTCATAAAATGGGTGGGTTGCTCTAATATCCTCCAGAAATTTCTTTTGAATTGAAATATTGCCAAGAGAAGTAAGTCTTTCTTGATATATTGTATTTCTTAAATAAGTTTTTACACATTTGAAGCAAGAAAAACTTCTTTCCACTGAAGCACTTGTCGACGGTATTGTCAAAATAAGGGAAAACAATTTATATGTTTCGGTAAAAATATATTTATTTTTATTAATTTTTTTCACTTGCTCTTGAAGCGATATATACTAATTACTCTCGTTGGCAAAAATAAGACCAAGCTCATTTTTAGTCGTTGACTTTTTGGAAATATTTCCCCATATAACTGTAACAAATTTTCAAACGGGCCAGTCGGAAAATTTAAACTATATTCGGAAAATTTAGCAGAACCTGCCAAACATGAAAATGTAAGTTTTTCACAGTCTTGAAATCCTAGTGTCATTTCCATTAAAATATGGTCCAATATTTCACAAAAAAGGGTTCTATACTTAGCCCTTATTTCTTCAGGTGAAAACTTAGCAAGCTCACGTTTGTAATAATTTATTTCTGTAACGGAATTTGCTTTATCAAACATGGTATTAAAAAAATGTTCATTTCTTTTTTTACAGAGCAGCGTTTTATATTACATATGCAAAAATGAATGCCAAGCGATTTTTTTTGAAGAACGTCAAATAGTACGTCCGTGGTTGAGAAAATGTCATTATACACTAATGACAGAAACGTGAATTCAAAATCGTTCATCTCACCTAAAAATCCTTTCGCAAGGCGGATTGATTTTCAATCAGAATTGTCACAGTTTGTAATAAATTCAAAGATGTCTTTTAATTTATTTCAGTCTTGAACAATCACATTTACTAACTTCGAATTTGAAGTTCTAACAACACTATAAATAAATATAATACAAAACAGTCAAGTTAACTGCAAAGTAACTTACCAGTTGCGCGAAAATAAAAGTAAACAACCACCGCAAACTGAACGACACGTGGGTGTAGTGTACTGCGCCTGCAATTCACCGATCGAGAGCGTTGTATGGCGCTGGGCTCGACGTCATCGGATACGCATTGTCATGGCAACGTAGTAGGAACATCGTAAACTAAACATAGCACCTCCAGCAAAAGTCAAAGCGGTTTGCGCCACTGTTATAGTTATTATAATAAAGTTCGATCGAAGGTTTTAAAAAGACATGCCGCCAACGGTGTGAAGAAGACATTAATAAAGATCTCTTCGACAAAAGTCTACACATCCGAATTTCAACATTATCGGACCCGATTAAGTTCGACCATCTGATTTTGTGAAAGAGTAGAAAAATATACGCTTCAAACAGGTTCTTTTAAATTTTTTCATTCAACACTGGGCTACTGATGAGATGGTACGATTTATTGGCAATAAACAAAGATGTTAAACACTTTGATGCGAGTAATCTATCACCATGCAAAAGTCAGCTTTTCCAGCGATTTCTTCGAGCAAATTACATTGCAAATATATGGAATAAAGCTAACAAAAACCCTCCAAGCATTTTCACTCCTGAGAACATACGTTTTTGATAAAAATGTATTTATAATTAACCTCTAATTTTAAAAAGCGTCCCAATAAACATTTTTTAACCTTTGTAAAATAAATATGCTAATACATTTATATTGGATAAAATTGATTGCATTACAAAATATTAATTTTCTGAATATCTACAGTGAATAAACTTTAGCTCTTACATAAATAATTGCAAGTTAAATTACTTGATATAATTCTGTACTTTTCAGACTTTGAGTTTAAGAGGGGGAAATCAGTTCGCATAGATATCTCACTCGTGCTAAAACGCCTACATAGTATTCTCGCGCTCCCACTCACGGCAGAGTTTTTTTGTGTCTGGGGGGATGTTTGGCCCCTACGATTTCTCTGGCTGATAGTTTTGAAATAGTCCCCTAAATAATATATATAAAAATCAAGCGTCAGAATATAAGTAAAGTTAATTTATTTTTTTAAGAGCTTTAAAGCATCTAGCTGAAGTTATGGCCAACGGGAAGCAGTGTTGAAAATTATTTTTTAATAATATTTTGCAAAACACATAAAAAAATAGCGATAAGAATTTAAGTTAAGTGAGCTCTATTTTTACTTACTTTTCTCACCTTGTACTTGAGAAACGGCCGGCTACCCAACTTAGGAGGTACGCATGCGTCCAAAGTACAAAGGAACACTACTCTATCCCTCACATTTTGTCTTTCACAAAATAAGTTATGACTGGGGGCCCTGAGCTGGAACTCTATAAAAATAGTAGGAAACATAATTTCAAAGTGGGGATTGTTTGTCTTTGCTGCTCTTTTCGTACCTCACAAGTTTGTCATTTTCTCAAAAGTGATAGAGATGGCGAATTTCAGAAAATATAATTACAGAGTCCAGCGTCTGAGATCTTACTCTATAATGTTTGTCATTTTAACGCAATAAATAATCCGAACACATTTAAAAATTACGTTATATATGGCTGTAAACTAAATCCTTTTTCGATTCTAGGTTACCTGTCAAACACACTGACAAATTTTAAGATTTTGAAATCAATCCTTTTCTATTATTTAAAGTTCCTCTCTTACGATCGGCGCACTGATGTGTCCCGACAGGATGAAAGTATTTGTAAAACTACTTTGTGTCTATAAAAACTTAAGGTAAATGATAAAATTTCTTATGTTTGCTTAAATAATATTCCGTAGACAAACTGATCTACATGTTGCGATATGTAATTTTATTAAATATTTGCCTCAATCAATTTAAAGTTAGATATTCAGTTGCGCAACAGCCAAAAAAAATTTGTGTCATTCTAAACGCAACAAATAATCTGAACATATCTAAAAATCGATTAAGGTACTCGCTCACTATGCTCACTTGTCCGTAATTCCGTAATCTCACTGTACTATACTCCTTATTATTCCAATTTCAAAATATACTTTTTCAGTGCTTACAAACTAATATTTTTTTTGGGAGTATATATAACCACGCTTATTTTTCTACCTTTACTTATATTATTATGTTAATTGTAGAAACAATATGTTCTGTTTATAACGAATTTGTATCTTGCGTTTGTCATTTGTTATATTTAAGCTGAATAAAATAACCAAATCAATTTTATTTAAAGAAAAAGTCTGCTTTCTTTATTAAAATTGGTTTTATCATCCTGAAGATCTTTTAAGAATATGTATTCAAATTTCGATTAATCGTTGACTAAATTGTGAAATCAATAAATAATTTGCGTACTCTATAAGCCTTTTAACCTAGTAATAATCCAGACTATTTAGTTATAATTTTAAACCAACAATAATAAGATTTTAGGGAACATAATTATATAATATATTAATAATATTAACTTATATAATGTATAGTAATGTATACCATTAAAATTTACGTTTCCAGGATTTAAAATGCCTTTTCTAAATTATATTAAGATATTCTAATTTTTTACGATCTAAGAAAAAGCTTGCATATTATTAAATCTTCTTTACTTAAAGGCGGTGGTTCATCGTGGAACGACAAGAAGAGGTACTGGAGGTATGCTGCAAAAACCTGGCGCTTTGAAGAGAAAGAAACTGTATTTCCACCCTAGCAATCTTTAAAAACTCGTTCGTTGGAAACTTGCTAGCCCAGGACTGTGGGTGTGTTTTTTTGTCCCATTACGTTTTTTTGGAGTATTCCTCTATACGTTCCAATCTATCAAATATAACGTTAACTCTCAAGAGGGTTTTAGTGGCGCCTGTTAAGATTTATCTCAAAATTGATGATTGTAATGCAGCCAGACATATACCACTATAGGATTACTCTCTGCAAATTCGAACTAGTGTTACATTTATATTGCTTTACTTCCAGAGTTGATAAAGAATGTCGGTGATCAAACCCTATTTCAGCGGTTCTCAAACTATGGAGAGCTCCATGAACATTAGAATTATTTTTTAGGAAAGTGTTATGTTTGTGCAATATATAAAGAAAACAAAAAGCGAGAACTTCTTTTTTAGTCTCAGATTTTTCTTTCGGTAGTGTTGTTCAAGGAGTGAATATATCTGGTGTTTCTATTTAATTTGAAATTATTAATACCTTGCAGAACACAGCACTGAGGTGAGTAATCCAGGCATGCCATGTTGTAACATGGCAGGAGTTTAGTGGAAATTTACATTTAAATTATTATTATTTGCTCTGCAATGACAACGATTGTCTAATTACATTTTTTCAGCAGGAATACCATGTTCTAGATTGGCCGCAGTAATGTTGCAAGGAAGAGACGAGGGGCGATCCGCCTTGGGTGACACTTGGCAGACGAGATTAAGTTTGTTGCAAAAAGTAATTAAATTTTTTCCGAACTTAATCCTCAGTTTTAGAAATGAGTAAACTAAATATAAATTTTAATAAAAAATGATTTCCTCACTTTGAGTAGGGATATGAGAAAAAAATGTCTCAATTTGAACTGTTCCTATATCTCTAAAACAAGCTAACGGATTTTAATGAACTTGCATTTATAACTATTAGTAATCCGTCTTGATTTATCTCAGACAGAGTGCATGGCAAAGGAGTTATGTAAAAAATAATAATTCTTAGAAGTTTTCATCACTGATTTTGCTTCTCAGACCATTTTTTAAGATCCTTCTTAACTTGGGTTACTGATTTGATGAATTGGTAGGGGAGAGGGTGACAAACCTCAACCACTTAGCGTAATATTTAGGTTTTGCTTCAGTTCTAGAGAACTATCTGTAAGCTACGTCGGATGACCGGACTTTGACAATCTGGTATGTTAGTTTCGTCATTTAGATTCTCAGGATTTAATTTGGTATATTAATAAATTAATACGGTTTTAATTGCTCCTTATTTGTTTAGAATTATGTTTATTAGTATTGTCTTGTATAAGTATAAGGGAGTTTATATCACGGCCAATTAGAGATAACGAGCCCAATTGACCGCCGCGCCGCCGAGGCAACACCGTCTCTACTAGAAAAACTTAAAACGGACGTTGACAGCTTGAGTCATCACTAGTAGTTAATTTTTGTAGTTAACTGCTGTCTGCAAATTCGTTTAGGGTGTGTTTTTTTGCATTTGTTTTTACAACTAAATTAGAACATCGGTAGTTTTTAACTATTTCTTTACATATTTGTGTTAGTGCTATTAGTTTTGAGACTGGTGCTATAAAATTTTCGTCAAAATAGAAGTTTGTGGTAGTGAGGTTAACACTGGAATTCTAACAAAAAGTGGATTTTCAAAGAAACATTTTAATTTAGAACAATGCTCTTTATTTGTTGTGTACCTAATTGTAATGGAAACTATCTGAAAGGGCCTAACGTTTATTTTTTGGGTTTCCCAAGGTCGAAGAAAGTCGAAAGGAGTGGCTTCATGTAATAAACAGAGGTTTTACTCCAACAAAAGCATTCATAGCATAACATAACTGTTTGCAGTTATTATTTACAGGTTGTAAAAGTAATGAAAAGTCTCATGAAAAGTCTCATCTAAAGATATATATTTCAACTCGATTAGATCAGTCTCATACACATTTTGCTAACTTTCGTGTGAAAGGTAATTATAAAAGGTTTGATGATGTTTATCTTAATTATATATACAAATCCCACTTCCACAATCTGAGCCTTACGATCAGAACACCCCATTTATTTCAAAATTAATCTAAATTATCTAAACAATTCACTTTTCACGAGTTGGGCTATGTTTGACCTAGGTGAAACTAAAAAAAATAGTTAACATTTCAGTTTTACTATAACTATTATTTACTTTATTACAATCTACATTGAAATCTACCGGAACCAAAATTCTCACTTTGGAATTGAAAATTTCTACCAAATTTAATACATGGTACATTAACATTCTCGATTTTGCAGATTCTGATAGCAAGAATAGAATCAATTTAAACTTCTGTAACATTTTACATTTTATATAATTATTATTCTTCTATTTTGATAAAATCTTATTAGCTTTTTAATATTACATTAGCCCCTTTTCGATAGTTTAAGTTGTACATATGTGTGTATATACATATTTGTGTATCTGTTAATTAGTCTGTGAATAAAAGTCTGTTAAAAATGTAGATATTGTTTTACTTTTTCAGATATTTGGTGTGTTAGTTTATCATAATAAATCATAGAATATTACTTCAGATTAAGAAAATCCTTCCTCTGTCAGGAAAGAACAAATGTTTTACAAAAATTGGAAAGTTCATTTAAATAAATCTAGTATTTTTTCTTTTCAACTAATTGGAATTTAAGTAAATTTGTTAGACTAAATTTTTTCTCATGCAGCTACATATGAAACTGACAAAAAAGCACTGTTTACACTAGAAAGTGCTTTATATCACACGTGTGTTAAAAAAAATTTCAACACTGTAGTATTTGAAACATGGTAAGTAAAAAAAAAGCCTCGAAAAAATCTAAAGCCTACTTTTAATCTATTTGGTAACTAGTGTTAAAAAGTAAATAAAGTCTTACTGAAGACTTTTTGTTGTAGATTGTAAGAAAAATAGTTACTGTTTTTCCCATGACCTACCTCGTTTGAAAATTTTCACTTTCAACACTTATGTAATACACTATTAGACTTCTAGAGAGTTATTCTGTATAACTAAATTTTCCCAATGATGATTTATAAAATTGCTTTGTTCTTTACATAAATTGGTGATAAGGGCTCGAATTTACTACCTCTGAGCACAGCCTATATTATACTTAAATAACTGACTAAAAGTACTTTTTTATAATTAAAGACAAGATAAAGGTTGATTTAAACATTTTCTTATATATAATTTGTTGTAGGGACTATGACCAAAAAATATATATTTTACGGTTTTTTTTACTTAAAAATAATACGTATCTACTTAAATAAAAAAAAATATATATGTATAACCTTCTCCCTTATATTTGTCAAAAAAATTTTCATACATTTTTATACAATAAAACCAGTTTAAATTTTTATAAACACTTGCATAAACCACTCTTTTAATATTTTTCAGTTAATAAAACATACAATTCTCAGTTCAACTGCTGAAATGATTAATTCCGATCCAGCTTTTACTAGTGAGTTTACAAAAATATCATTCTATATGACCTAGCTCAAATTAACTGCCAAGGGCATCCGCAGGGGGGGGGGTAACAACATTCAGACACAGGAGCGTGGTGTGCCTCTAATATGTAATTTCTTTTTAGCGATTAGAGAACATTTTCCAAAATACAGGGAGAGGGGCCAACCCCCTTAAGGACGCCCTTGGTACCTGCATTCAATAGAATAGCAGTGACATTACTGATAAGCAATTTATTTCAATGACGTGTATAATTGATGATTACCACAACCACTCATAAAATATTATATCCAACTCCCAATAAGCTAAAAATCATTACGCTGGGATGTTCAGTGGTGAAAAAAAAACGTATTTTCATTTGAAAAGGCTGGCAAAATATACGAAATTAATCTGTTTCATGATGTTTGTGGTAAATAACTTTTTAATATATAATTAAGATATATACATACAGCGACTAACCCGGTTTCATTTTGCATTTGGACTACTGTCTTCTGGCATATTTCAGAATTTTTTTTTCCGTGTACCGTATTCTGCCAAACAATCATCTATGGTTTTCACCCCATTTGTTACGGATATATTATGGTATGCAAATATTAGCAATGTAGCTATATGACGATACAACAATTGACCTCTAAAGCATTTGCACAGATTCCTCAATGTCATTCATCAAGTTTAATCTGCAAGTAACAAATTCAAAAATATATTGTTGACAAATACTGTTTTACCATATTAAATATTTTTTACAATATTAATGTGCCTAAAATGTATAAAGAGCGCTTACCTCAACCTAAACACGATCTTTCTTATACTTGCAAGAGCATTCCCTCTAATTATAGATGTGTCTTATGTCTTTCACACGGCTCGAATCTACCGCGTTTTCTTCTTTGCAAAAGCTTGAATTATTGTTGAAAATCTGATAACTGATTTCGTTGCTATAATAATCTAAAAAGTAAAAAAGGACTCATAGCCAAAATACACATATATCTATTATGATTATTTCAGTAAAAATCAAGCTTTATTGATTAGAAATCGACAATACATATTGCAGTTATTAAAAATCTAACCGAAGTTACAAAATTATTTAAAAAAGTTAATAGGGACAACTTAGTCCTGTTTTAAAACTAGTAACGGTCGGTACCTAATGTAACAAAATCAATCACTTGTTAGTCACTTTTATGAAACTAAGTATAGTCTTTCACGGGACTTGCAGTTTTTTATTCGTCAAAGATCCTAATAATGTACTAAAATCTGTTTTATTAAAACTTGTTGGTTGAAATTTTTTTCACTAGTTGTTACCACTAAATAGTTTAACAAATGTAAAAAGAATTTTGGACAACAGAAATTCCTCTACCCAGGAAGGGAATATTTTGTTCTCTATTTTCTTTTTTTTAGTTTCTTTTACAAAAATTAAGTTAAAATTTTTAAAATCCTTTCAGGATTTTTTTCAAGAAAATTAATTCTTTTGATATGCAGTTCAATTTTTTTTTAAATAAAAACTTCCAAATGTATAGTATTAAATTGTTTTTTGAAATTAAAATATTAAACTTATTAGATAGAATGGAAGTTTGAAAATTTAAGATTCGAAATGCCAGTTTCGGCGAAAATGGTTTAAGTATTTAACAAAATAAATAGCATGTTATACATACAAAAATATTTGCACGGGTTCTAATAGTTCTACTCCCTAAGTAACTACTGTTTAGAGAGACCCTAAGTTTTTCTGAGCTGTAGTTGGTTAGGAATATTTTGTAGAGATTGGAATTATTAAATATATTAAAGTGACTGATTTGTTTAACTAAGAACACATTAAAAATCGAGAGTTTTGACAAAGTTAGTAATTCGGCTGCTTACGGTAGAAATAAAATGTTAAAAATTAATATTTGGTAAATGTGAAGTCACAATCGAGAGATTGTTTTTTTAGATAACGTATCAACTAATATTTGGTGAAAATGGTAACTAATTTTGATCAAATAATTCAAATTTAAAAATCTAAAATGCTCAAAAAATATTCGAAAATATGTTAAAATAGCACTTTTAGAAAGTAAAACTTCAAAAGGAAGAAACAATATTTGTCTTTAAATTTTTTTCTCTATATTTTATACGTCTCCAGATAAGGGAATAGGTAATCTTATTTTAGATACCCTGTATGTGCATAGAAACACCAAATACCGATGAGTATATCCTAAATTAAATTGAAAAAAAAAACTTCGTTTTTTTAATTTCTTCATATTCAAGATTTTTATATGGTATAAAAATTTGCATTTTATACCCTTTGGTTACATTAACAAAATTTCTCCAATATTAAGAAACATTGTTATTTACCTATTTCATTAAATTTTAGTGATGAAAGGGCTTAGAAAGTAAAAGTAAAACACCACACAAGAGTCTAGCTGGACCCTATTAGAACCACTACTTTTTAGAAATTCGAAGTAAAAATCTATCTTGAAAATCGACTACTAGCGTTACCTAAATGTCCACGCACACATTTGTATTGTGAGGAATATTTTCATCTTTTCTCTTCTTTTTATTACCCCTTCGGTCGTATACCAATATATATCGCGTTGTATCCTGTGATATTTACGGTGCCCGTTGAACTAACGGCGTCAGTCATTTTGTGGGGGTCGCGAAAATCGGAATCGAAGTCAGGGAGTGGGTAAAAAACTAGTTTCTGCTCCCATATTTCCTATTGACCCATTCCTCAATTTTCTTAAAAAGTCTTCTGGTCTATGCAGCTTTAGAAGCGATATTCCATTCCTCTTACGACAGTTCCAGTGATCTCCCTCTGGCTTGAGTTTTTGCTACTTTCTTAACATTTGCACGCTATGCACCGTTTTTGTTCAACCTTCCAAGATATGCTAATTTAAAGATACCCAACAGTATCCAGAATGATTTTCGTCGGCACCTAGAAATGAAAAAAATCCGTAAATTTCCTTTACCAGGAACTTCTCTTGTTATGATTGTTTCTATCTATTTTTTCCATCATATTGGATTCCTACCAATATTTTACCAGTTTCTTTCTACTATACTACAATCGGGCACAATTCGAAATAAACTCAATAAGTGGTTTTTACATGGACACATACCGCCATTTTGTCACTTCATGTTGAACCAGTTTATCCCATTTTCACATTTTTTCCCACAATTAATGTTTTTGCAAAAATTACAGTCAATTGAATCCGATTTTTTTACTTGATTTTTTAAAAAATTTATTTAGCTGCCATTTTGTTTCGCCATTTTAAATTCGCACCACAACTTTACCAGTTTACTATACCACATTTAATGTTGACAAAAATTGAAATTAATTTAATAAGTAGTATTTTTAGGATGGTTTTTTAAATATTTTATTAGACCGCCATTTTGTTTTGCTATCCTGAATTCGTATCAAAATGTTACCAGTTCATTCCTAGGTAACATTTGATTTTTGTGCAAAATTTGAGGTAAATTGATAATTAGTTTTTTTAGTAAAATATTATCAGGTCATCTCCATATGACTCTTAATTTTTGACTAAAATTTAAAGTCAATTTGGTAAATAGTTTTTAAGGTATGCCGCGAACTGACGGACAGGCAGATCGACGGACAGACGGACCGACGGAATTGATGAAACGTATTTTTTGGTATCTAGGAACGTCAAAACGTGAAGATATGTAAATCCTGGGTGGGTGATTTTTTTCACGATTACAAACAATTTATTTGCCCGCAATTTTGTTCCGCAATCATAAATTAGATTTACTAGTTGATCCCTGTACCAGAATTAGTTGTGACACACAGTTTGAAATCAATCCATTGAGTAGTTTTTTCAGGCTAAATATCTTATTAGGCATATTGGATTCGTACGAAAATTTTACCAGTTCATTCCAACATAATACTTTGATGTTTGTGCAAAAATTGAGATAAATTGGTGTAGTTTTTTAATAATATTTTTTTAATATTTTACTAGACCGCCATTTTGTTTCGCCATTAATTTTTACCAAAATATTACCCTTAATTTTTCAACAGTCCGGGTAAGTAGTCTTTAAGCTATGCCGAGAACTGACAGACAGATCTACAGACTGAATGATAAAACTAGGGACGCTAAAACGTAAATATATGTAAAATCTGAGAGGTTGATTTTTTCACGATTGCAAACATTTTATTTGGCCGCTATTTTGTTCGGTCATCTTGAATTAGTAACACAATTTCACTAGTTGACCTCTATACCACAATTAGTTATGGCACACAATTGAAAATCAATCAATTAGGCAGTTTTTTCAGGCTGAGTTTTTAAATATTTTATTAAGCCGCCATTTTGCTCCGTCAACTTGGATTCGTATCAAAATGTTACCAGTTGTTTCCAACAATACTTGATGTTTGTGCAACATTTTAGATAAATTGGATAAGTAGTTTTTTAATAATATTTTTTTAAACATTTCACTAGGCCGCCATTTTGTTTTGCCATTGTATTTTTACCAAAATGTTACCCGGTCATCCCCATATGACCCTTAAGTTTTGATAAAAATTTGAAGTCATTCGGGTAAGGAGTTTTTGGCATCTAGCTACACTAAATATTTTACCAAGCCGCCATTTTGGATTCTTACCAAAATTTTGCCAGTTGATATTGATTTTTGTGCAAAATTTGAGAAAAATTGTTTAAGTAGTTTTTTAGTAATAATTTTTTTTTTTTTACCAAAATTTGAAGTAAATCGAGTAAGTTGTTTTTTAGCTATGCCGCGAACAGACAGACCGACAGACCGACGGAATTGAGAAACCATGTTTTTCGGCATTTAGGGACCCTGAAACGTAAAGATCTGAAAAAATTTCGGAGGCAAGTAAAAAAGGAAATTATTTGCTACTCAGAAGATGGACAGTGACTAGGGCATCGTTGAACCTAAACTTGAGATAGGTAAAAACGAAATAGAAAGACTGAAACAAACAACATATCTACATGGAAGATCCTAAAAATGTTTCAACAAACGAAAAAAAGAAAAAAGAAAAATGCTAACATAGAACGGAATCTTTCACGGCTTTGGTTAATGAAGAAATAATGTTTCTTGGGACTAGACCGTGTCAAATTGGAATTTCTATCCGACATTTCACATTTGATTGTACGAAGCATCTTCAGGGATCTTTACTCCGCGAGATATGAACACTGAATGTTCAGATTTCGTGAAGATGCCTCGTGCAATCGAAGGCAAAACGTCAAAAAATTCTATTTTCACATGATCTAATCACAAGAACCTTGACCTGCGACTCTGTCTGATCCTGGTAATTTCTTGCTTTTCAGTTTTCGTGCTGCAGCAAGGATTTCCTCGTAACTCAAATTTGGATTGGCTTCCTCGTTTTTATATGTTTCATATATTTACAAGATGTTGCGGGATCAAACCTTGCGTAATCTCCAACTATTTTTCTTCTGGCAAGCAACTTTTGGGACTTGAGATCTCCGATACTTTCTTTACGATTTGATAAGCACATTCCCATATGTTGTCTAATTCCGTTTCGTCTGTTTCTTTTACTATGCTGGTGGCGTTTGCTGATATCTCCGCCCTGCACTTATTTTGGTCCAGTTTTCTAAATTTTTGGTTGGTTGGATGAACATTTTTGTGGATTTGTTCACCAACTTCGAATGCTATATACTTATGCATACTTCCTGTTTCTTTAATGAAAGATGGTAATAAATAAAATCTGTGTATGGTAGTAATCATTGAAAGCTGGTAGTAGTTGAAATATGTGTATAAGGAATTAATGAAAGATGGAAATAGTTGAAATATATGTGTTAGTCAATAATGAAAAAAAGTAGTATTTGAATTATGCGTGGTAACATTTAATGGAAGATAGTAGTAGTTGAAATGCATGTTGTAGTAATTACTGGATCACGGAAGCCGAGGGTGGTAGAAATATGAGTGGTAATAGTTATTAATGGAAGTTGGTAGTAAATAAATTATTTGTGGTAGTAATCAAAGGAAGCTGATAGTAGCTGAAATACATATGGTAGTAATCAATGAAAGATGATAGTATTTGAATTATGAGTGGTAATAATTAATGCAACAAGGTGATAAAAAATTAAATATGTGTGGTAGTAATCAACGGAAGCTGGCAGTTGTTGAAATGTGTGACAGTAATTAATTGAAGGTGGTTTTTTTTCCTACGAGGGGTAAAAAAATTTCAAAAGTTTGTCTGGTCGGAAGATCTTATGTGACCAGAGGTATGTCGGATTCGTCTCGAGTGCAAGGACGCCTACCGACCAAAAAAATTCCCCTCCGGGAGCCAAGTATGTACCCCAAGTCCTTTTGGAACCGCTTTCGCATTACTTCAAAGGGAGTGGATTGTCGTTTATACAGGTAAGTTTTGGCTTGCTTCCTGTCTTTTAGTTTCCAAAATATTTCTGAACATAAGACAGACTGCTGTCCAGTTAGAGCTTGAAGCCAGCATTGAAGAAATCAGGTTTTCAGGCGTTAGTTGGTCTTCAATTTCGGTTTGGCATATCCGCCGGGCTTCAGTTCATCTAGGGCAGACAAAGATGATGTGATGGGCGTCTTCTATTTGTCCACAATAGGTGCAGTTTGCGTTATTTGCCAGGCCAAATTTATGTAAGTATGTAGGAGTCCGTTTCTCCGTGACCTCTTTCGGTCCCTATCTTGACATCTCTGATAAGACATTTAGTACACAGTCCCGAGTTAGTTGAGTCCCATCCTTCCTTCCGGATGGAGTATAGATTTTCTCTAGCCGCAGTTCCTGTCACGCCGGCATGCCCTTCGGTCCTTTCCTTGGCACTAAGATTGATGGGCGGAATTCCTGCAAGTACCGAGACCGCCTCCGCTGATATAGTACGATATGCACTGCGTACTCTTATTGCCTTACGACTGGCGGCTTCAAGCTTCCGAAGGTTTTTCTTAATATCCAGAGCCTCTATCCAAACCGGAGCGGCATATAGGATCGTACTGCGTGCTACTGCACTTAACACACGCCTATTGGAATATCTAGGACCGACAACGTTTGGCATGAGCCTGGATAAGGCAGCGACCATCCTTCCTGTCTTTCCCGCGGATCTACGGAAATGTTCAGAAAACGTCAGTTTACTGTCCAGCCAGACTCCAAGGTATTTAATGGCGGCCTTTGAAGTAATCAGACTTCCCTCTACGTTGAAGTTTATTGGCCGTATCCTTCTTTTGGTAGTTAAAAGGAGGGCTTCGGTTTTTTCGGATGCTAGAAGAAGTCCATTCACGCGCATCCGGAAGGCAATTTCTTCAATAGCCCAGTTCCCTCTATTAACCAGTTCTTCTGCGTCTCTTGCTACAACGGTTACTGCGAGATCGTCTGCGTACGCGACTGTGGTGATGTTCTGTGTCAAGTCTATCTCAAGCACGCCATGGTATAGCACATTCCACAGTATTGGTCCTAGTATAGAACCACGGGGAACGCCGCTGTATACCGAATTGACCACAAGGTCCTGATTACTACACTGAAGTCTTAATTTACGGTTTTGCAGGTAGTTTATGATAAGCTGGAGAATATCCGGGCTGATCGCAAGGCTAGCGAGTACGTCTACGATTCTTTGACGAGGAGTTGAGTTGAAAGCGTTTTTGATGTCAAGAGTTATTAAAGCACATATTTGTTTCTGTCTGTTGACTGTCCTATTAGACCGTTTGGCTATATCTGTTACAGGTTCCACAGCGTGCACGGCAGATTTTCCTTGACGGAATCCCAACTGTCTTGCAGAAGTGGCTTGTTTATCGTTTAGTTCCCGTAGAAGACACTTTTGATATATTCCAGTATTTTACCTGCTGCGTCCAGCAGGCATATGAGTCGGTATGCCGAAGGCGAGTCGACAGGTTTGTTCTTTTTGGGCAGCAGGATTAGGTCGCCGACTTTCCAATTATCGGGGAAGCAGCCGGTAATCAGTACGCGATTAGCAATTTTAAAGAATATATCCGGCATTTCTTCTATTGAAAGTTTAACTATGGCGGGAGGAATGCAGTCCGGGCCTGGTGATCGTTTGGCCTTCAGTTTTGACGCAGCGTCTACAAGTGCCTGCCCAAAAGGCAAACCAATCGCCAAAGAACAGCGGTGTACTGGTGGACGCAGGATATTGCAGAACTAAGGGCAGTAACTCTCCGAGCAAGACGTACGTACACTAGGCGCAACCTGACGGAGGATGCTAGAGAAGTAGCTAGACTTCAATACCAGGAACTAAGAAAGCAATTAAGAACAAAAATCAAGATTTCAAAAAGGCTTTGCTGGAAACAACTCCAGAACGACGTGGATGCAGATATCTGGGGCAAGGGATATAGAATTATAAAATCAAGACTTAACGCCGACCCTCCGAGACATGCTATCCCAATTGAGAAGTAACAGCAAATCGCTGACGTTTTTTTCCCCATCCACCCACGGGTTCAACTGGATGTCGCAGACCGAAACCCAACGTTATTCACAATTGAAGGTGGTAGCAGTTGAATTATGTATAGTAGTAATTAATATAAGGCGATAATAAATTAAATATATGTACTAGTAAGCAATGGAAGTAATTGAAATAATTGGTAATAATCAACAGAAATTGGTAGTAATGGAAAAACATGTTGTAGTAATCAATTGAAGGTGGTAGTATTTGAATTATGACCGATAGTAATTAATGGATGGTGGTAGTAGTTGAAATACATGTGCTAGTAAATAATGGAAAGTGGTAGAACTGAATTATATGTGGTAGTGGTTGATGGAAAGTGGTAGTAATTAATAAAATGTAGTAGCATTTAAAGTATGTGATATAAATGAAATTGATGGTATATAAATTATGTATCGTAGTAGGGTGTATTAGTTGGTAGTAGTTAGATTTAGTATGGAAACAACTAGTTGAACATGTCTTAGTAAGAAAGAAATTAGTAAATTATTATTAAATTAGGCTAGTCGAAATGAAGCGGCGTGATTGGTTCATTGATGTTCATATGGATGTTTACATTTTTGCCGCTAGGTGCAAGAAATGAATATGTGGTTTGCGTGTTAACGTAAAACAAACATTATTTTTGCCGTTTTACCTATTTTTTACTGACTTCAAAAAAGAGAAGAATGTCAATTCGAATTAACCAAAAAAATCATATCGCCGCACCCTGAGGTACATCAATTTATTTTTTTTTTCAGATTATTTCCCTTATTATAAATTTTACTTAACGTTGAAAATATCAAAAATCTTTATTCTTTACACAAAACGTTTCTTGTGATAATAAAAGAAACAGAAATATTGAGGTTTTTCGGTTTTTTAACGGTACGAAGTTAAGTTTTACTAATCATATTAATTTTTGACAATTTGTATTGATTTTTTTATAAATATGTAGAGATAACCTTTCTTATAAAAGATTAGCACCGTGATTCTGGCAAATTTTCATATGCAATGGACCCAATAGCTATGTGTATATTTTATTAGCGGTGTCAAAAGTTTTAACCTAGGTTTAGGCCTTGAAAACTTTAAAGCCGAAATTTCCAATAAATGTTGTATAATAACTAAAAAAGACGAAACAAAAAATTGTTTAAAGAAATAAAACTGACTTCATAAAAAAAAACACTGAAAAGAAAAAAATAATATTTTAATGTGTCTTGAAATTTTTACTTTATGAAATCTACGTCAAATTAATAAAGAGAGTAAATAGATATTATATTTGTGATATTAAGTACAAAACACTCAATACATAAATGTCTTTTTGTGATAAAGTAGTTAAGAATTAGTTTGATATTTCATGAAGTGAAAATTTCAAGATGATATAAAAATTATTTTTTACTTTTTAGTTTTTTCCCCGAAGACAAAATTTTACTGTCTTAAAAAAATTCAGCTAAAAAATCTTCTTGGTAGGCCTGGGAGATCAGGCGTTTACGCGGTGGTTTATTCAACGTAAGTTCGGGTAATGCCCATTGCGAATCTGCATAAAAATTAGAATGGTTACTTGAATTTGAATGTTTATAATTATTTTCTGAAATGTATTGTGTTTCTGTGGTTGTATTTTGATTATTTAATGCTTGGGGTGATTCCTGTGAATTTGAATTTCCATCGCTATTGGAAATCAATATGTGCTCTCGGAGTCAAATCAACTCAGAAAAATACCTTCGGGAGGGTTAATTTGCGATTTTGAAAATACTATTTATTTCGATAGGCGACTTTGCGTTGCTTACTATTCTAAGTTTATTAATACCGATACAATTTATATTATTTACAGTGTTTTGACTTTTTTGTCGAAAGATTTGGTTTCGTGTGAAGTCCTATTCTGGCAATAGTTAAGCTTGAGCTTTACGCTTTTTCTCAAAAAGTTCGTCTGCCTGGACGCTTGTTTTCATCGTGAGGTTTTGACTCTGAGATTCGTTGTTTGTGGCTGTGACACAATGTGAACGTGCAATTCTATGTTGGCAAATAATGGTTTTCGTTATTTCTTCCTTACACAGTACCACGTTCATGGGTTGTTACGTGTGTAAGATTCAAAAGTGTCTCTTTTCCCTGGTTTTCATAATTTTTCATTCACAGTTCCGCTTCTAACCTTTTATTTTAGTCTTCTATATTTTAAAGGTTTGCTGTGGAATTATATTATCACAGGTTTTATTATTTTGTAGATAGCTGATTTATTGAGGTATAGAAATTTGATCATTTTGATCATAAAGGATGTTTCCCCAATAAAACGTTTTTCGGCTTGAGTTTAGGTTTAGAGATAAACTTTGGTGTAAAACTTCGTATCGAACTTAGAACATTGCACCGTGACATGTGAACCTTCGGTCGCAAGAGACAGGCTTGTCTGTATCTAATTTTGAGGGAGCAATTTTATCAGAAAGTAAATTTATGCTCGCCTAGTCCTAGTTTTAATATTCCCTAAGGTTACGCTAATGATAGGGTATGTATTCTTAGATACCCAACAAGTGACTATATTGGAATCTGGGTGCTCATGGCTATTAGTTGCACTGTTTACAGGAATATGTGAAAGTGTGTTATGATTGTCCAACCTGACGTTCCAGTATGTCATGTAGGTACAATCCTATCTGGTGTACCGCTTAGATGAACAATGGTTCGTGTGGTGCGTGTTCTTCTCTTCTTCCTGACTGTCCGGTATGACATGTCCAACCCTATTTGTCGTTTAGAATCGGATGAGAGGTGTGAGTGTTGTTTTTAGTGTGACGTGTGAAAATATGTCTGGGCCGACAGTTTTGTGACGCACTCCGGTACTTTAGTGATCTTCGGCAAACATCGGTCGGTCGGTTATAATACTTAAAGTATCCATTGGCTAAATCTTGGGCGCCACCCTTTGGATTTCTGTGGTAAAGGGCCCACAAACGCACACAGGTAGCTTTTATACAGTGGAGAAAGTTAACCAGAGGTCAATGCGCAAGACAGAGATAATATAACTAAAGGTAAACGGGATAGAAAGAGAAATAAAACACCAACGTAGAAAACAAAGAAATTATCCTATGTATTGCCAGTTCATATGATACGACATAAACAGCCTAAGCCTAGCCCCATAAGTAAACCATATGTAAAACCGTAATGAGTAAGAGAGAGAAAGGGAATATATGCATTAGAAAGAGACGGGTGTACGCAATACTTAATAACGGCGGTCGGGACGGACTCGGTTAAGGCGAAGAATGGTAGTTAGGTTATGCGGGTGCCAGCGCCGGTTCTCATGGTGGAGCGGTCTGGTGCGGGATACACTGCGATACCTTACCAGGTTACCTACTAAGGGTTTTGGGTATAGTCAACCTCAGGTGTAGATGATAGTAAGTAAATGCATGTGTGTGCGTGTGGGTGTGCGAAAAGACATGGCGGGAACGGTCAGTCCGCTATTTGGACCTCGGCTCTGACCGCAAAGGAAGGAATTTTGCGTGTGTAAGAAACATGTCGGGAACGACCAGTCCGCTATTTGGACCTCGGCTCTGGTCGCAAAGGAAGGATTTTATGTGTGTGTGTGTGCGTGAAAAGACATGGCGGGAACGGTCAGTCCGCTATTTGAACCTCGGTCTTGACCGCAAAGGAAGGAATTTTGTGTGTGTAAGAGACATGTCGGGAACGACCAGACCGCTATTAGAACCTCGGCCCTGGTCGCAAAGGAAGGATTTTATGTATAGTGTTAAAGACATGGCGGGAACAGCTGGCCCGCTATTTGGACCTCGGCCCTGGCTGCGAAGGAAGGATTTTATGTGTGTGTGTGTGTGTATATATGAGCGTATAAGGTATGTGTGAGTGAGAGAGAAAGTGTATGCATTAAGGTGAACGTGGGAGAGATCGCCTATATCAATATACCATCTGTTATTACCTTTCTTATACCTACTAATATCCTGGCCGCATAGCAGTGCGTCGCGACGTCTGTGGGCGTCGGTGAAGGGAGACGACGCTGGCCGGTTCTTTCCTCAGGTCCTAGTAGTGGTAGTGGTGTTACCTTCCTGGTGCTGCTGCTGGCTGACCCGTCCGTCGACGACTACAGGCTTCGTGCCGGTGGAATTCCACCGATTAGGGAATTTACGCTGCGAACGTGCTTTTAAATGATTTGTAGACTCTACCAAATGTTCTGGCGCAGGTCAGAGGTGCTGATCGCGCTGCTTGATTCGGCCGCGTCGCGACATGATTATTGCCTGATGATTTGCTATGTTGATTAGCGCGGTATTTTATATTAGTCCCGAGGAAATTTACGCGGTTTTCAGCACGTTGCGCAACGTGTTTTATTTTACTGAAAGAAACGCATTTTTACTACGATTAATACCAAAGATATGGTTTAAAACGACGTACGATGCGTACATTCCCCAAGAATATTAGTAACTTCGTTACAGTTTTTTATCAGAATGAGATTTTTTATTTTTTAAAAGATAAGGCGGCCCGAAATTCGTTTTCCTCATGATTGTCCTTCTTTTCGCTATTTGCTACAGCATTTGTGACCTTTTCTACTTTTTTAGACACATCACTGATTGGTTTTCTAATATTAGTTTTCTCTCCCAGAGGTAAGGTTGTCTCAGGTTGGGCGGAAACTTTAGAAGGGCTTTGAGTAGGGAAATTGCTGTTCTGTTTCGACACTGACAATCGGAGCTCGACTTTTGAAAATTTCAGCATTTAGGTGAGAAGGGTTATAGTGACGGTTACCCGTATTTCCCTGGTTTTGTTGATTTGGATTGTAAGGCTTAAAATTAGGATTGCTCCTAAAATTTTGTTAGTTGCCATAAGTATTAGTTTTGGTTATTTGAAGAATTTTCGTTGCTGATATTTGGGTTATGGTTGGTAGTTCTACTGAGACTATCGTTATTCCTAAAATTAGACTTATTAGAAACATTGATCGGGTTTGGATTTCTAAAGTCGTGATTGTTCTGTTTATTTTGATTGAACCGGGGATTTGAATTGTTATTTAAACCCTTGGTTGAGAGTGTGGATGTTTTTTGGAACATTATTCAGTGAATTTCCTTTAAGGTATTTATTTGGCTTTGCTGTAACCCAATTTGTAGGTTGTGTTAAAGAAGGTTCTTTCGTTTTCCAAGTCAGAAAATATTTTTCGATAGTGGTCGTCACGTTTATAAATTTGGATATATTTTGAAAATACCTTCCTCAAAGGCGCGAGGGAATTTCGGGAAGTAGTTGCGATATCAACAGAGAGATTAACGTTTGGAAGCCACTAATAGGCTCTAACCGAATGTGTAATGCAATTTTGCAAAAAAATGAATCTGGGGTTTTTTCCGTATAGTTCATGTAATTCTAAGAGTTTGTCTAAATATCCGAATTTTGTAATGTAAAATTGTGCGAGTTTAATACTAAAATTAGCGATTGGTAATATTCAGTTGAGAGTACTGTCACTTATATGACATTTTGTTAGATCTAATTTATCGTCTAACTAGGCGTCGGTCGATAGTACTTCGTTAGTTCTTTTTGGTGCTTCGATTAGTTTTGTTAGTGCTTTCTTATTTTTGTATTAAGTCCCCTATAATCCATGGATGGATTATTTTTAAATGTGATTATTTTAAGAGTTTTGTATTTTTTAGACTGTATAAACTATAATTGTTGTATTGTAATAATGGAAAAATCCTTCTCATGGTTAGTCCTCCGAGAAAAAATAATGTTTTAATAATATAAGGATTTCTTTATGTAACACCTACCTGGAAAAATACTACTAAATCTATTTCTATATTGGAAAATAATGAATTTGTTTCAAGTTCATTCCCACCATTTGAATCACAATATATATATATATATATATATATATATATATATATATATATATATATATATATATATATATATATATATATATATATATATATAGGTGTTTCAGAAATAAGTGCCTTAAATTTGACTGTTTATAGATCTTGATGAAATATGAGAAAAAGTTAAGTAAAATTTTTCTCTAAGTCGCACCTTTCAAGAAATACAGGATGTTACTTGTAGGTGTTAAAAACTATATTTTCTTTGTTATTTCCGTAGATAAGTACGGTGGCAAATTGAAATTTTAACCACAGTATGCATGAGTTAGGACTCATAATTTGACAATTTTACTTAACAGGGTCACTCCAGTGGCGTAGAACAGGGGTCGCCACATCACATTATCGCCCGGAACTTTTTACCACCCGGTATATTTGATTTATTTTTAATGTTATTTTATTGGCCAGGTTATTTGTTAAAAATTTGCTCCCTTAGATATTTCCTAAGGGAGGTTTAGTTTTTGAGATATTTTCACTTTTTTGCATGAATGTAATTATAATATATAATATAATTCCAATTGGACAAAATTGTTCTTACTTAATTAGTTTTGAAACCCATTGTTATAAAAGCGCAGATGATTTATGCTGGATAAAAGAGAAAAAACAATTCTAAAAGCACTAATAACAATTTATTTTGTTTATTTACGATAAGTAGATTAGTTTGAAAAAGTTAAAAAGTAACTTAATATTAACATAAAGTAATTTTTATAACTATGCTACTTAACTAAAATCTTAGCGCATAGTTTAATCTATTCTACAATTGCTGAAAATGGTTACCGTTTACGTCAATACATTTTCGAGCATTCCCTAGAAGTTTTGAGAAGGTGTTTTGTAGTGTGTGCGTTGCAAGCGACAAGTCGTTGCAGGTAGCAGCAATGCGCGGGCCACTGTACAGGTGCATCTACTCCTCTTCCAATCCATTTTCGGGGAAATTTTTGGTGTAGTCACACCCTTACTTCCCTTGAAAAGTGCGGTGGCACACCGTCGTGCATGAACCACATCTGTTGCCTCGTTAAAATAGGGACATCGTCCAAAAGTCCATACAAATGGTTTCTCAGAAAGTCCAAATAACTGTTGACGTTTAAATGCTCTGGTAGATAATAGGGACCTATAAAACGACTTCCTATTACACCTGCCCAAACATTTCTTTTAAACTGGTTTTGAACATTCATTACATGTATAGTGTGAGGATTTTCGTTTTGCCAAACGTGTGCGTTATGGATGTTAAAAATTCCAGTCCTTGTGAAACACGCTTCATCAGTAAATAATACTGTTGATTGAAAGTTATTGTTTTGTTGGCACATTTGTAAATCCCAATGACTGAAATCAACACGTGGTCTAAAATCCGTTGGTAATAATTCATGTACCTTTTGCTTGTGATAGGGGTGCAAACCCATTGATTTTAATGTTCGCCAAGTTGATGTTGGAGCAACACCGGTCTGAATTGAAATTTTCCTGACACTTATTTCTTTCTACCAAATTCAAAATAGCTTCTTCATTTCTGACTGTCCTTACAAAGGTTTGTCGACCACGAATATGTGCAGCAGGTTTAAACGATCCATTTTTTCTTAGGCGATGGTCAACAGCTATGAAAGTTCTTCTATTTGGTAAATTTTGTTCAGGAAAGTTTTGTGAATAGAGCCTTACTGCTCTTGCTGAGTTTCCTCGACATTCCCCAAGAACTAAGTGCATATCTGCATATTCCAAATTAATGTAAAACACCATATTTTTTAATATCGGAACAGATCTTTACTAGTTGTTTTCAACACTAAATCAATTTAAGAAATAGTTTGAGAGGCGATTTAGTTGTTTTGTTTCTAAACAGTGTCATAGCCTACTATAAATAATTTATGTCGAAAAGCAAGAGCATGCATGGATCACATTTTTTACTGACAATACCGAGGACAATACTCACATAGTTTTGACTTCGTAATCTAGACCCAAATTAAAATCTATTTAAACAAGGAAACTATTTTGAATTTGGTGAAAGTGAATCCAGATACAAGGGTAAGGCAGTTTCATAGCAACCAGTATTGCTTCTATATCAACTTATCGAACATGAAAAGCTATGGATTTACTGACATATGATATGACAAGCTGTCGTAATATCACATTTTTTGCCAAAATTAAGTAAATTCTACAAGTAAAATTAGGCCAAAATAAAGACAAAGGAATTCCCTATGTATTTACATGCATTAGACATTGGAAACAGGCCTAGAAATCATCTTCTAGAGCTTCGAACCAAATCGAATATTAAACGTAACCACACCTAATCTCGAAAATTCGATGGAAACATTCCACCCAATCATTTTAAAGCATTCAAGTCTTTCAGCTAATCAGATTCAACCACGCTGCAATCGGATTGGTCTGATCGATTCTAGAATTTCTATAAGTATAATAATTAATTAAAAATATTTCTAATCAAAATAATTTAATGAAACTTCGTACGAATGATCGCTAATATATGCGCTTCACGCTCATATAAAAATCTTTACGAAAACACCTTTATTTCTACCTAAAATTAAACAATTAAAATTTTTCAAAATCTAAAAACTAAATATTTTACCAAACTTTTTACATCCCCAAAAAGGCCTTATCAAAACATACATTTCAGTAAAAGAATGATTAAAATCCGTTCAGTAATAACAGAGAAAATTAACTTTAAAGGAAAAAATTCAAAAATTAGAATTCGTTAAATTTTAATTTTTCAATTTCAATCTTAAATAAAATTTTTTCTAAACCAGACAGACAAGTGCCGTAAGGACTAATCGAAAGAGACCCCTTAGGGCCACCTTGTATCCGAATTTCAAAAGGATATATCAAGAAACACCAAAATTATGAACAAAAGAAGATAGGCGTCGCAGATGCCACTCCTGAAAAAGGACGCTACGTCCGTAGCGCCTAAACGCGACGTCGGACGTAAAAAAGTCACTAGACAAAAAATGTTCCCACTAATTAAATCTACAACATATCAAATTTTCAAGGAAATAGGAAAATTTTTGCGAACAAAATTTTTCACTTTTTTGGAAAAATCAAAATAAAGATATCAACTTGGGATCTTCACACGATGAAAGCCCTTATAAAATGAGACGTTTTATATAATAAAACATTTTTGGAAAAAACCACGAGGAAACCAGGAAATCGACGTTGGAAGTACTGCACCAGGACCTGGTGAACATTTCCAATATCTAGAAAACGACTGATAGAAAAAATCTAATTTTTCACAGGAGTAAATATTTAATAAAGAACTATCCTTTAACAAAGTTTTAAGGCTGTACGAATTTTTTATTTTCAAAAAGAAAAAAGTTGCAATAAAAATCTGAAACTTGGCTAGAATACGTATAAAGTGATACTATTCTAGGGAAAAATCCCAAACTGAGAAAATTCTCAAAAACAAAGATCCCACGGGACTTTAAAGTTTCCCGGGAGATGTTTCTACTAGAAAATCTTGTTCGAAAATGAACAGAAAATGCACCAGTTTCGTTCACGGGACTCCGCCCACAATCAACAGGATTGGTCCAGAGTGTGCAAAAGGGAGTCGCCGTGACGTCAAACTTCGATTAATATAAATATAGACAGATTTTTGTTTCGATAGCATTCGATCATCTCCTACCGAACAGTATACGTGTCAATCTCGTGAGTGAATTAAGCCTATATTCATATACCCTCCTAAGCGTCGGAAGCAGTGTTAATTGTGCGTTTCTTTTTTGTCATTCTGAGTGATACAGCCGAAGCCTACGAGAGGAACCTTGCACTTTGTTCCCAACGTTGGATTGCGCCGGATCTTTGCTTCGGAAAGTTCCATTGCACTAAGGTTCTTAGTAGAGCTCTGATTGTGAAGATCGTCCTCGGGTCTTAAATCTGGTTCTCTTGATTTATGGCCTAGTAGGAGGCATCTGGAAGAAATAATAACTGGCTGTCTAAATTGCGTGAGGAAAAAACTAGTAAGTAGCTGTGCCTCTGGTCTCCTTCTCCTCTAAGCGTTCTCCAAGCTCAGTTTTTCTCCAGATCAAGTTTCCATTCTAAGCTCAAAACCTTAGCCTAACTAGTGTTCAAGTGTTAAAGTTAAAACTCTGTAACTTCTGGCATAAATTTCTCAATTCACTCAATTTTCAAAACGTAGACCTGTTTACCTTTGCTTATTTTGGGAAATTTTGAATTTGTTCTTTTCACTCTAATTTTTAACGAATTGCTCACTGATAAAATTTTTTATAACTTATAAATTTTGATTTACCGATTTTTGACTGCAAAAACATTTACTTTCCTGTAACATTGTATATTTTATTTGATTTGTATTTTATGATCTACCCTTAATTGGGCGAATCATATTTTTGAAAAAATTACTGATTGTGACAAACCTGATTTTGATATTTTCTTGTAACTAAACTTAATTGTTTAAACAAATTGTAAATAATAATTTACTTGATCTTGTATTAGGAAAGATAGGATCCTAGCATTAAGTACGCTTGGTGAATCCGATCTTTTTAAAACTTAACGATCCCTCCAGAGACATAGCACGTCAGTTCCTGAAGTTCTCAATCTCTCTTAAGTGTAGAGGATTGTTTATTCTAAGGAACACTTAGCAAAAACCGTGCATTTGATTTTGACTATTTTTGATTTGATTTGATATATATATATTCGTGACTTTGTATATATTATATAAACTATCATAAACTTTAACTTTAACAAAATATTAATTTTAATTTTTATTTTTTAAATATTAAAAATATTACAACATTTTCGCGTCTAATATCCCAAGCGGCGTGACCCGAGTGGACTATTAGATAGGGACTTTTGGCAAGCTTGAAAAGAATATCTTTTTGAGTTTTGATTTTCATCTTTTTAATTTTGATAATATCATTTTTGATTTTAATTTTTTAAAATAGCTTTGCCAGCTTTTTAAATAAGACTAAGATTTTACCTAATTTTGACTTTATTAATAATAATAAATAAACTTAATTTTAGTGTAAATAAAAAAGATATTCACTTAGTTAGTTCGACTAGGCTAAGATAGATTGTAATTTGATTCCAAAGTTGTAACTAAAAGACTTTACTTAGCAGTCACAGTGTTGATTCTTGATTTTTATAAACAAATAACAGATACGAGAGATTTGTTATTCTCTTTTGATTTGTCTTGATTACCGAAAGTGAGCAAAAATACAGTTCTAGTAATTGTGGTCAATTACTAGTTGTTTGGCAAAAGACTGTTGAGCGAACTTTGTGTAAATCTCCACATTGACTAAATAATAAACAATAAATTATAAACAATAAACTTATACGTCAAAGTACCTACACGAACACTAATAGTGACAGTGCGTAGTGCTTTCTTTGAACGTTTCGACTTAAAATCGAAAGGTGGAATATTTAGTGGTGTAAGGACTTAGAAAAGCCTACACACGGCCCAGGCCATATTCGTTAGGATTTTATAAGTAAATAAATCCATAAGATTTTTGTAACTAGACTTAGATTTAGGGATAGGACTCCGCTCGGGTTACGTTACTTTAGTTTTAAGTGACTTTCCCCCGACTGACTCCCGTTGCTCCCTAATTTGTTTGTTCGGCAAGTCCGAACTTTGAAATCTTTAATTAAACTTTTTTATTACTAACTACCAATGGCTACTCCTACTTCTGGTGTAGTTCCCAAGGGTGGTAGCTCAGTTGTCCATTCGCCCAACAACACCGTCCCCCTTCTTGAGCATTCGCTCAATCTCTTTCCTGGCGAGGGGAACGAACATCCAAAAAGTGGTGGGTGCCTGACAAGCTTGTCAAGCTTGTCAATTAAAGCTCCTGAATACATATAAAACCATGACAATTCATATAGGACTTACTTAATTGATACTTTCGCCGGAGCTACTTGTATGGAGAACGTCTCCATGGAGGTACCCCGGGAGAGAGAATATCATCACCAACCCTCATTTATACAAAATAAATATCATTCAGAAAATGAATTAAATAGACTTAACAAAACAAACGAAACTATGTTGCTCGATAGTAGCCGCAAGCGCGAATCTCTGCAAACTCTTTACGCAGATAGTTCGTTGGAAATTAGAAAACCTAATAATAACAAAAAATCATATTCATTGTTTGAATTGGATTTCTCTCCTGATCGTCAGAGTCAGGGTAGGGAATCTGCTGTCGACCTCCTTTCCATTTGCGAAGGCGGCGACAGGACAAACTACAAAAGACATCAGGATCGCAGGTCCTTACAAAAAACAAAAACTACAGGACACAGGGAAGGGAGTTTGTATTCCCTATTCTCAAAAGAGGAAATGGAGCACAGCGTCCCCGCAGGGGAAAGACGAGATGAGAAGGCTGTGGCTCCGCCCAAAATCGAACAAAATTCGAACAAATTCGAACTCCCACGAGAACATGGCATCCCTGGTGGGGAAACCTATCGAGGATCAGCTATGTTCGGGAAAAACCTAAAAAATTTTTCAATGCAAACTCCGCCCATACGAGAACATGGCATCCCTGGTGGGGAAACCTATCGAGGATCAGCTATGTTCGGGAAAAACCTAAAAAATTTTTCAATGCAAACTCCGCCCATACGAGAACAAAGCAAGGGCAATACAGAGTTTTTTTACTAAATGACATGTACGTCGAAAATATTTGTCAGAACATCGCTTTAATAAACATAGTTTTGTTGAGGGAGGGGCTATGCCCCCCTGTTAAACGTGCAGAGAAAGGCGAAAATATGTGACGGGGACGACCCTAAAGAAAATTAATTTGCAAACAGATTTTCGACTTGGTCGGCCCAATATTTATTCATTCACATAATAATATAAACTGTTTTACATATTGAAATGCACTTAACAGTTTTATATTGAATAAGCTTAACAAATGAGTAAAAATAAGTTCCACTTCTTTTAGTTTTAATGAAGCCAATCTGCCGGAAATTTTTGTGAATAAAGAATTGTACTTTTTTGGAAGTTGGGTTTGTTTTTATATAAAAATGTTGATGGCATCATTCATAGAAAAACGGAATTCTAATTTTTTGCATCGTTCAAAGATCGAAACACAGGTTTTATAGAATTTTGTGGAGAAATTTGAATTGGTAATTTTTTTAACAAAAGCATAGTACGTATGTATATATTAGCCTGATGAGAAACAAAAAAATGAAATTTCTTCGCTTTCAAATTTCCCTTAAGACTCCGTTGGTTTCAGAGATCTGTACATACAAACTTAGAAGGACAACAGAAACCGCATTTTATAAAAAATATTAATATTTCCTTCAAAATATTACTTCTGTGCAATGAATTTTGATACAAAACCTGTAAAGGGATTTAATATAACTAAACGTTTCTATTTTTTAAGTAGTTAAAAAGAAATACCTAAATTAGTAACTAAACTCCTGTTTCTACAAAGTGCATGTTTTGATCAAAGTTTAGAGATGAATATTTCAGTTGCGAAACACGGTAATCAGATGCAGTTTTTCGGTTCGTTTGAACGATCTGTTCGGTATGTGCTTCTACTTGAATAACTGCATATATGCATAAACATAGTACATACAACATACAAGGCATGAAATCAAACACTTTTTTTCCTCGGATCAAAATAATTTTTGACAGAATGCAAAAAAATCGACTATTGATATTTTTGTTTCCGTACAATATACAGGGTTTATATGAAAATCTTGACATCGTCATACAAGTGGAACGTTGACTTAACAAACTTTATGCAAAACAAATCATTATTACCTAATTTATGATCAGTAGTAATAACGTTATAATTAGTTTTAAAAAACATGGATAGAGGGTTTGACAAAAGTTAATTAAAATTAACCCAACACTAACCTTATATTCTGCAAATTTTAGTATAACTTATTTTGGAAATTTTGTCAGACGTGAGATAATTACGATATACCGGCTGTAATAAAACTTTTGTGAATTATGGGCTTTTTTCCAGAATATTTATCTTATTTTAACTCTAGCCATTTTATTGTTTTTTTTTAGAGCTATGCAGGATATAAAAAAACTAATATCCTGTATCTAAAAAACGAAGGTTTTGCAGACACATTTAGCCCTTAAATGAGCTATGCAATTGCCCCTGCATTTTTAGCCATCAAATACCCTATACCAAGACTAATAAATCAGTAAAAATGAAAAAACTGTTAAAAAAAACCATAATTTACAAATTGTGAACTCAGCTGGTTAATTAGTACAATACAATACAATAAGTTAGGCACTTTGTCACATTCATTATCTTCCTAATACTTATAATAACGGTATAACTACTGTTTATAAATTAGGTCATAGAGACTTGTTTCTTAAACAGGTTGTTATTTAATCGAGACGTTAACGAAGCACTTGTATGAAGACACTAAAATTTTAAACCTTAAACAACTAAAACTACAGGGGTTTCATTTCCCGCCCTGTAGGTGTGATTTTTATGCACATATGCAATATTGAACGTAAAAGCACTTATCCAACAGATTGGCTAAACGAACGTCTAAAAAAAATTTGAACAAAAAATCTTGATGCACTATTAATAGCCAGCAGTTTATATTTCGAGTATAATTTTAAAGAGATTAAAAATAAGAAAGTTTCATAATTATTATTTCATTATCTTAAAAGTTTTTAACAAAACGTGTTAAACAAACTAGTTTGTTATTGTTCTTTTCTTCAAAATGAAATTTCGCACCTTCAACCATTTAAGACTTCCGACGTCCCTGTCAACCGATTAGTTAATTATGGCAAATAAAAAAATAAAACTTTTATCGTTTGTGCCATGTTTTTTTTTCATTTACAACAACGGCTTTCAAAACTAATTAAGTAAAAACAATTTTGTCTAATTGGAATTAATTAAGCTATCATGCAAAAAAGTGAATGTCTCGAAAACTAAAGCTCCCGTAGGAAATTTCAAAGAGAGCAAATTTTTAACATATCAACTGGCCAATAAAATAACATTAAAAAAATCAAATATACGTTGTAATAAAAACTTCCGGGCGATAATGTGCTGTGGCTACCCCTGTTCTACGCCACTGTTAAGTAAAATTTTGTCAAATTATGAGTCGAAACGTATGCATACTCTGGTTAAAATTTCAATTTGCTGTCTTATTTATCTACGGAAATAAAAAAGAGAATACAGTTTTGAACAAATACATGTAATACGCTGTTTTTTTATTTTTATTTTTAATTTTACTTAACTTTTTAAACCCGATTGGGGTATTTTAAAAGAAAAAGTGTATGCTACCCCAATTCTCTCTGTTGGCTTGTCCCTTGCAAGGCATACACTACAAAACACTTTCTCAAAACTTTTAGGGAATGCTCGAAAATGTATTGACGTAAACGGTAACCATTTTCAGCAATTGTAGAATAGATTAAACTACGTGCTAGGATTTTAATAAAGTAGTTATAAAAATGACTTTATATTAAAATTAAGTTACTTTTTTACTTTTTCAAACTAATCTACTTATCGTAAATAAACAAAATAATTTGTTATTAGTTCTTTTAGAATTGCTGTTTTTCCTCTTTTATCCAGCATAAATCATCTGCGCTTTTATAACAATGGGTTTCAAAGCTAATTAAGTAAGAACAATTTTGTCCAATTGGAATTAATTTAGCTACATTCATGCAAAAAGGTGAAAATATCTTGAAACCTAAACCTTCCTTAGGAAATATCTAAGGGAGCAAATTTTTAACAAATAAACTGGTCAATAAAATTACATTAAAAATAAATCAAATATACCGGGTGGTAAAAAGTTCCGGGTGGTAAAATGTTCCGGGGATAACCTGCTGTTGCGATCCCTGTTCTACGCCACTGGAGTGACCCTGTTAAGTAAAATTTTGTCAAATTATGAGTCCTAACATGTGCATATTGTGGTTAAAATTTCAATTTGCCACCGTACTTATCTACGGAAATAACAAAGAAAATATAGTTTTTAATACCTACGTGTAACATCCTGAATTTTTTGAAAGGTGCGACTTAGAGAAAAATTGTACTTAACTTTTTTTCATATTTCATCAAGATCTAAAAACAGTCAAATTTAAAGCACTTATTTCTGAAACACCCTGTATGTAGGGTGTGACATGTAGGTCTGTATTTTCTTTGATATTTCCGTAGATAAGCAAGATAGCAAATTGAAATTTTAATCAGAGCATCACATCATCATCAATGCATACGTTAGAACTCATTATTTGACATAATTTGACTTAACAGTAATAGGAATAACACCAGCACATTATTAGTATATTAGTTTTTTAAATTTTATTTTATTCGCCAATTGATTTGTCAAAAATTTATTCCCTTTGAAATATCTTACAGGAGGTTTAGTTTTTGAGATATTTTCACTTTTTTGCATCAACTTAGCTAAATTATTTCCAATTAGTCAAAATTATTTTTAGTTAATTAGTTTTAAAACCTGTTGTTATAAAAAGAAGAAAAACAGTTCTAATGATACTAACGACAAAGGCAATAGCGGTCTGCATGGAAATCGCTAGACCCTTGTTTATCAATTACTCTTACCAAATTCAATATCAACTACTCTTACCAAATTTAAAGCTTCTTCATTTAAATAGATTTTAAATAGAACCGAAATAACGAAGTTTAAACTATGTAAGTATCATAAGTAAGTAAAAAATGTTATACATGCGCTTGTCATCAAACATTATTTTTTTATAGTAAGCAATGATACTGTTTAGAAACAAAATAACTGAATCACCTGTCAAACTGTCACTTAAACTAATTTAGTGTTGAGAACAACTTGATCTGTTGGAAGAATAACGATATTAAAAAATTATGATATTTTGTAGTAATTTGGAATATGCAGATATGCACTTAATTCTTGGGGAATGATAAGGAAACTCAACAAAAGCAATAAAGCTCTATTCACAAAAAGTTCCTGGGCGAAATCTCTCAAATAGAAGAACTTTTATAGCTGTCGACCGTCCCCTTATAGAGAGTGGATCGTTTAAACCTGCTGCCCATCTTCGTGGTCGACGAACCTTTGTATAATAATAATAATATATAAATATAATATAAAATAATATATATAAATATATATATATATATATATATATATATATATATATATATATATATATATACATATATATATATATATATATATATATATATATATATATATATATATATATATATATATATATATATATATATATATATATATATATATATATATATATATATATATATATATATATATATATATATATATTGTCAAAAATTTTATGTTATATGTTTTTTTATTTAATTGAACGTGTATAATTTTACAATTTTAACAGAACGTTTCGATCACTTTCAACTGTAGGGTTTTAAAATTATTGCCATTGCTGAAATAAATAGAATCAAGAGAGAGCTTTTTTTAAAAATTTTGTTCCTTATGCATTCACTTACCCTAAAAACAGAAATCCATGAAGTCATAATCACTTTAAAATACATTGACATACAAATATTCTAGAAAACAAAAACACACAGATACATTCCAACTGGATTTATTTAGGTTAACGGCAATATATACGGCATGGGTGAATATGCTTAGCTATAAAACAATAAAAGACCTTTAGGGGCTAGAAATTGACACAGAAATGAAGTTCGTATCATCTGAGCGTAGAAAATTAGCAAGTTATGAAAATAGAAAAAAATTTCTTTTGAGACGTAAATCTGAAGACATCGTCCCCAATTTTCTTATAAAAAACAGTGACAATATTACATTTTTTTCTGTAAACAAAAAAAATTTAAGTCAATTCTAACAAAAAATTACATTAGTGCACTTAATTTATTAATTAGTGATACAATTTTTAAAATCAATGACTTTGAAAACACAATACAACTATCTAATGATAAGATTAAAAATAGGTTACCTCATTATTTATTTAAAAATTTTACAGCCAAAGAAAACGAAAAATATGAAACCCATTTTTCACAAAATCAAAATCAAAAACTTAAACAAATTTAAAAATCTTCTTCTCAAACAGAAAGAATGGCCAATGCATAATTTAGTAGAAATTAGTCTATGGATAGAGAACTTGACTGATATTAATTTTCCTGATTATGTATGTGATATTCTTAGCCTGGCATCGAATTTTGCAGTTCTGTTAGAAAGTGATAAGCAAATATCCCTGACATTATTGCCAATATTGAGGCAATAATTTTTAATAAGACTATATCTACTAAAGATGAAATTAGGGTTTCATGTAACAATATTTTAACAAATTTTCATATTGTTCCAAACGGATCGCAGAGTAATCAACAAAAACAAAAAAATAAAGTATTACAAAAAACTTCAATAAAACCTAAAAAAAAAAATAAAAGATAAAACCCAGTTAAAAATTTTACAATCGGATAAATCTAATAAAACGGTTATTAGACAGAAACACATAAAAAGAATTGAAAAGGGATCCCAAGAACACCTTTCAAAAGAAAAACAACGAATTAATTAAAAAATGAGAAAAGAAAAATTTGAACTCGCCTAACACTGCCAAAGAGCTTAGCACTCAAAACTCTTTATTTCCCAGGATATACGGCTTTCCTAACCTGCACAAGCCTGGTATCCCCCTGAGACCCATTGTATCCTATGTCCAGTAACACTTTAATAAACTTTAAAAATTTCTCAGATGTACTTAATAATGTTGCTTGCAAAAATAACTACTATAGAAAAGGATCTTGGTGTTTTAAAGACAAAGCAAAGGGTATCCAAATTCCAAATAATTACATGTTGATTTCTTTAAATGTGGTATCTCTGTACACCAACGCGTAATAAATGTAGCACTAAATATTATAATGAAAACATGACTGAAAAAAATATACTGATACTGAAGAATTTCTGGAAGCTGTTGAATTAACTCTAACCTCCACATACTTTAAATATCAAAACTCGTTTTACAAACAAATTGAAGTATGCGCTATGGGAGCTTCTATCTCAACCGTTATTGCACAGTTAGTTCTAGAAGACCTTGAAGAAACAATAATACCACAATTTGACTTCAATTTACCCTTTTTCTACACGGCCGATTGTGTGTGTGTCATTCCAAAAGACAAAGGAAACTATATTGTGGAAAAGTTCAATAAGGCTATCACGTAAAATTAAAATTTACAATCGAGATCGAAAGTAAGACCCTGGTTACGGAGCTTCTATGACTTGTTCTTTTAGCTGTTCCGATTCTTGTGGGCCACACTGCTGTGACTATCTTCTGGAATTTTCAATGATAATCTGGTTTGCTCTTTTCTGGTTTGGGCCTGCTGCTAGGAAGAACTGGCTCAACGAATTTTCTTCTTCTTTCTGGGGTCCTAGCTTGATTGTTGAGAGGTTTTCCAGGATTTACGTAGTGAGCCTGATCTAGATAACGTTTTAGTCGGCTGCTTGAATAGGCCTCCTATTTCCCCGCTTCTGTGCGTGGGCTTGAAGTCTTCTTTCGTCGGTTCACTGTTACTTTTGGACCGTAGATAGTACTTGCTCATTAACTTGCTTAAAAAAAAGACTTTTTTGTCGCTAATATAACACTTTTTCAGGCTTTTATCTTTCACTTTGGGTACTGTGCTACTGTGATACAACATCCGCCATTTGAGGGTCTTCGGGGAAAGATAGGGGCATTCTAGCAGGCACAGAAACGCCGGCGCATCCACCAAAATGTCACGATATGGTGATTGTAAGCTATAGTGTAGATAAACGAAGTAGACTAGACGGTAGAATTGAAACACTCGGTCTTTAGAGAACAAGCCATAAACTATATTATCTCAGTTAAACTCGTTTACATTTACCAGGTAAGTAGGGTGCGCACTCTCTTGCTGTTGAAGGGTTATAGGAATAACAGGAGTTTATACTGAACCCTTAAAAACCAATACGGTTTGAGCAAAATATGTTTTCTTTAGGTAAGGGATATAGGAAGGTTTAAGGAGGGTACCCCCAGAGAGCGTTTTCCAAACGAGGTGCTTTGCGGAAGCTCTGAGAGAAAGATATGATATTGGGATAAGGTCGCTATTCGATATATATATATATATATATATATATATATATATATATATATATATATATATATATATATATATATATATATATATATATATATATATATATATATATATATATATATATATATATATATATATATATATATATATATATATATATATATATATAATATTTACAAATATATTGTCGAGCCAAATTTCGTTTCGGTCACTTTCGTTGCCTTTGTCTGTAGGGTACTAAAATTATTGCCATTGCTGAAATAAATAGAACAAAAGAGCATTTTTAATTTTTTTTTATTTTACACTGAATTAACCCAAAAAAATTCGTTGACTCATAATCAGTTTAAACACATTCATACAAATATTTTAGAAAACAAAAAACACACAGATACATTCTAACTGGACATATTTACGTTAATACATACAAACGTACTCTGGGAAGTGAGAAATTTGAACGGTCATATGGAACCAGTACCAATTGATAAACCTCCACCATTATAACATTATTATTAATATTTATATTCTTTATGGATAGCCAAAGTGTTAGAAATTATTGGTATAACGAAGTTTCTTGGGTATATTTAGCCGATTATGTTGTAATAAATCTTAGTTAGGTTTGTTATATCCGACTTGTCGCTGATTGCCTCACGGTTTTTTAAATACATATCATTTCGTGAATTCTCCATTTTTTCTTATGCATTTCAGGTTTCAAAATTCTGGAATTTCCAAAATCAATACTATGTTTTTTAGATTGCTCCTGTTTTTTTAACGCTGTAATATTTTTATTATCATATTTGTGGCCATTACCTGTTTTGAAGATATTGACTAGCTTGTCTTATATAAACAGCTGGGCAGTTTTTACCTGATATTCGATATACAATGTTACTTATTAAAATGGTATCGTATATTTTAACTGGCTGAAATTTTGCCTCACTAAATTATGACCTTTGTAACTTACTTTGATATTATGTTTTTTTAAACACTTTTTGAACATTTTCTGACAGACGCGGGATATATGGTAAAGAGAAGTAGTTTCAGATATTGTGTAGTCCAGAGATTTGATTGTTTAAATTATTATTGTATTTTTGAAGTCTTTCCTTAAAAATAATGTCAACTACTTTTTGAGGGTAAATGTTAAGATAGAGTACTTGTTTTCCTTTATTAATGCCAAAATTGCCAAAGATAATTCAAACAACGACCGGACAACGTAGGCCTTGTGTACCACTCGGTCATGACGGTATTGTTCTTGTGTCGAGGGGTTATGTTCAAAAAATTAATTTTATTTTTATTATTAATTATCAGTCTCGATTTCGATTGTAAATTTTCATTTTTCGTGGTAGCCTTATTGAACTTTTCCACAATATAGTTTCCTTTGTCTTTTGGAATGACACACACAATCGGCCGTGTACCTATAGAAAAAGAGTAAATTGAAGTCAAATTGTGGTATTATTGTTTCCTCAAGGTCTTCTAGAACTAACTGTTCAATAACGGTTGAGATAGAAGCCCCCATAGCGTATACTGCAATTTGTATGTAAAACGAGTTTTGATATTTAAAGTATGCGGAAGTTAGAGTTAATTCAACTTCAGAAATTCTTTCAAGGGAATATTAGTATATTTTTTTCAGTCATGTTTTCCTTATAATATTTAGTGCTACATTTATTACACGTTGGTGTACAGAGATACCACATTCAAGGAAATCAACATGTAATTATTTAGAATTTGGATACCCGTTGCTTTGTCTTTAAAACACCAAGAACCTTTTCTATAGTAGTTGTTTTTGCAAGCAATATTATTAAATATATCAGCAACACGAGGCTACAAAAATCTCACAGGTAGCAGAGTAATCTCAAGAACAGCCATATCTAAGGTTAGGGACATCCCACGATTAGGTAGAACCCCAACAGTAAGAGTCACTCCAAAACACATCCCGCTAACAACCAGAGGACAATTCGAGTGGTTCATTCAGCGAGGCGTCAGTTGACACCCAAGGAGACCCACCGTGGCCAATACAACAATAGAATATGCCCTAGTCATGGCTAAAAAAGCTACCGTCCACAGTTCATAAGCCCACCGACATTTCACCCATGCTGAAACTGTGCTACCGAATTCATAAGCTCATATGAAAGAACAGCCATCGCGAAAGGATGGAACGATGCACTTAAAACAGCCTATTTCGAAACCTTCTTGGACGGCGCGGCAAACTTATGGTTTCAAGAATATAAAGATGGTAATCCAGATAAAAAATGGCAGGAAATTGTATGACAACTTCCGAAATGACTTTAAGGACTCCAACTACTCGATAACATTAAAAAAAAGAGCAGAAGAAAGAAAACAGAAACCTGACGAAACAGTGAAAAATTATGTATATGAACGTATGATATATGATATGATTAAAAAGTGCTACAGGATTTCTTCAAAAAATGCCAGTGAGAGACCGCCAGCAGTACAATTCTCTACTGACATCGCTCGACTCGCCGTGTTAAAAAACAGAAAAAATCTTAGAAATAGTGACATTCAAATCAAAGAAGATCTAACGAAAATTCGTCTCGGTTTGTTGAATAGTGCTGTGCCTAAATTCTCGAGTAAAAATTCTTGGGTTTTAAACGGAAATATTTACGTTAAGCTTGGTGATACCATACATAGGATTTGTGAAGAATGCGACCTAATTAATTTACAATAATGTTAAAATATTGAATATGTAAGTAATTTTTACATTTCCATTTACAAGTTACTGACCCACTTAGTGATGAATCTCGCCTAACATTATTTGTTTAAGTTATGTGATGTACATAAACCCTTTAGTGTAATAAGAATAGGTTTTTTTTTCTGTATAGATGTATTTATTTAGACTTGCCTTTTATTTATTTTTTGAACAAAAATGCAAACCGCTGTTGCACTGCAGTTGCGTAAAATACTATAGGGTTGTACAAGGTCGCCGTTCTAATTTAATTGTCTAAAATTATTCCTTCTTAGTTACAATCATACGTAGAAATAAATAACATTTATATATTAGGTTATTCTCTTGGGTCCACAGACGAATTATATTTCTTTCTTTTTTTTTGCTCTTTGCTGTTGATTTCTGGGGTTGGTGTAAATTGTTTTATATATGTAGGTTAGTGTAAATTGTTTTATATATGTAGGTTCGCAATTAACATGTAATGACTAAGAGCTTTTTTTTTTATTTGTTTTCTCCTGATATTTCAACTTGCTTTTGTCTAATGCAAATGATATATTTGTAAGCTGGGTGCAATTTTTCTTTATTTATCTTTTTCTTTTAATATAAATTTTATACTTAATTTAAGCGATTTTGGGTAGCTGCCTTTATTTCATCTTTTAGTCTTTATTTGTTATTTTTTGTTATTATTATTACTATTGATTTTTTCAACATTTGATTGTATTTTGAATGTGCAATGGTTCATTGATTGTGGACGGGCTTAAGGTAGGACACTTAAACATACGTTCTGTTTTTGCAGGGTTTTATGATTTTAAGAATATAGTTGAACATCATAATTTTGATCTTGTATTTTTGTGTGAAACATGGCTGTCCCTTCAGGACGACTCTGCTCACGTTAATATTCCCGGTTACCAGTTATTTAGAGAGCATAGAGATGGAAGGGGAGGAGGAGTTGCATGCTATGTTAAAACTACTTTCACTGTTGAAGAGATAATATTAGATTTTCCCTTGACTTGCCAAATCGAATATCTCATTTTAAAAATTCGAATTAAAAACAAAAAAATAGCTTTTTCTGTGTTTTATCGACCTCCTAAAACTAACTTTAACAATTTTATAATAGATTTAGATAACATCTTTTCTTTTTTATACCCTACAGTAGACGATATAATTTGCTTAGGCGATTTTAACATTAACCTATTAAGTTTGGAAAATCCCTTAACTTCTTTTTTTGAAGATTATAACTGCCATCAGATTATAAATGAACCTACCAGGATAACTGCTAATTCAGTTTGTTTGCTCGATGCAATTTTTGTTAGTGACACGTCTTTGGTAAAAGAATCTGGTACAATAGCAACCGATAATATTTCGGATCATAAAATGGTTTATTGTAGCCTTGACTTATATAAAAAACCTGCAGAGCCTACTTTTATTCGATACAGATGTTTTAAAGATTTTAATTCTAATAATTTTTTACAAGATATGTGTAACTTACCGTGGGACAATATTTTATATGTTAACAATATTGACAACAAAATCAAGCTACTTAATGAATTTATACTAACACTATTTAATTTCCATGCTCCTATCAAAGAAGCGAGAATTACGAAATCTCGAGCACCTTGGGTTTCTGCTAATCTTAAGATATTTATGAAACAAAGAGATACTGCTCTTCAGAAATTTAAACGTACAAAGAACAATGATGATTGGCTAATCTATAGGCAAATGAGAAATTTTACACTATCCATGGTTAGAAGAGAAAAAAAAATATATTTGAGTACTTTGTGTTCTGAAAAAAACTCCCGTAAAACTTGGGCGGCTTTAAAAAATTTTAATATAACCTCTAACAAGAATAGGTGTATACCCAAAAATATATCGAACCCGGATGATTTAAATAATTTTTTTGGGGCGTTTTTACAAAATATTTCGAATTGTGATAATAAAATACGTTATTATAATCAAAACAGATATAATGATAATTTAAACTTTACTTTAAATTTGGCAGAAATATCAGATGTTTATAAAATATTAAATTAAATATCAAGACTAACGCCACAGGAATTGATGAAATATCACCTTTAATGTTAAAATATTGTAGTCCGTTTATTGACAAATTTATTACACATATAATTAACTGTTCTATAGAATCAAATTACTTTCCGGATCCGTGGAAAATATCAATAGGAAAACCATTATCTAAAGTTGGCAGTCTCAAAAATTTTAATGACCTGAGAATAATAAGTATTTTACCTACCCTCTCTAAAATTTATGAGAAAGTGTTATATAACCAAGTTTATGAGTTTTGTGTAATAAATAAAATAATTCCTGATAGCCAGTGTGGTTTTAGGAAAAAATTTAGTACTTCTGTAGCCTTAACAAACTTGATTGATGATGTTGTCCGCGCCAGTAATAAAAGACTTAACAGTGTTTTGATATTATTAGACTTTTCTAAGGCGTTTGATACTATCAAGTCACAAACTTCTTGTTTCCAAGCTAAAATATTATGGTTTCCAGGAGGATTCGTACTTAGTACTTGCCTCTTATCTTTCTAATCGTCACCAGAAGATATTTTCGGATAATAAGTATTCAAAAGAAATTAAAATTAAATCTGGTGTACCTCAAAGCTCAATTCTAGGCCCATTACTATTTTTGATTTATACTTCCGATATTCTAAAATCTTTAAATCACTGTAAAGTTCAAGCATATGCGGATGATACACAGGTTTATTATTCTTTTGATTATGATGATTTTTTTGAGTCGGAGACCCGGATTAATGAAGATTTAAAAACATTAACAAAACTTGCTGATGAACATAACCTAACACTTAACCCTTCAAAATCATATCTTCTATTATTTGGTAGTATTAAAGTAGAATATCTTAAAAATAATATTAATATTACCATTAATAACATAAAACTCTCAGTGCTCGATAGTGCAAGAAACTTAGGCGTTATTATTGACAGTGATCTAAGATTTCGAAATAATTTGAAAAAATTTATTCAAAATTCATACCTATATAATAATAGACATGTTTTAAGTTTTAATTTAAAAAAAAATGCTTTGTGAGTCGCTAGTTCTCTCAAATTTTAATTATTGTGATTTTGTGTATGGATATTGTTTGGACATGAATGGTAAGTCCCGAATTCAAAGGGTTCAAAACGCCTGTGTTAGATTCATTTTTGGGCTTAGAAAGTTTGATCATATATCTCGATATTACTCAGATTTGAACTGGCTAAGAATGGATTCGCGCAGGCTTCTTCATTTTAGTACTTTTTTAATTAAAATTTTGAATGAACCTGATGCCCCTTCATCTTTACGTGACCGTCTTATTTTCCGGAGTAATGCTCGTTCAGTTAATATTCGTCATAGTTATAGATTAACAATGCCTCAACACCAAACTGCCATTTTCCAGCGATAATTTTCTTTTCAAGCGGTTATTTCCTATAATTCATTACCTACTGATTTAATCAACTTGAATCCTAATATGTTTAAGAGTAAATATAAAAAGCATCTACTAGCAACGCAAGGTAATTGAAACATATTTTTTATATGTTGTTCAGTATGTGAGTGTCCATCGGTCCGTCCCTTGTTCCATTGTTTCATTGTCTATGTTTAAATAAAATTAAAATGTACCCGTAAGTTTGATAAATATTTTTATTTTTTATATATTTACAGTTTTATACAGTTAGCTGCCATTAAAATTATTAATTAATTATTTATTAATTTTTTCTAAATATATCATTCGTTTTAGCATGGTTCAGTAGAGTAGCTCTTTAAAGCTAGACTGCGCCATGTAGAAACGAAATAATTTGAATTAGAATAATGAACTATTTATATCCATATGTTAATTTCCACCTTCTGTAATATAAAAGCATTATTTATTTATTTATATTATGAATATAAACCAAATGGTCTGGATAAACTTAGAAGATACTCTAAACAAGGCCCCTCTTCAAAGAAAAATAACGTCACCACCCCCAACTAGCGACTACAAGCAACGAATCCCAGATAACCTAGAAATAAGGCCTCCAAGAGATCATTATTGGAACAATCAGCAGCAATATCGACAAACATAACTGCGCTAGAACAATGTTTAACCGGTAAGGACCCAAAACAATTCATTCCAACAGCAAAGATCATCTCAGATATCGTAGTATGAGCGTCCACATAACTTACAAAAACAACGATATTAACAGCCCGGACAATTAAGCCACAACAACTACTATACAGGGAGCTCTAGGAACAACATTTCTGAACACATCAAAACACACGAAATAGTTAAGGAACTACATCCTGTCATATTAGGTATGGACCTCCTCCATGAAAACAAGCTGTGATAAACCTCGAGGAAAATTAACTAGTGTTAAACAAGTACCATTCAGTGCCTTCTGAAGAAAGAAACAAAATACACAGCCGACATATCAGGGATCTACTAGACCCCGGAAGACGAAAGTAAAGTCCAACTAAGCCAAAAAAAACAAGTAAAAAAATACTTCGAAAAATGTTCAGAAACTCACATGAGCCTGCAGGACTTACAAGAAGAAGAAACCAGAATAGAGATAAGGACTATATTAAATGGAAAACAAAAAAAACACATGCAAAAGCAACTAGAAGACCTTACGCAAGGAAAAAATATCGTAAATCCAGTAAGTGATATAGGTATAGACAGATGTATGAAGTACTACAATTACATGTAAGAAAAACTAAGAAAAATGTCCCAAAATGCCAAGATTTGTTTAGAACTCTCAGCAAATTAAGAAATGTAGTCAAAACGAACACGCTAAACAAATTGCATTACCGCGAAGAGGTTGGGGACTAGACATACGAGGATGGACAGGCCTGCAGAACATGTTATAGCATACTTTCAAGGATATGGATCTGTTACCATAATACGAGAACCACACACCCCGATCAACCCCATAGAGGAAAAATCAGCACCCGTGAGCATTGTATCAGAAAACCCTCCAACAATGTTAAAACTTAGTTCCCAAAACCAACACACATTGGAATATAATGAAATCAGAACAATCCACCTTCAAATAAAAGAAGAAAAAGAAAACGGCATACCTACCAATCAATGCAGATACAACCTAGACTGGCTGGCAAAAACTAAATATTATTAACATCTCATATTTACGAAAGCAAAAACCAGTTATGTCTAAAGGTACAGGTCGAGATCAAAATGCCTAGTCAACATCTACAAAGAAATTACATTAGTAATTTTAAGTGAAAATCAAACATATAAAGTAGAAAAATCGTGGCACCTTACACTACAGGAGAAAAATAAAGAACATCAGGTAACCTCAGAAGATCACGACCTTAGCAAGATCATAAACGCACAAATTAAAAATTAACTTCAAGATCTTCTAGAAGAATATAAAGATGTGTTTGCCAAATCATCAAAACACATGTGTAGAACTAACCAGATATCACATAAAATAGATGTAGGAAATGCAGTTCCTATAAAAAGCAGACCCTACCGTGTCTCACACAAAGAAAGAGACATAATAGACAAACAAATACAAGGAATGCTTAATCATCTACCTACACGCTGTCATCCTATTCTCAGATACCTTGGAAGAACATTTAGTGAAGCTAAGAAAATTATTTGAACGACTAGGAAGCAAATTTGACGGTGAAACGAAGCAAATGTAAATATTTAAGAAAATAAATATAAATCCTAGGGTTCAAAGCAAATAAGGAAAGTATCCTCCCTGCCGAAGACAAATTAAGGTGTATAAAACATTTCTTAAAACTTAAAAAACCAAAAGATATACAAAGCTTCTTAGGACTATGCAACTTTATTACATTAATGATAAAATTATCGCAGCTCCAGTGCTCAAACACTTCGATCCTAAAGAAGGAACAAATTTACATATAGATGCCTCTACATGCGAGTTTGGGGCAGAGTTGAAGAAAACACAGAAGGCATAAAAGATAACAAAAAAGCTGTGCTGGACCACGAAAACGTAAACATTCCAATAGCCACAAGAAAAAGAGAAAAAAGCTACAGGCTCATATTATAATACCTTATTTAAAATACATAATTCAAAGGTCTGGAAAATGTGCTTGTAATCCCTAAAGTGCTCAGAGAAGAAATAATGTGAAAGGTGCAGGCATCTTCTGCAAGATGTGGACATAGGACTAAGCAAAACAGGACATAGATGGATACTTGAAAAGATGCCGAAACTGTCAAGCCAGAAAGGGAAAGCCACATAGAAAAACACCAGGTTTGTTGCAACCAATTAACAATAATAACTTAATAGACACTTCCCGTATAATCGGAACTGAGCGAAATTTCTCATTATTTTAGAAAAAAAAGAGCGTACCGATAAACCCTCGATATCAATTTACAGATTGTAATTCCGAGTACCTTTCCCCATACGGCTAACGACTGACACACCCTGTACAAGTTTATTTAACTTTTAACCTGGCAGATTAATGTATTCAAAATTTCAATGTTGAGACGAGACAAGATTAGCCAAAATCGAGACAAGATAAGTAACCGTATTGTTATAGCAAAAGTGAACGTAAACATAAAAAATAACGATCCAATATCATCCTTAAAAACTAAATAGATAGAACGTGTGCGTGGATTTGGATACGAAATGGACTTTTTTATTTGTGATTTTCGGTGAAAATGCTACTCTTCATAAAACGTTTTGCTAATCTGAAAAATAAGACTGAAAAAGGAATATACAGTTAAATACAAAAAAGGAAGTTTGTAAAACAAAAAAAAAATAAAAAATCTAACTTTTGAGACAGCTAAATTAAAGAGCCCGGAAATACAAGTCAAAAATATTTTAGAAGTTTTTTAATTATAGACTTAGTTTTTGCGAAAATTAATCTTGAATATGTAAAAATGGCAATTTTTTTATATATTCATTAATCATTTTCTAAGAACTAAGTCTTGTAGCAATTAACTTCTAAAAACTTTTTGACTTGTATTTGCAGGCTCTTTAATACAGCTGTCTCAAAAATTGGAATTACATTTTTTTTTGAAAATTTATATTTTTGTATTGATTTCGTACCCTGTCTATAAAATGACATTCTTTTTTAAATCAATCTCATTTTTCAGATAAGCAAAATTTTCTATGAAGAATAACTTTTTCGCCTAAAAGAGATATTTATATGTTACACATTTTAGACTTATCAACCATTAAATTAATTAAAAACTACACCTCGTACAAAAAACTTTAGATGACTTTTTATCTCATATTTTTACGATCTTCTATTTGAAAATTTGATTTCTCAATTTTTTGTTTTACCTACTTTTTGCGTGTTTCTGCCCAACTTTTATATTATATGACATTTTTTTTGAAGCAAAACTTATTTTTTTAATGAGGACAACTGGTTACGTGGCATAACTTGTTTCGATAAAATCAATAATAAAAAAGTTTTTTATATGTTACGAAAATTCAAGCACACGCAGCATAAAGAATGAACCATGCCAAAAATACTTATGCATACAGGAATAGAAGAAAATTTTTAGAAAACCAGGGGGCACCAAAAGCAGATAAACGTGACAAAAATTAAAAATATAAAGAACAAGTATCAAACCAAGAAAGGGTCAAAAAATGATGATGTACTATTATTATCCTTGTTAGCTATTCAACCAGACGACTTATTATTGGAGTCAAGAATTCATAGCCACAGCCATAGCAGAGCGTATTTTGAGAAATTTATGATCCCCATAAAATGATAATTTTGAAACCAGTTTATTCAAATCAACCCAAAATCTTTCGTTCGTAAATCTCGTCAAACCTTAAATTTAAAAAATTGTTATTCCGTAGCAGTTGTTATGCAACAGTTAGAAATTAATATTCTAATAAATTACGTTGCTAGAATAATTTTTAAAATCCTGAGGAGTAAGTAGTTCAAAGGATGTAATTATCCTTTTGAAGGAACTCGGCTTTGAGTTTAAGGCGTATGCGCAAACGAGCATTTATTGAGGTTGAGTTTAACAATTGTAATTCCAGGTTTAAATATTAAGGAAAATTAAAACTAATCTAAACTTCTATCATCATCAAGTTAACAAAACGTCATCTCTTCGGTTTCTAAAACGAGTAAGTGTAGTGAAATGGTCAAAAAATATAAAAATTCCCCATCCCTGCCTGAAAACATTTTTTAAAGCTTATGACAGTTGGAGAGGTGTGTATGTAAACTATTAATTGTAGGTATAAAATTAGGTCCGTTTGGGTTTGATAACACCACACGTACTACGGCATTGTCCAACATTTATATACCCATATGTAACCCACATCGGTGGTCCACTTGAAAGACATCGATTATCCATCCAATACCAAAAAAAACACCTTAAGCTTCCTTCCGATTGTGTCCATGATTTCAAAAAGAATTGCGTATTTTCAAATATATCATTGCGTTAGAATAAAATAATCCCCACATCATAGTCTGGTTTTAGGTTATGTCGTATTTTGGCGAGGTTTCACTTGCTTTTCTTTTTCTTTTTTAAGTATTCTATATTGTCGAGTATAGACAACTATATAAGCACATCAGCAAGCAGCATCTCTAATTGTCAGTATATATGTCAAACACGTTCGTCAGCATGTTACGCCGAGCCGTGCGCTAGATTTCTAAACCTACTGGACTTGTGAATGTCAAGTCTCTTATTATAGTTGGAGGGAATGTAAACAGAGTTTGTTTATATTTAGACAAGCCACCTTCATGCAGTGGCTACAGGGCTGCCAGTCAGTCAGAAGGCTGCGGTTCAATTGCCATGTGTTGGCACTTTTTTTTAATTAAACCCAGTAATTTCGTAAATCTCGACATTCATCAGATTGCGTTTTTGGTTAGCCCAGATTTAATTTTTGTTTTTATATAAAAACATATCAAATAATGTTGCGAGCCATTCCAGCGGTTCCTGTGAATTACGACTTCTCGCTCTGGGTGTTCTAACTTAATATAATTAAGAAAATTCTTTCATAAGTTTAAAAGGTAATACATGAAAAAAATAAAGGTAAAGTCATATTATTTGTTGTCGTATTAGTCAAAAGACATGGTTTTTACAACTATATATAAACAAGGACTAGACGCACGTATCTAAACTTCTAAAAATTGTCCACATTTTTTTTATTTAATTACAAAATAAATCCCTTTTAAGATTTTATAGTTAGACTACTTATTAAACGTAAGACTACAAATCGTCATTCCTAAAACAAGATGGATATTCCATTTATAAAGAGACTTCTACTTTCTGTATCGAGAGGAGAAAATTATAAAATTAATAATTTTAATGTAGCATTAATTAAGGAAACTTAAGATTATTAAGTGTATAGAAAGGATGTCAGAAAGGGGGGCTTTGGTGGAGTAATATTTGACTTTTAAATTTCACGAATTCGAAATGTTCATAGAAATTTGAAAATTCAAAAATCAATAATAATTAATCAGTTCCATTAAATAATATTATCATTGTTCCTTATGCTCCCTACTCACAGATAAATTAAAAACTAAAAATTATATAGTAATTAATTTTCATGGGCCTCTTCAGAGCTGCTAGGGTTTCTATTTGTATTTTAAAAGGTAGACACAAACGAGTTTTAAGTTTTTATTGGAGATGCCAGGACTTATAAAGAAAATCAAGACATGGCAATTGAAAAGTAAAAAAATCGGTAAATTTCTTTTGCCAGAAACTTCCCGCATTATGAATATTTCCTTTTTTTAGGAATAGTGAAGTATGAACCAATTTAGTTCAATACATAGTTATTTGGGAACACATACACTGTCTTTTCAAACATTTTTATTGGACGCCATCATAATAATAAAATAATAATAATAAGTTTCAACCTATACCACCCTTGATTTTGGGCGTGACTTAAAATTAATTCAATCATTACATTGGCACACACCGCCATTTTGTTACTTGAATTTGCACCCGGTTATCCTTATATCATATTTAATTTTTCTCCAAAATTTACAATTAATTGAAAAAGAAGATTTTTACGTTAATTTTTTTACATGCTATTGGGCGGCCACTTGGTTCCTCTATCTTGAATTCGTAACACAACTTTACCAGCTTATCTTTATATCACAGTTAATGCTTGCATAAAATTTGAAGTTAACCCAGTAAGTAGTTTCTTTTCAGACTGATTTTTTAAATATTTTATTAGGCCGCCATTTTGTGTTCCAATCTTATATCATACCAAAATGTTACCAGTTCTTTTTTATGTAAATTAAATAATTAGTTTTTTTAGTAATAATTTTTTAACGTTTTACTATGTCACCATCTTGTTCCGGCATATTGGATTTTTACCAAAATATTACCAGGTCATTATGAGCCTTAATTTTTGTCCAAAATTTGAAGTCAATATGATGAGTAGTTTTTTACTTTTTAAGCTATGCTGCGAACTCAGTGACAGACAGACAAATCGACTCGACAGGTGGACCGACGAAATTGATAAAACATATTTTTTTGGCATCTAGGTAAAACGCGAATATATGTAAAATCTGCTAAGGTGATTTTTTGATACTACAACAATTTTATTTGAACGCCATTTTGTTCCGCCATCTTGAATTTGTACCACAGTTTTACTAGTTCATCTCTATACTACAATTAGTTATGGCACACAATTTGAAATTAGTTCGTAAGTAGGTATTTTTTTCAGGCTAAATGTTTTTTATATATTTTATTAAACCGCCATTTTGTTTCGCCATCTTGGGTTCATACCAAAATATTACCAGTTGATTCCTACACAATACTTGATTTTTGTACAAAATTTGAGATAAATTGGATAATTAGTTTTTTTAGTAATAATTTCTTTTACTTTTCACTAGGGCGCCATCTTGTTCCGGCATATTGGAGTTTAACCCAAATATTATTAGGTCATCCCCATATGAGCCTTAATTTTTGACTAAAATTTAAAGTCAATCTGATGATTAGTTGTTAACCTATGCCACGAATTGACAGAGAGATGGACAGACAAACGACAGACCGACGGGCTTGATAAAACATATTTTTGGCATCTAGGGACGCCAAAACGCGAATATATGTAAAACCTGAGAGGGTAATTTTTTCAGACTATAAAAAATTTATTTGGCCGCTATTAAGATCCGCTACCTTGAATTAGTACTATACTTTTACTAGTTCATTTCTATACTACAATTAGTTATGGCAGTTTTTCAAGCTGAATTTTTAAATATTTTATTAAGCCGCCATTTTGTTCCGCCATCTTGGATTTGTACCAGAATTTTACTAGTTAATTCCTACATAATACTTGATTTTTGTGCAAAATTTGTGATAAATTGGATAAACACTTTTTAGTAATAATTTTTTTAACATTTCACTAGGCCGCCATTTTATTTCCATATGGGATTTTTACGACGGAACAAAATTGTGGTGTGTGTCAGTGTAAAAACCGCTTACACAATTTATTTTAAATTATACCCAAAAATCAAATATGGTATAGGTAGGAACTGGTACAATATTGGTAGGACTCCAATACAGCTGAACAAAACGGTTCCCAATATAAATGTTTGAAAATTCAGTATATAGGTGTTATTAAATGACTAGTCCATAAAAAAATTGGTAAATTCGCTTTTACCCCCAACTTCTCTCGTATAGAATTTTTCTGTGTACATATAACACAGTCTATATATGCATATAGTTATTTGGTAATAACTTTATACAAATCCTGGAAAGTGTGATTCATTTTCAATTTCCCTCTTACGAGGGAAGTAATAAAGTGTGTCATTTTCAATCTTCCTTCATAAAAATAATAAATATTTGGACAAATTCCATTTCCTGAAATAAAACCTTTTAATGCAGAAAAATAATATATGCCATAATTTAATATCTATAGACTATATAAATAGGGTTATAAAAAATAAATATTAATATTAAAAACGTTTCATTTTTTTGCAAAAATTCAAAGTCAATTAAATAAGAAGATTTTTTAAACATTTTATTTGGCCAAAATTTTGTTTCGCCATCCTGAATTTGTACCACAATTCGACCAGTTCACCTCAATACTACAGATAATTATTGTACAAAATTAGAAATTAATTCATTAAGTAGTTTTTTCAAGCTGAATTTGAATTGAATTGAACATTTTATTAAGCCGCCATTTTGTTTCGCCATCTTCGATTCGTACCAAAATTTTACCAGTTGATTTTCTCACAATACTTGTTCTTGTGCAAAATTTGAGGTAAATTGGATGAGTGTTTTTTTATTAATATTTTGTTTAACATTGCTAGGCGCCATTTTTTCGCTATATTAGATTTTTACCAAAATGTTACCAGGTCATCCCTATATGTTTTTAGCTATGCCGCGAACAGACAGATCGACAGACAGGCCAACGGAATTGGGAAAAAATGATTTTCGGTATCTAGAGACCCTGAAACGTAAAGATATGAAAAACTCTCAGAGGGTGATTTTTTCACGCACAGAGTTGCACTACAAAGAAACAACACCTTTTACGAATTCACATAATTTTTTGAAACTAAACTACAGTCTATGTATAAAGTTATTACCAAATAATGATATGCATAAATAAAGTGTGCCATTTGTACCTAGCGGAATTCTGTACGTTCTGGGTACCATTTTTTTTTGTTTTGGCAACTTAGTTTTAATTAAGGTCAACTTACTGTTGCGTTATTATCAAAAATATGTTAAAATAAGGTCTTCCTTTTTTTATTTTGCTTTTCTATCGTGTTGGCTGATTTCAGTTTCTGCCTAACCTTTTTACTGCCAATGTTAGTATTAATGCCACCGTCTAGTTGCCTAAAGGCGGTTTTTCCAGCTAGTTGTTTGACGTAGCATATCCCTTTCGAAAAAAACTCTTTACAGGCTTTTATTTAACTTGGTTTCTACTTATGTCTGTGTTTTTGGATCAAAATATTTAATCAATTTTTCAAGTACTTGCTAGTATTCGAATTTTGGCATACCTATATAACCTCGGTGACAATGCATGTACCTCGGAGCTGGCTTGATGAAGAAGCCGGCAGGTAGTTATAGAAACTCCACAATTACACAACAAAATACCGTCCTGTTTGGGCTTGTTGGGTTTGTCTTGATAAGCACTATAGAGTGTAGGTTTCCAGGTCTGATGATGGATCTTGAAAGTGGCCGTAAGAACTCCTCAACTACACAAGATAGCCCGTCGTGTTTGAACTCCTTGTATTTGTCTTGAAAAGTACTATAGATCTAGGCGGTGTTCAGGGTCTGATGATGGATTCATCATCGCTATAGGAACTCCTCAACTAATCAAGATAGCCCTCTCGTGCTTGGTCTCATGGGATTTTGAATACAATTTAATACTAAACAGATGAATGCGCACAAGCGAAGATATTAACACATATAATTAAAGAACTTCCAATGCTAGAAAGTATAAAATAAAATAAACATAAAAAAGCCTTCTTAGAAAGAAGCTTTTATTTATAAACCATTGTACTAAAATGTAAAAATAATATTTAGCATATGTTTAATAGTAAAGCTACATAAAAACCTTACACTCACTGCTCAAAGGCGCAATACGTACATACACACTTAATAAAACTTACATAAACATACAACTTCTAAAAAATTGTGTTTAAAATTTCACTAAGTATGTACTGTAGCATTATTATTTAACTTATCACGCAAAATATTATTAAGCAATAGTTTTTCAGAGCACAAAATAAACATGGTAGGACTGGGGCTTTAGTCTTTCAAAAATCAGAAGCTTGCACGTTGCAAGTTGCGCGTTGCAAGTTGCACATACAGGGGCGACATAACACATATTAATATGCACGTCTGACAACTTTTATTTCTTTCTTCCAGATTTCGAGAGCATAGATAAAACAGCATCTATTTTTAAAACGATATCATGAATAGTAAATGTAATAATAATATTTATTTTTTAATAAGTCATTTAAGTAATGATAATAAGTTTTTTAATACTAGTGCTCGTTTATATACATTAGCCACTAAAATTCTTAATTAGCTATTTGCTTGTTTTACTACTTATAAAGCAATACATTATGCCATATGTATTAGCTATTTCCAATTTGCGAAGATGCGGTTGGTCATGACTGCAAAAGTAAAAACAACATTTTTACGTTCACATTCTACTTCTCTACGAATCAAGTCAATGAGTTCAATAGGCTAGGTCTAGGTATTTACGAGAGTATCGTTTTATGTTCGCGTCCATTCATAAATTTTTCTCCCATTTTTTAACACTAGTCTAAAGCTTGTTTCTTTAATAAATACGGATTGTGAGACTGTTTCACAATTAGTAATCTTCAAACAAGCAGATAAAGTTTTACTATAATTGATTTTTTCTTAAATAATGACAAAATTGTGGTGGCTTATCCATGATTTAAAAAAAGTTTGTTGAGCTATTACGTCCCGTCAAAAACTAAAAACAAACCAAAGGATCAAAAATCTTACCCTTTAGCATTGAGGTCCGCAACAAAGGAAATTGTAGTACTACCTAGCTTAAATTCGAAGTTTTTTAGTAAATACCTGTTTATTAAAAAGAACATTTGGTGCTTTTTTAAACCTTTTTAGTTGCTGAAGACATAGGTAGAATTTCCTGAAAAGTTCAAAGAGCCAGGGTTTTTCCAGTTTCATTCCTCGGATATCTTAATTGTGTACCCAACTAAACTAAAGCATCATTTTCAATCCTGAACGGTAAGATTTTAGGTCTTTTAACTTGTTTCTACTTTTTGACGCGGCGTAATAGCCCAACAAACATTTTGTTTCATTTTTTTACATTAATAACATAATATTAAAATATATAATGTATTTTTTTCTCTATTATTATTACATACCGAATGTCAATTTCTAAATAGGGTACATTTCAGTAAGTTAGATTGATTATGAGTGATGTGGTTTTTCACCAGTACGGAATCAAGTTACAGAACACTGAGCCGCTTACCCCCTTACACCCTATCCAAAGCAACCAAATAATCCATGTACATTTTTGCTTTTTGATCCATTTGATCTCTAATATTTGATAACAATCCATGCCGAATGCATTTGTTTTCTTGAGTGTCCTACATAAAAGCTTACTTTATACTAATGAAGAGTTTTAGTGAGAAACACGTGTGTATGGTTACCAAAATTTCATTTTTAGCAGTCATCCCAAAAAATATATATTTTTCGACTTTTATAGTTCTTGCCAGCTATATACATACATTACAGTGTTAGTTTTTTAAAACCTGACATAGGCTAACTTCTTTACTTAAAGAGATAGACGTATATTTTTAAAAGCGAATTTATAGTGGTTGATTTGTTCAATTAAGAAAAATACCTGAAAAATGTTATTTTTTTAATGGCAATTGGGTGGTGTTTTTTAGTGGAACAATAAATTAAGAGCGTAATTTTTTATTAAAGCAGTTGTTTTAAGACATGACAGGCTTTGTTCAAAGAGATCGACCTATGATTTTAAAATCGGGTTTATTAGTGGTGTGAGTTTTGAAAAATTAATGGAACAAAAATTTGCAGCGTTGCCGCATGAGGCACAAATGATAAGGTAATTTTTTAAATTGCACCTGGCATTTTTTTAATGGAAATTATGTCAGCCATTTTCAAGCTATTAGCGCCTAAATTGTTTTAAAACGTGCCATATTCTAACATCTTTGCTTAAAGTGGTAGACCTATGATTTCAACATGAGATTTACAGTGGTCCAGTTCAAAAAAATGCATGTAAAATAAATTGAAAGGTTTGCCAGATTAGGAACAAATCATAAAAATGTTATTTTTTTTTAAACGGAAACCGGACATTTTTTTAGGGGAATTGGATAAATAATGCTTTCCTAAACAATAAATGAAGAGTGCAATTTCTTAATAGCTATTTTAAAGTAGTTAACATCAAAATTTTATACTACCATTATTACATATACAGAAACGTTTCTACTAACCATAATAGTGTGTTCTGGAAACAAAATTTTATGTTGCGGGTTATCAATAAACGTCAAATCACTCGTAGTGTTGTGTCAAAATGCAGCAAATTACTCAAGAGAAGAATCGAATGAATTTCCTTGCACGTTAGTGGTTTAGGTTTACATGACGCTTGCTCTGAGTTTCATTTGAAATATTCAGATAAACCTTTCTCAAATCCAGAATGTTAATAATAATTTGGAGAAATTAAAATCTTGAGGGAGTGTTCTTCCAATAGTTTGCAAAATATCTCAAAATGTTATAATGGAGGAAAAAGCTCTCCTTCAAAATGTTGAAAATCTGCAAAAGTCAGCAAAAAAATTGCTTAAGAAATAAGCTGCTCTCAGACGAAAGTATGGAGAACTTTACATGCACTTTAGAGCAAAATACTATAAACTAGAAGAAACGAGTCGAGTTAGAGAAGAAAAATAGGAGGAATAATTTGGTCATCTGTAGATTGCCAGAAGAGAAGGGCCTAAAAGATTGCGCTTTGACGAATTGGGCAATTCTGAAATTTAAAGAATTTATTGATATTGATCTAATCTTACTGACATAAACAACATGTATTCCGTTGGGTCAAATGAGAAAAGACTGCTGCTTATTGAATTTACATAATTCTAAAATAATAACTGATTCCAAAAAATGCCTACAAAATAAATGGAAAACCAATATATGTTAACAGAGATTTGTCTAAACAAGAAAGGTTTATAAAAAGAGGTCAACGAAATATACAATTACGAACAACTTGTGGAAAAAGAGAGAATAATAAGCGAACAACACGAGGACTTGGACAATGAAGTTTTACTATTCCGCCAAGATCTTCACTTAGCGCACCAGGAACACGAAACGCTACACGGGAAGAGACAGACTAAAAACTTATAAACCAGATTGACATAAATGTAAATAAAGAAAACAATGCAGATATGAAAGTCTCAAAAACTGTAGGCCAAACAAACATTAAATATCTTTAGGCACCAACTTTCGCCAATTAGTAAGTTAAAGGAAACAGGATAATCTACCTGTAGTGTTGCTAAACAAAAGTAAGTTCGATGAAGATTCTTTGACTTTGAACAATTATCAGTGTTGTTTATTGTTTATATTTATTTTTTATTCTAATTTTATTCCATAAGAATGGATCCTTTCATAAAATACTTTAATGTATAGAGTATTAAGGTAATCAGTACAGAAAATCCGCCTAACAAATGCTAATAGTACAATTAATAATATGGATAAAAAGTTAAAAATACTACATACAAATATAAGAGGCATTTAAACAAATTTGATCTCTTAATTATTATTTTCGGTAGAATAAAATTTAACTTTGATGTCTTGGGTCTTAGGAAACTCATCAATTAGATGTTTTGGATGGTTTTTATATTGGCGAATGTGATACTATTTACAATAAAGAAAATTTTAACACCTGTGATGGCGTAATTATATACGTAAATTAAAACTTTGAATATAGTTATAATTTAATTAATATAGGTCTATCGAATATAATTGTTTTAGATATTTAGGAAGGGAAAAGTAATTTTACAATAGGTAACTGTATAGGTCACCAAGTTCCTGCTCAAAACTATTTAATGTTGATTTGTTTCATTATTTTTCAAATTGTAAAAAAGAGAATCACATATTTAGTGGGAAAATAAATATTAATTTGTTAGGGAATGACGATTATACTAAAGAATACAAAACGATTTTAAATTCAATTAATTTTGTATTAGATATAAATTAGAGAACTCGGAGACAGCCTGGGGCTTAGTTAGATCCATTTTTTTTGTAAAACAGATATATACAAATAATATTGAGAAAACAATTCCCAACAAGTACAAGACAGTATATAAAAAGTTCGTGGTTGATAAAAAACTCAGAAATCTTCTGAACGATGATTCATGGGATTTCGTGATAATTTCTGAGAGTATAGATAACATCACAGACCTATTTATAACAAGATTAAGACATTACATAGAAATTTGTACAAATAAGGTAAAAGGTTCCTCAAAGAAGAAAATCCGAAAAAACATTAATAACAAATTCCTTACTAGATTCCATTGTAACAGAGAACAAATTGTATGTCCAGCTACAAAATAATCCGGAAAATGACAATTTAAAAAAACAATGTAACGTATATAAACCTAAATTAAATTAACAAAAAAAAATAAAAAAGACTATCCAAAAACTGGTTATTGAAAAAAAAAACAAATCATCATCAAAAAGCCTATGAACCTGTCTAAATGGGATATGCGGGAAATATGTACCTAGAGCTAACAGATCAAATCAAAACAGAAAATCAAGACAAAATTATAGATCAGCAAGTAATAGCAAACGCGTTTAATGTTTTTTTTCTGATGTGAGTAAAAAGTAATATCACAGTTCCTGATGTATAGGCAATATTCCACGAGTCAACCAGACTATGTTTTTGTTTGAAAGCAATGAAGAGGTAAGAAGAATGTTATAAACACCTTTAAAGACAGGAGTCATAAAACCGCTATTTAAGTCGAGAGATAGAAATAGGTAACTACTGGCCGGTGTCATTAACGCCAACAATATCTAAATTTATAGAAAAAATTATAAAAAACCGAATACTAAAATTTGTAAACAAACATAACATCATCTCGCAACACCAGTTCAGTTTTATGGAACGAAAACCAACAGAAGAAGCTATTAGCTGCTGAAGCGGTTGAAAAAAAAAGCTCTAAGTATTTTACTTTGACATAAAACACTATTAGAGAAACTCGAAAAGTATGGCATAAGGAGAAAAATGTATAACCTAATGAAAAACTACTTAATGGATCGACAGCAAATAGTTTCTATAAATGACTTAAAGAGTGAAAAAATAATATTAACTGAGTTTAAAACTTAAAGGAATGATTATAAGTTTTATAGATGGCACAACTGTTTTCTATACCGCTGATAACTGGCAAGAACTACAGGAATACTCCGAAAATGATTTTAGAATTATTAAGAAATGGTTTCAAATAAACAGACTTACATTTAATATTGGAAAAACTAATTATTTGCTTTTTACATCCTATCCAAGTAACTTACCTATTTTGGGAGATCTTGCTATTGATAAATACACAAAACTACCAGAGGTTAAGTCAGTTAAGTATCTCGGAATAACTATCAGACATTTAAAATGGGATTTACATCTTAACAATATCGTAAGTAAATTAAGGAGTTTAATAGGAAAATTTAGAAGTTTGGGGAAATATCTAGATTTTGTATATTGGAAAATTGTTCATTTGGAGACGTTAAACGTTGTACAAAAATGGATGTTAAGAATAAGATGTAAAAAGAATCTTACTTTTTCAAGTGAACAGCTGAACAGTTTAAGCGGGGTTGCAGATACCAGACAATTATACTGCCAAAAACTACTAATTGCTATTAGAAAGAAAATACTACTTGAACCTATATCACATACCTACCCAACATGACAAAATTCCCAAATGTGACAAAACGATAGGATAAAGAAATTATTTGTATATAGCAGCATCACTTTATAATGCCCTACCATTAGTAATAAAACATACAACTAATTCGATATTTTGAAAAAGTAAATTAGACTATGGATGTAATCAACCCAAATTATCTTTCAAAATTTAGCAAACAACGAGCAATTGTAAAAAAATTATATATTAATTTGGTATATTATTGATCATATAGACACACCACAGGCAAGGACTACTTACCCAGATTTGAAACTTACTGTACATAGCATATACAGGGTTAAATACACACATACGTATGTTTGTATGTACTACATACGAAATAAAAAGAATAATAAAAAATCTGTTAATACACATGTACATACTACATTTAAAAGTTGTCTTGAAAAATTGCTAAATAACATACATATTATGTACTAAGAAAAATAATCAGTTATTTTCTTTTGAACATTACTTTTGAAAAATAATTATTGCTCAACAAAATTCTTGCATTTATTCAAATGCATAAAGATTTAATCAAGTACACTTTCCTGGCCCCTGAGAGTACTTCGCACAATGTCAAATGCATTTCTTATTTCATTTTCACTAAATTTAGTAAGACATTCCCCGATTTCAGTTTGTTCTTCATACTCTTCTATACTTTTTATATCGTCAGTTTTATCTTGGTCAGTTGGGAGATCTGTCGTACCAACATCGTTGTCGATTTCTAAAGAAGTAAAAAATCTGCGTCGACGGTAGCAGTTTTTTGCAGAATACCCCATTGTGTTTTTAAGGTAGCGGGATCCATTTCGTCTTCTTCTTCCCATTTGTCAATTTTTTCAGTAAAACCTGCTTTAGAAAAGCAGTTTTTGATAGTTTTCTGAGAAACATTTTCACTCCATACTTTAACGACTTCGGTTATACACTTTTTAAGTGTAATCAATTTTTGGACTGGAAGGTTGTTATCAATGGCATTAACAATTTTGTGAACAATTCTGTTTCGGTAATGATGTTTTATATTTTTTTATAAAACCCTGGTCTATAGGTTGCAATTTGGAGTTCGTGTTTGGTGGAAAAAAGATCAATTCAATATTCGTTAATATTTTACTTAAAGTAACTGAATGTGCAAGACAATTGTCTATAAACATCGCAATCTTTCGCTTTTGACTTTTCATTTTCGTGTCCAGTTTTTTGACCAACTTTCGAACATCTCAGAAGTCATCTATGTCTTTTTATTATTGGCGTAATCTAACTCCAGAATTTTAACTTCTTTTAAAAATTTTTGCTTTTACCTATGAGCAGTAATTTTAGTTTTTCTGAGCCATCCATGTTGGCTCCAACCATAAGTGTCACACTTCTTTCCTGTTTTAACACCAAAACATTTTTCACTTTAAAAAAAAATATTTGGCAAACATTTAAAAAACAAACCGGTTTCGTCACAATTGAAAACATTTTTTGCCTCGAACTCTTTCAATGCACTTTTTAAAACAGTTTCAGTCCAAATGTCACAGTCCTCCTGACTAAAGCTTGCACTCTCGCCAGACACCGTCTTGGAAACAATTGAATTGCGAGTCTTCCAGTCACTCAACCAGCCCAAATTGTTTAACAAATTGTAGAGCTTTTTGCTTTATTAAATTTCCTGATATTGGTACGTTTTGATCCTAAAACTGCTTCATTTACATCATCGTAAGAACACACCCGTACTCGTTTTCGTCTGCTTGGAACACTAGTTTTCTTGCTGATATTGTCGCGACTTTTTATTATCAGAAAGACGCAACTTTGACAAAAACCAAATTTTGCAGCAACATCAATTTTTTGCAGCCTTTATCAACTTCCTCCAAAACTTTAATTTTCTCAGCTTAAACATACTCGCTTGGATCTTACTTGATTCTTAACTAAAAACAAACTAAACCTGAATTTGCGAGCTACTAGGCCTCCACTAGAGAATGGGTTTTTTCCGGGTTTCTATAAAATGGGCTATTCCGCAGTCTGTAATTGATGTTTTAATATTGCTAATTAAATTGTGAATTGGTATGTCCTCGGAAGTCTCAATAGGAATTGCAAAGTTTGGACTTAAACTAAGAATTCTATAAACAGGTTGATGGTTGTGCTGTTGGTGTGATTGCCTAGTTAGTTATGGAGGACTTGGAAGAAACAATATTGAAACAAACTGCTTCTGCCGTCCATTTTTTCTATACGTTGACGATTGTTTAGCCATAGTTCCAAAGAGCATGACATTTTAAATTGCTTTGATAGTTACCACCCAAAACTTCAATTAACTATAGAAAAAGAAACAGAAAATAAAATTAATTTCTTAGACCTCACATTACACCACATAAAAAATACCATAAAAACTGAGTGGTATACTAAAGACACTTGGTCATCTATATATTTACATTTCGATTCCCAACACCCTCTATCCCAAAAAAAATCAGTTGGCATAGGTCTTGCAGACAGGGCTATAAAACTATCGGATCCTGAATATAGAGAAAAATCCTTTAAAAAGCAAAACAAGCATTACAGATGAATAACTACCCTGAAAAAATCATTAACAACCCACTCAAAAAAAGGACTTATACATTTTACAATGAAAATCACCCATCTAAAGAAAATATAAACCCTAATAAAAAAAACCCCAACTGCAAAATGTATTCAAAAAACATTACAGTTAGTCACAAGGGCCGTAACCTTTTAAAGAGCAACTTTAGCGCACTCAAATCAAAAACTCCAAAAGAAAAAAGAACATATATATAGTATATGAAATTCCCTATAGGGTTTGTAATGATGTATACATTGGACATATCAGTCAGTTCTTAACAGAATAACAGAATAGAAGCACACAAATATGACAAAAAGAACAGGACTGCGTTAACAAGACATATTAGTGAAAACCAATATTCATTTGATTTCGGAAAAGCTAAAATTTTAAGAGCCGAAAATCATCAAAAAAGAAGAGAATTCTATGAAATGATAGCAATACAAAAAAATAAAAACTCCATCAACGCAAAAACCCATACAAAACAATTCAGTAAAATATACCATAACGTTACTAAGTACTAGGCAAATTTAAACCAAACCAACAATGAAAAAACTGCGTTAGATCCTTTAATAAATAAAAATTTCATCTCTCGTGACACCATATAAAAATATATATTTTAGTATTCGTCCTCATGTTTGTTTATGTATTCTGATGAAGATCACGTGGTTGATCGAAACGTCAATATTTTGTAACATGTGACTTTCAAAAGAAAAATTTTCGTTTAGAAATACTAGAAAATAAAAAAGTATTTGTATATATGAAGAAAAAATAAGATTTACCTACATATATATAAAAATGTTTACTGAATTTCTGGCTACGTGCCTGATTTATGTAAATCTTTTACCAACAGGTTTGTTTCGTATTTTCCAACGACACTGCTGAGGTACTCTAAAAATGCAGGTGTTACGAGTATTGTGAGGATGCGTAAAATTTGCGAATAATTTATTTAAAAAGGACGGCATACCCGATTGAATAATTTTATAAATAAATGCAATTTTCTACGTTTCTCCACGTTTAAAATGAAATTTAGAATAAGACTGTCGCAAAGATAATATTTTGTTTTACTACTAAGGAGATTTTTGTATTTATATACATTTCTTAGGCCACATAGGCAATACTTAATTTATTCTTGATATGGAACTCAAAGCTAAAATCAAAAGTTCTCCATATTTTGACCTCATTTACAACCGGAATTACTTCTCCATTAATCTCAATATTAATATTGTGAGACATATATCTTAACCTATTCGAACTCCCACCGTAAAAATTATGTTTGGCTTAAGAAGGATTTATTTTTAAGCAGTGGCGGCTCGTGGCACCCAAAGCAGGTGAAGCCCAAAAAAAAGGAAAAATGTGATGTAGGTGAAAAAAACATTTTGTAAAAAACTAACTTTTTATATCATCCACCACAGGATTGCACTTTTGCATTAATTTATATAAATGGGTTTTAAAATTTAATTTCGTTTAAGGGCTTCCGGCTTAAACAAGGCTGTCAGTCGTGAAGTGAGCCCTTAGTTGCGCCTCATTCGATTTTTTGAAAGGAAAACGAAATTTCAAAACAAAAACCTTTTACCATAGAGGTAAAATGTCACAATATGGTTATAAATGTCACAATACAAACAATGAATTTGTCAAATTCATGTCAATCAGCAAAAAGTGTCCCAATAAATAAAACCAGGATCTAAATGACAACGCTATAGGTTCTCGCTCTGATCTTAAGTGTTGAAAATCTATTATATATTAGCACCAAATAAAAAATATGCCGCGTCTCCTTGTAGCTTTATTTTTTATAAATCAAATTAATAAGAATATAGGATAAAAATAATTAAGTTTAAGCAAAATAATAAATAAACCCGAACATTTTTTACTTTTTGTATATTAAGTCTATTCGACGGTTTTTTAACTTTACAAATTTATTTATAATGTCCTCGTAAAACTGAGTATCCTCACTAAGGCTTTGTAAAATTCCTTTTTCTATAGATATGGTAGACAAACCCGTGAGACACTCTTGTGTAATCATATTTCTTAAATATGTTTTAATGCGCCTAAGACACGAAAAATTTCATTCTACCGAGACACATATTTCTAATATTTATTGAAAACTTAAATTACAAAACTGTGTGTCCCTGTATAAAATACTAACTTCGTTTTTTAGCTGATTTATTTCGAAAACATTTGGATACATTTTTAATCAACATTCAAATTAATTTTTCGGAAAATGTTTAACATATTTCGTAAATTTTGAAGAATCTAAGTAGTATAGAAAGTCTATATTACGCCACAATTCCTGAGGCTATCTAAATACATGGGGAATGAGCATTTCGCGGGACGCCCGCGAGGTCACGTTCGTGAGGCTGGCCGCGGCGCCGGCGGTGGGTTACGGGGTCACTGGGAGTAATTCGTGGTAACGGATGTACGCTCGAAGGTAGCCGACGCGTCTAGGGGTTAATGACACATAAATTGTTAATGATACATGCATTATATTATTGGTGGAAAGCCCCGCGATGTCACGTTCGCGATTTAGGCTGGGATTCATGTGTCATTAACCCCTAGACGCGTCGGCTAACTTCGAGCCTATATCGGTTACCCCGAATTACTCCCAGTGATCCCGTAACCTAACCGCCGCGGCCGGCTCTCGAACGTGTCCCGCGAAATGCTAATTCCCCATGTATTTAGATAGCCTCAGGAATTATGACGTAATATAGACTTTCCATACTACTAATCTACTAATGAAAGAAAACTTAAATCGTGGAAATTATTAAAACGAGTACTTAACTGAAGGGAAATACAATTTATAATTTCGTAGTACAACATTTTGTATCTCGAAAGGATTTCTAATTCATCGTGACTTTCTTGGTAATTAATCAGTATTGCTTTTTGCCCAATTAAACAACTCTTTAAATTTTTCTTCATTTCTTAATTCAGAAATTCGCTTTGCTGACGCATCGAATACTTATGGCACCTTGGAAACGCTCTGTTATATCTGTTGTATCATCTGCCCTTACACCAAAGAAATAACATTGTTTATCATTGACCTAATTTTTAATAAAATCTGGTAAATATTTGTGAATACATCAAATAAGTTCATTTTATATTGACAGACTGACCTGTAAAAATATTGCTAAGTTTTTCACAATGTTCCGTAAGTTCTTGATTACTTTTAATTAAGCATCTAAAAACCTCTTTAAAATTGCCGCGATTTAATGACTCTAAACCTTCATTATGTCTCCGAAAAGGCAGTTCTTGTTTTCCCAACGTAAGTGTGACATCAATTAAATAACTAATTAATAATCGATTTTTGCGGACATTTTTGTTGTATAAAATTTTATTTAAACTGGCGTTTTTCCTTAATGTATCTTGAATGGTCTCCCTATTTTGCATTAATCGTACTACAGCCATAAAGTTTTGTATCTTCTTTAGAAGCCCCTAAAACCATCCTTTGAGCACCATGAATTTTTCGATTTACCCAATAAAATACACGGCTAGCAATATAAACTCTGTTTGTATGAACTCCCGTAAAGCCTTGTATAAGTATCATACCCGGACGTTTGAAACGTTACCCACCGTCTTTTCGCTCAAAACTGCCGTTATTTTTGGTGTTGGCCGACTCTCGAAAATTTGCTGTTTCAGGTCGTCGCGAGAAAGGTGTCTCAAGCAAAGACAAAACAATGCCGTGAAAAAGATTAATTATGAATAATTATTACACTATCTTACAATATTTAATATTACATTAAATCCGATACAACCACGGAATCCTCAGATACAACAAAACAACAAATATTGCTTATTATTAAATAACACCTTGGCAATACAAAACAAATATGCCTACCTTGTTGTAAGTTGCCTTACCTTACCTCCTTATCATATTACAGTATTTATTTTATTAATTATGAGTTTTTTAACTGGCGTTAAACACCTAAAATCAGAAATTAACAAAAAACAAACGATTCAGAAGCCACACCGCCCACTGATAAAAGAATAAAATGCAATCAGAAATTTCGTGCTGCAGTGAATTACCGGCGCGGTGATCTAATTCAGAATTCTAATTTTCTAATAGAAAGAAAAGAGAAAAGAAATAAATCCTTCGATACTTAACACTTGACTCCTCACAACTGTTCCTTCAAGAAGAAAAGAGATGATAACATAAAATGATGAACCAATGTAATGTTGTCAAATTGTAAATAGTCACCCAACTGTACTATAAAACAAATAATAATTCTTTTATTTGTTATTGGGTTTTATAATAATCATAGAACAATCGAAATTTTTTTCAAACATTTCTGACATTATAATACATGTTTTTAAAAATAAACATTTAAAAAATAAGACCATGTTCAAAAACAAAGCAATCATCTAGCAACACGTAAGCTGCATTGCAAGCTATTAATAGGATACAAGCCCAAAGTTTTGGGCCTCTAACCACAGCTTACTTACAACAGCTAAATTACTCTCGCTGAAATAAAAAGTTCGCGCATGGGGTCCTGCGCTTCTCGTCTTAGGATCCAGACCGTCTACTTCGATTCTAGTCTTTCGCCGGAACAGTCGATTGGACAGAGCCGTATTTTGTATTTGTTTGCAGTTGTGAGTGTAGTGCTTAAGATGAGTAGTGTGAAACGTTGTGCAGCGTTAAGGTGTATTAACAATTCAAAAAACTGTGGTTTTAGTTTTTTTCGATTTCCTACAGACTTCAAAAGGTTTGTAACATTTTCTTTGTGTATATATCATACTATTTCTTTACGAAGTTTGATATAGAACTTAATTATTTATGTTTTTTTTAAACTTTAAACACTCTTGAGGTGTTTTTTATAAAAAGCCTGTACATTATTATTTCGTTCTCTAATAATTTTTTGCATATTAAAGAAAAGTATAACGTGCCCATATGTTTATTAAATGTATTAATACTATTACACTTAACATAAATAACTTGAGTTGGCTATTTTTGCTTCGGCTGTATATTCCATCAAACTTTTACTAAATTGTTGTACCGGCCGACACATTATCCATTTGGGATTACTCGGTAATATGAATATGTACCTTTTGAATTTCCACACTTGATTAGACTGAAGGGTCGGCGAATTTGTCTAAGATATTCCAATTACTAAAGCCATTAAATTCATTACCTACTGTGTTTATTTTTTATTACATTTTCAAAATTGCCACGATCCGAAAACAAGAAAAGCGTTCAATGAATTAATGCTTTTAAGGTTTGGCTTATTTTTACTTTTCAAATTATTACTAATTTTATTTTGTTTTATACTTACCAATATAAAAAAGGCAAGAGTGGAATATCATATTTAACCGGTATTGCTTGAAAATAATTTACTGTATATCAGGCACGTTCTTGATAATTATTTTACTTTTAGAGCAAGGATTTGGCTAGTAGCGGCTTCTAGAATGGATTTACTAGACAAGTTAGAAAACCTACATGAAAGCTCATATAAGCTGTGTGGGAGTCACTTTGAAAACAAAATGTTTTCAAAGTAGCATGCAATAGGTTACATAAAGAAGCAATACCACGCTTATTTCCTACACTAGAAGGTTCTTCACATTCAGCAGAGGAGCCAATGGTTCTTGAAACAACTGATCAAGGTAAAATAGAAAACAATGTATAAAAATATAAATCTGATTTCATTATAAAGTTCGTAGGCGGCAAATTTTAATATAATCTGCGGTTACTTTCTTGTGAAATCTTTGGTTTTTAATTTAAGAGAGCTATCGCGAATAATGGGGCTATAGTTCAATAATTTTATTGAGTTGAGAACAAAGCTGACCAAATATCGTCTAAATATTTAACACATTAATGTCCTCAGCTCAAAAAATGAATGTTAGTATAGTGGAAGTTCTACTCAATAATTTCTGTTTAGCGAAACATTCTTCGCCAGGATCTTACAATGTTATTTTTATTCGGTTTTAAGAATAAACTTTATCAAACAGCTTTGATTTAACGAAAATAACGCCTTCAAATATGGACCTATTTACATATTTAAACTTTATTGCAGCCGTGCGCCGTGCCGGCTGGTCGTAAAGATTATTTGCAATAGGTTGGTACGGTAATAAATACCATTTTTTATGCTTAGGGCATATTTTAAGAAACAAAATAAAAACTTTACAAAACGAAAATTTTCGTTTAAAACAATATATTAAAAAAATTAAAAGCGAAAGGCCAGAAGGGGACCTTGAAAACATTACACTGGAAGACTACAAAAAGTTAAGTTTTAAATTTTGCCAATCTGAAAATTTAGCCAGATTTATAAATGTCCAAGTTAGCCAAGGCATCAAAAAACCCAAAGGACGAAGATATTCCGATGATTTTAAAAGTTTTTGTTTAGAGCTGTATTTTAATGGACCAAAATTGTACCGGAAAAAGTTAGTTAAAACATTTTCTTTGCCCAGTGTTTCAACTTTACAAAAATTTATTAAGCACATAAGTATAACTCCCGGGCTAAATGATCTGGTCTTGACACATTGAAAAAAAAATCGATAATTTTTTAGATATGGATAAATCATGTCTACTTTGTATCGATGAAATGAGTATTAAGGGGAATTTATATTATGGAACAGATACTGATAAAATTATTGGGTTTGAAGATTTAGGCGAGGGAAATAGACATTTTAAACCAGCTCTTGCAGCTACAGTTATAATGATAAGAGGAATTCGTACAAATTGGAAGCAACCATTGTCCTACTTTTTAGTAAATTCTACGTGTCCTGGAAAAAAATTAAAGGATATCATATTAAGCGTAATAACAAAATTAAATAATATTAACGTAAAAGTAGTGGGGGTTGTATCTGATATGGGATCAAACAATATTCAGTTATCAAAAAATTTAAATATAACTCCTGAAACGCCATTTTTTTTTCATGAAAATCAAAAAATTGTCTATGTTTTTGATACGCCGCATTTACTTAAGGCTTTACGCAATAATTTATTAAAGTACAAATTTCTTGTAAATAATGCTATAGTTTCATGGGAATTTATTAAAAAGTTTTATGAACATGATAAGCAGTACTCGTTGCGTGCTGCACCCCGAATAAGTGATTCTCATATTTCACCTAACAATTTTGAAAAAATGAAGGTTAAATATGCGGCACAAATTTTTAGCCATACGGTTGCTTCTGGTTTAAATTTGTATATTAGATTTAACGCACTTCCTCCAGAAGCTGCACCGACGGAGGAGTTTGTAAGAAAAATAAATTATCTGTTTGATATGCTAAATTCTTCATCTACAGTAGGTCCTACCAAATATCAAGAAGCTTATAGGGGAAATGATGACCAAAAAAATTTTTTAAATGAATGTTTCGACCTTTTTAGTAATCTGCGAATATTAAATTGGAAAGGTGAAGATGTAACGGGAACAATAAAATGTGTTAACGGTTGGAAAATTACAATCAATGGTATTATGCACTTGTGGGATATCTTAAAATCAGATGGGATGGAATATCTGTATACAAGGCGAATAAATCAAGACTGTTTGGAAAATTTTTTTGGTTCAGTCAGGCAACAAGCTGGCAATTGTATAAATCCAACTGCTATTCAATTTACCCGCATATTTAGAAAATCCTTTTGCTTAGACCTAATTCATTCGGGTACGGAAAATTGCGAAAATGATGATGACCGAATATTATTAAAGGTGACTGATGTACCAAATATTGAGGTAGATAGTGCTAATTTTAATGTCCAGTCAGAAGATAACATAACATTAGATAATGATTTTCGAAGTTCCGAAATTTTGCAGGCAAATTTTGCAAAATACGTATGCGGGTACTTAATAAAAAAGTGCCTTTCCAGGCACACTTGCGAAACTTGTGAATCTTATGCAAAATCATACAATGAATTAGACGAAACCTCATTATTTTGTTACCTGAAAGCGTACAGTCACACCGAAATCGACCTATTTGGCAGTTTATATATGCCACACCAAAATTTTGTCGACTTTATGACATCTTGGAGATACTATTTCAAAAAAATTTTGAAAATCTTTCATTACAGCCCAATTTGTCTCAGGAATTTGTAAAATTATTTAGTGGTGTACCATATAGACACCCTTGTAAGGATTTTCCACTTAAATACGTAATTACTCTATATGCTAGGTTAAGAATATATTATACATTAAAATATATAAATAGAAATTTTAAAACACTAAATAGAAATCGAAAACTTATAATATGGAAAAATAATTGAACTGTTTGATCATCAGAGTTGGGCAACAATTTGAAAAAAGTAGTTGAGTATAACTACTAACTACTTAAAAGAAAATTATTTTAACTACTAACTACTAAGTAGTATAGTATACTTAAATTTTCAACCACGTTTGTATTTATACTTACTATATTTTAGTTCAAACTTTTATTATATTTGATTTTTGTGTAAAATTTGTATAGGTACTTTCTTTAATTGATTTTTTAAACAATTTGTTATCCTAATATTTCATTTCCATGTGACACTTTATTTTTGTTTACAAAATAATATTATTAGATCTTATTTTTTAAAAGCTAGCAAAACGTGCCCTGGTGTCTGCTTATAAAGGCTTTTTGTTTAACTGGTATACAATAAATGTATTATTATTGTATTATTATAATAATATACCGTTTGTATTTAAAGTGAGTAGTTAACTACTTCTTTAACAATTTTTTAGAGTATTTCAAAGAAATTAAAAGTATTTGAGTATAATTACTTTAAAATGGAAAGTATTGTGAGTACTACTACTTTTTCTATAAAAGTACTACGTAGTTAAAATATTTTAGTAGTTTACTGCGCCCAGCTCTGTTGACCATTTTTTACTATTATGCTTATTTATTGTTTGCTGTTATTTTGTTAAACTTTTATGTTCCGAATTTTGTTACCAATGAAATTTAACTTTATTCCATTAGTTTTAAGACAATTTTGTAAGGAGTCATAATTTGTTATCTATTCACATAGAGTTTATTTTCAAATTTGTAATTAAGTCATATGCTACCATAAGTTATATGTTAAACATTAAAATAAATAAATTTAGGAAACTTCTATTTATGTAAAAATATATGTAATAAAAATAAATTAACCATTGAGTCAGATTTTGTTTCTTTTTCCATATGGTAGGTTTCCACTATTTTAAATCATTTTTATGTTGTATGTTAGCAGAATAGATAATTTACATTCTAAAAACATCTAATACGGTCCCTGTCGTCAAACCCGTTCGGATGGCTTCTCGAAATGCTGCTTAACGACGAACTAGCAAGAACACATGCACTTGAATTGACTTTTATAGAACAAAGTGCCGACAAGAGAGTAATTTAGCTGTACTATCTAAGCTGTGCTCTAACGTAGAAAATTTTGCGTATTAATCTCCGTCTTGTACGTTTGAAGCGGTGGGGAGCATATCGTTGTCGTGCGTTACATTGGCGGCGATTTGTGACGCGTATGAAGTTCAAATTTCTGGGTTTACTATTTTGTTATTATGCACTCAAAAAAAGAATACCTCAATGTAAATGCGTTTACCTCATTTTGAGATAATGTTAACTTTCATATGTGGCAAAAAAATATTACCTCTTATTAAGAAACTAATGTTATCGTTTCTGTGGACCTATTCCAAAAAAACTGGTTTCAGTTAAAAGCAATTCTTACTTTATACCAAAATCTTTTATAAATCTGATTAAACGACTAGTCACATATTTTAAAAACAACTTGTGTTGCAGAGAAACTTCCTTAACATTACTACAAAATACTTATGCTCTCAAACTAAAAAAACCGTTCCCCATTTTAAAACATGGCAATTTTCATTTAAGAACTGGATATTTCTTTATCAAGAAAATAAATACGTAATACAAGGTTTTGTGTTTATCAATCAGAAGAACTCTAAATCAAAGTGAGAAAAGAGTCTATAAATGTGACAAACTGTAGAGTCATCTTTTGATTCTATTTTTATTCATTTCAAAGTGTCTAAAATCTCAGATTAAATTATTATTTATTTGTATAGCAATACTAGATGCATTTAATTCAAGAAATGTTTTTTTCATTGTGAGACCACCAATCTTTTGTTTTATGAGTTCGGTTGTTCAGAATTATGAATTGCACGATTTTAAACTAAGTTCCAAGATTTTTGGGAGATATGTATGGTACCTATAAAAAGAAAAACTGGTAACATAACTAAAATATTTTATTATAAAAATAAACAAAGGCATATATGGAAAACTTAACTGTTATATTCTATATATGTTAAATATTCTATATATAGTAGGTACCTAAATTGTAACATACAAAAATAAAAAAATACCCTGATGGTATATAAAGAAACTTAAACTAAACTTTGGAATCATAAAAGGAACAATTATTATTCTCAGTTTTAAATCTAAAAACTTTTAACAAGCGGAAAGCGGCCTTTTATGATGAAGTGTCCATCTAAAGAAGACTTGGACCTTGGATTGGACAAATTAATATACTATACGATGAATGAGCTTATTTATTTTATTAATTAGATAATGATGGCAAAATGCTTGGAATCAACTTTACGTAAAATTGTTGGCCTTTAAGAAGAAAACTCTTCAAAGGAATATAAAATATTTTCCTTAGTATCATTAATCTCGTAACACTTAAAGTGGGTATTAAAACACGTTGTTCTCCACACACGTCCATAAAAATAAATATCTGATTTATTTCGTGTATTAACAAAAATATCATAGATCTCAAAATATAGTGGAAGATCGTTGTTGAAATCCAATAATAAAATCAAATTTGGCTCATACCTAATGCCATTTATTTCATAATATGTGGCCGCATAGAAGTCGTTAATATCTATATTTGTAAAGAATTTATATTCATTCAAAAGTTTATTTGATAAAGGGCTTATATCTTCGTTATCGACAAATCCACATCCAGACATAAATTTTGAGCATTGTTTAAGCTGATACCGAACTGATAAAGAGTAAGGAAGATTTTTTCTGCATCTTATATTTTGTGCAATGTTTTTGAATTTAGAGTGCTTACTTTCAAGTCTCATGCATGACAGTAAGACTGGAGGTCCTATTTTTAGTATAATTTGAGGATAATGGGTTAAGATATGAAATTTAGGTTTTAAAGTACTTCCCGACTCTTTTAAGTACAATTCATGGTGTTCTTCAATAAGATGGGCCAGATATGGAACTATGTCTTTTCTTATGCATCGACTAGTTAAAATTTCAGTGATTTCAAGTATTAAAAGATAAAGTTTCCAAGTTTGGTCATTTTCTGGAACTAAATCCCCAATAATAAACCTAAAATTCATTACTAAATTCAGCATTTCAGATGCAGACATAATTAAACTGCCTTTTTTTAGTTGTTCAAATGTAATATAAGGGGGTATATTTTTTTCAAAGTTATTGTAAGTGTAATACCTAATACGTGAGTTGATAATATCCAAAGAAAAAAATTTTTTTTTAATTAAATTTTGAATGATCGTTGACATATCGTATCTATGAATACCTTCAAATAAATCGTGCATTACGTCACAAAAGACGTTGTCATAGACATGAAAATTGGCTAATTCGTTAAATATGCAATTCTCTTTTATGCCCAGTTTATCTCTTATATCAGCCTGGTATCTCTCCTTAGATCTCATTAAATCTTTATTTTCAGTGGTTAACACTTGCGCATCGTCATTTTTACAAATACAAAATCGACAGTAATATGTGGAATTAAAATTTTCATTAAAGCCCAACATCGAATTTAATCCTAAATTATCTGAAGTGACGGCGACAACTGTAAATTTAACATTTTTGATTTCACCATTAACGTGTATATTTAAACCTATTGTGTTCAGATCATTTAATTCATTTATAAGGCCCTGAAATATGCTTTTATTTCCAAATTTAATTCGATCCCCACTATAAAATAGTGATGATAAAAATATGTAATCTAATCGAGATGCATAAGTATGTGGTATAGTGGGTAGCGTATAATAAACTCCTCCTAGTTTATAACATCCTGCTTTTGAGCCCAGCGGATTTAACACTTCAAAATCATCAAAGTAAATAACAATTGGAAGAACGGAGTCTTCAATGTTAAAGTTTAATTTTGTCCATAAACTACCATTCACTATATTACATAGTAATGAATTATCATCAATATGCATCAGTTTTCTTTGATAATGCAGAATTGAATTTAGGACACCAGGTAATTGCAGGAAGTGAGTTAATGTCTTTTGAATTGAAATGAAATAAAACGATGCATTTTTCAAAACCAGAGACACTTCACTATTTTTGCGGTTTGCACATTCCATAACGCCTAAAATTTTTTCCTGAGGAGCTACAAAATATTGACATTTTTCGAGAAACTGGATTCTTTTATATTCGGTGTTTATTAAATCGAATGGATTACTAAGTAAATCAAATATTTGTATGAATTTTTCGCGTGTATTTTGATCTATGTCAATATTTTTACATAAAATATTGAAAAGTTCTCTGATTACCTCAATTAAACCGGAGTTTAAGAAACTAGTCACAGAGTTAATAATATCCTGAATTATTTTTCTATTTATAGATTTACTATATATCTGACCTATGAAAGTTGTTAAGCATTGACCAAAAATATAGTGAAACTCCTGTAGTTTAATTTTTATAAGTTCAGTAAATGAAATCTCGTTCTGAGGCTCAGATGAGTTTTTGTTCGTTTCGTTTTCTAAGCTTTGAAGATCATTTTGATTAAAGTTATCGGCTAAGTTTGTAAAGTTATTATTATGCGGCTGTTTTTTAGGTGATGATGAGTTTAAATTATGCTTATTAATAACATGTTTTTTAAAGCTACATTTTTTATTGTACCTTCGTGAGCAATTAGAAAATGGACATTCATAATAATTGCTCAGATTGTGTGCAAAATCAACATGCAGAATATATTTGCTAAAAGTACCAAAATCTCTAAAGCAAATTTGACACTTCATAATAAAAAAGTGCTTTCCGCAAACCTATTTTCTAAAACTTACAATATTTTCTTAGAGTAGGTCCACTATGCTTGGAATTGTTCTGTCATAGGGCGTGGTAATCTTATAGATTGTTTTTTGAATTAACAAATATAAATGAGCACATTCAGGAGGATACTTCGCATGGAACACATGGAATAACTTAAATAGGATGTCCAGTGCTTTCTCTGAATTTGGAAATTGGTACATAATCTTGTCTATAATTATGTACGTTTGTTTAACCTGTAGCAAAGAGGGCCCCACAAATAGCAAGTACGGTTGTAGCCTGGCTTCTCTTTTATAAGCTTTTTCAATTTTTTCACGAATCGTTTTTTCAATGTCTCCTGGTCCCTAAAAATTTTGAAGAAAAATTATATTATCTGTAAAAAACCTAAATATAAATTACTGGCCCTAATAAACGGGGCAAGCAAAATTTCATAGCAATAAAACTAAAAAGTATTTTGTTTTGCGATTAGAATTCCCTATATACTACCACCGGCGAACGCAACACTTTTGTTTGTCCCATTATTAAGGCCATGCATCAGCAGTTTTTTTTAAATTGCAAAAATTGCGAGTTTTTTATTTATATGCAGGGTGCAGAGATATTGATATTGACAGATGATGTGATTAAAACTCCACAGCAGTAAATTGCTTGTAAAAAGCTATGACAAAAAGATTAATGGTATACATTTGCAACCAATCCACTTACTTCAAATTACTTCAATTTAAGATCGACATTTTCATGCGTTTTCCCATATAAAATCGAGATTTTAGGTTAAATTGACAGAATATGCCATTGTGAATGGCTGTGTATTTTCCTGTTTGTCAAGCAGACAATTCATAATTCCAATTTAAATTGAGTGTAAATGTACCATAAAGTATTTTCTTCTATGCCCATTCGTTACAGCCCCATAACGTGTTAAAGTCGAGAAATGACGTTCTTTTAACGGTTCATCATTTTATAACCGTTAGTATGATTTTCAAAATTTAAACGATAAAATATAGGAATTAAAAAGACCTTTAAAATGAGGTATCACTCGACACCTCTTTATTTAAGATTTAGAGGTTGTTTCCCCCACCGCTAGGGGGTTGTTGTAATTTTATCAGGGACAAGAGTAAACAATTTCCTCTCAAAAAATAAAATTTATATATACCTTAGCAAGAGAGAAAAATCCCTCGATGCTATCAAGAGTTGAAAATTTCCACGTGCACTTGCCCGTTCTTATTTTTCCTGTAGGTGGAACTAGATAGTTAAGTAGTTCTAATTGGCCTGGAACTTTTTCACCTAAAACAAAGAAAAGATTTTCATGCATGGTATAACAATTTTATATTTCCTTGAATCTTTAGATATTATATGTATATAGGAATATGCAATTTTATGATTTGATTCGTTTATTACCTTCAAGATCCACAAGGGAATTCTTCAGTTCAATTTGCTGTTCTTTCAATTGAGCTCCCCTTTTTCTAAAACTTTTGCTACAAAGTCATTCCAATTTATATAAAAGTTTACTCCTGTTCCCGGAAATAAAGTTTCAAAGTCAAGGTTAATCTAAAATTAATATAACCAAACATAAGTAATGCTTTTCTACATTATTGTTGTTTAAAGTAGTTACATTTAGGAATGTCACTTAATCAAATAGGTTAAAGTTCCAGAAATGAAGGAAAAGTTTAATTTAATTTAATCAAGTAAAAGATATGCATTAATTCGTTCGCTAAGTCTTATTTTGGTCTTCGTCTTAAAATTTAGCACTCATTCCAAAATGTATCGTGAACTTGTAATAACTATTTTGCTTACCAAACTTTCTGATCTCAAATCCTTTAAGATTGGCCATTCTTCCAAAAACGACTCAACAGAATTAGCTTGGGACTCTCTTCTATATTCATATGTGGCCTTCCACTTTTCAATAACTGTCTCCCACGGCTCAGAGTTATTCTTCAACCAAATTATTTCAGGCTTGCTTTCAAAATCTATAAGTAAAAGGTACAATTATTTTTGCCGAATAGTACTAGTGTAATAATGACACTTAAAATTCAGTAAATTCAGCTGATATTCTAGATGAAAAAAAGTATCTTATCTAAAATTATATAATATATGTACTTAATATATGTATATATACCATCTAATTTAATTTTTTTGCTTTCTCTGACATTGTGATCAGACCGAATTTTTTGTGTATCCCCTGACCGGAATCTAATATTTCTAACTCTATTTGGTAGCTTTCCCATTGCTTTTTGCGAGACACCCATGGGATTTTGATTTTTTAAGATCGCTGGTATATAATACGTCCCTGTTTTTTCATTCGGGAATGTTTCAATAATTTTGGCTACCAGTCGATTATAATCTTCATGTCTAAGAGGCCTAAAAAAATACCAATCTTGAAGGAGTGAGAGGAGGATTTTAAAAGTTAAAAATGAAAACTGCAAAGAATTTTATTGGGAACTCACCTATTAACTATGTAGGTATACAAGTGTGATACAATAATATCAACCAATCTATTCTGGTGAGTATTTATCAATGTATTATATGTATCATAATACTTTATTATGCTCTTTCCCATAGGAGAAATTGATAGCAAAGTTTTTAAATGAAAATCAAGGAATGAAGATGAATGGTTTTCTAATGCTTGGACCAATAATTGCGTGCCTGATGATGGTTGAGTTTCGAAGCCTATGATTTCAACGGGAGTATTTTCGGAAATTATTACTGTTTCTGGGACTTTTTGGTTTTCATTAGCAATACTATTTGTTGAAGTCGTCTCTACACCCAAGTGTTCATCACTACTACATACAGAACTCGTTGTTGCCTCAGCAAGATCCTATATATAAATAAAAATAATATTGAGTAAGGCACTGTTCATACGCAATGATATTTTTCGGTAAGTTAGGTAGGTAAACTAACCTTTGCGGATACCCATTCGTGAAGCTTTTCCTCAAATTCTAGCCTTAATGCCATTTGGGGAATTAACTCTGCAAGGGCCGTACTACTTTTGTGTGTCAAAAGCCGAATGTTACATAAATTAAAACCATTTTCTGCGGTGGAAAATAAACAAAGTAAAAAAAAAGCATTTTTAATGCATTATTCATGATGATGGATATACACGGTGTCCCATATAAGAATGCACACTACAGGGATCTCGTAAACCAGAAGAGATACAAAGATGGTTAAATTAGAGAAAAGTTGCGCCTTGCTGAACCTTACAACGTCATGCCCAAGATATTTGGGAAAACCCGAATTTTTCCGATTTCGTTTTTATTTTTTTCTGACTCTATTTGAAAAGATATGACAATACAAATTTCACATTCCCATTGCTACATTTCCTGCTCGACAAGTTGATGTTATTAGATTTAGAATTAGCAATCTGACGTTTCGTTTCTTAGCAACCATCATCAACTTTGTTTTTTTAAATAGTCGAAAAAATTTGTTTTAATCCTAAAAAACTCTAATTTTAATTCTAAATCCAACGACCTATCGCACTTTACATTTATCCGACGTTTCGGAAGAAAAAAACCATCATCAATGTTATTTGATGATGATTACGAAGGAAGGAAACGTCGGATCAAAAATGCGATTACGTCATCATGTAGGGGAGAAAAAATGACATAGGAATGTGAATTATATTTTTATCTATCATTTTATTAAAATTGGAAGAAAGATAATTGCCTAACATTTATGTTTAAAATTTCTAGAATTCATAAATTTTCGCAATTATTTTTTTTCTGTTTTTTAAAAAAAGAGGTAGATCAAAATAAAATTCACATTCTTATGTCATTTTTTCTCCCCTACATGATGACGTAATCACATTTTTGATCCGACGTTTCGTTCCTTCGTAATCATCATCAAATAACATTGATGATGGTTTTTTTCTTCCGAAACGTCGGATAAATGTAAAGAGTGATAGGTCGTTAGATTTAGAATTAAAATTAGAGTTTTTGAATACTAAAACAAGTTTTTTCGACTATTTAAAAAAACAAAGTTGATGATGGTTGCTAAGCAACGAAACGTCAGATTGAAAATGTAATAACATCAGCTTGTCGAGCTGAAAAAGTAGCAATGGGAATGTGAAATTTGTATTGTCATTTCTTTTCAAATAGAGTCAGAAAAAAATAAAAACCAAATCGGAAAAATTCGGTTTTTCCCAAATATCTTCGGAAATAATCGGATTTTTTTAGATTTCGAAACATGACGTTGTAGAATTCAGCAACTTTTCTCTAATTTAACCATCTTTGTATCTCTTCTGGTTTACGAGATCCCTGTAGTGTGCATTCTTATATGGGACACCGTGTATAAGGATTAAAATGTTATGCTAGTTTTACACTTGTGAATTTCTTCGTGAATAAATTCACGAAGTCGCTTCACGCGACGAAAATTGTCAAGTGTAAAACACAACTTTGACGTCAAATAAATTCATGAAGTTCTTTTCGCGAATTTATTCACGAATTAGAACATGTCCTATTTTTACGTTAAATTTAATGTGAATTTAGGAGTACCAACATAATTTAAATTGTTACTCGTAAATAGTTGTAGAATCATATAGAAACACACACACAACAGTGAAAACACCATCAGGAAAATAAAAACAATAAACAGAAAAACAACAATTCCATCAGTAGGTATTAGAATAATAATAAAATATTCTAACCTCAAATTTTCGGATATTGATGGCCAACCTGACAAATGACGAGAAAAACATCAAATTAATTCACGTCGGCTTCAAATAGTGTAAACGAACTTCGTGAAGAAATTCACGAAGAACTTCGTGAATAAATTCAAAAGTGTAAAACTAGCTTTCTTATAATTAAAAAAACTATTAGGTAAATAATATTACTATAAGAATTGTTTAAGATTATGATGCCTACCTACAAATTTTTCAATCGTTGCTTCGTCGAAGCCCCAAGATTGTAAAAGTTCCTCCATATTACCTGGTGAAAAGTAATTTATATATTGAAATTTGAACAGCAAAGTGCAAAGCACAAAATACTAATATTCATTCCAGGAGACCGTGCAGTAAATCTTAGTTTCTTAGTTAGTATAATATTATATCCTTTAAAACTCCAAATATATATTTTTCGCGTATTCCTTAATTGTTTTTTCCTTAAAACCGCCCTTGAAACTCTATTAAACTATTGACTAAAGTCCTATTGACTATTATTGTTACCTTATTTATAGGATCTATAGAAGCTAAACGGCAATATTTGTATTTACACATCATGGATTCATGGCAGGCGAACAGAAAATAACTTGGTCAGTCTATCACTGTCTATCGTTTTTGTTATAGATGGTGATATTAAATAAAATTAGGTATATTCTATTTTAAATACCATACACTAATTTGTTTCAATATTTTGATAAGGACAAAATACTTACCAGCTTTAATTTTCGCCGCCGGTCTTAAAATGGACGCCAACAGCCACTTCCACTAACATTTCAACATCAATTACGCATTAGAACTATTAGCAAAGCGAAGCAAGAAGCGACCGCGATAATGGAACAAATCAACGCACCGCCGAAGGGCTACGGATCTTTTTCTATTTCACATAAACTAGGACAGATCCTGTTGAACGTATTTCTATTATGACACTTTATTAAAAGTGGAATCTTGATGTACTCCGTGTGAGGTCTTAGGACTTTATAATAAACTCCTGGGATTTTATAATGAGAGGCAATACTTTTTATATAAAACAATTAAGTATTCAAAATAATAATATACGTATTTCAAACTTGTGTCTTCATACTCTCTATTCCAAATATTGGATTTATTATTTTAATATCTTATTATTCAAATAAGAATAACCATGAGTTTAAACTGACGACTTGACAAGATCTTTGTATATGCACCTCATATTTTCGCAATGACAAATGGTGTCTTTACTTTAAAATAAACGCCATTTAATTGAATAAATAAGCTGAAAATGTTCTTTTTTTATTATGAAAATTCTAAAATCTTTAAAATAAAGGCATCTTTTCAATTTAAGAGCATAGGAGTTCTAACTGAAGTCTTTTTTTTGAAATCACATATATGCTTAATTTAAAAATATCTTTTTTTGTGTGTGTGGTCGGGTCACGATTTCAACGATTAGGCTCATAGGGGTGTGCGCTAAATTTAAAAGAGAATATTTTAAACTTTAATGGTAATTTGATGTTTTGATCTACTAATTCGTATTTTTAATGATTGAAAATAAGTTCAACTTTTTTTTAATAATTAATATTAAAAAATATTACATTGTACTGTAACTTTTTCATTGAAGCCCGGACTCAGTTGCTTGATACGACCAGCCGCCACTGTTTTTAAATTATGTTGATTGGCATATTCAACTATTTCCTAGAATGTCTGAACTAATTTTTTTGCTTAGAATTATCAATATTTGAAAAATTTAAAGACATATAAATTTGGGAATCGTCGGCGTATTATTGCAATTCTGAATGCTCAATAGAGGTGTGCATATCTGCTAGACACATTGCAATAGGAGAGGTCCCATTATAGAACCCTGCGGTACACCGGTTTTTAATTCAAGATATATGGATTGTTCAGAAATATTATTGTTTTTAAATAAGACTGAATGAAATCTTTTCAAGGTAAGATTTAAAAAAGAAATTGTGCGTTCTGGACAACCAACATTTCTTAACTTGGCAAGAAGTATAGTATGATTTATTGTACCAAACGCATTGCTGAAATTCAGCACAGACCTGCACGTATACTGTTTTACTGTTTCCCCCCTCATTATACTTATATTATTTGACATACTTTCGAGACTTGTAATGGTGCTATAGTTTTTTGGAAACCCGGATTGCGTGTCTGGAAGTATATTAATAAATTGACAAAATTATAAAGCTGTTCTGTATCTGTTTTTCTAGAATTTTGGAAATTACTGATAAGATGCTTGTAGGTGTTATATATTTCGGTTCCTTCGGGTTATTAGTTTTTGGAATAGGTCGAAAATAGCCTTTTTCCAAATGTCAGGATATGCACTAGTTAGGATGCACGTATTTAAAATATTAAGTAAAGGCTTTATACAGAACGGTAGACAAAGCTATATATATCGTCAATACTATTAATAATGGCGTATATTTCTTCTTCAATAAGGACAGTTAAGTTTAGCCTCAGCATCAGTATTATTCCATTTGTTTTCCAAATAAAAATTAGCTTTAGTTTGCGATATATCGTTAGTTTGATTGACCCCTTCAGAAAAATTATAATTTAAAATTTCAGAGTTGTTAATGGTGACTGGCAAATTTTAGTTAGATGAAGTTTATTAGTAATTTTCCAAAAATGTATATTTTTTATTGAAAGAGAGATAATATTTTTTCTCGCAGAATGGCATGTTTAGTATGGTGTTTTAACTGTTTACAATAATTAAATATTTATTAAGGTAAGCAACATAAAATGAAAAAATATCAAGTATCTAGCCAAATAAAATGTACTAAAATACCTAAATTTCATAATCTAGTTTTTAAAAGTTTCGATCATATTTAGTAAAAACCATCTTCAGTGGGGTTCATTATTGCGACTGCCCCCCCTAACAAAGCAATTCTCGATATACATTTTCGACTTTTTTTTTAAGATGTAAATTATTCTGTAAAAATAAAAAATTTTAATTTCGGGACACCCTGACTGCTAATTTTTTCGTCCTCTTCTAATTTTGTGTAGGCATTTTCTGTTTCATACTATAATTTTTTCATAAGAGACGAGGAAATCTTAAGACTGACGATTTGTATTATACGTTTTATCTCTTTTTACTTAATATTATTCCATATAAATGAAAAATTAGAAGAGGGAAGTGCTTTACTTTGAGGGGCTAGAAAGCTAATTTTAGGCCATTTAATGAAAATTAGAATTAATTTTGGTAGCTCTAGGATGACCTTAAACCCCGATCATTTATTTTTTATGAATAATTTAAAGAAGGGCATCAATCTAAGGGGTTACAAAGTTGATATTAAACCATTATATGTTGTTTATCTTAGTAACGGTTTGAATCAATTTTGGTAGCTTTACGATGACTTTAATCACCCGGTCATTCAGTTTTTATAAAAAATTGCAATGTGCCTCAATCTGAGGGGCTAGAAAGTTGATAGGTACTCAGCTGGTTTATGCTGCTTGTTGTAGCAAAGATTTTGAGCTAATCTCGGTAGCTTTATGATGACTTTAAAACCCCGATCATTCACTTTATATATGAAAAATTTCAAGAGGGAAGTGCGTTAATCTGTCGGCTAGAAAGTTGTTGCTAAGCCATTTTATGCTGTTTGCTTTAGTGAAGATTTGAGCCAATCATTTACTTTTTATGCTAAATTTAAAGAGGGAAGTGTCTCATTCTAAGGGGCTAGAAAGTTGATACCAGACTATTTATGATGATTGCTTAAGTGAAGCTTTGGGTCTATTTTGGTAGCTTTAGAATGACTTTAAACCCCCGGTAATTTACTTTTTACAAACTTTTTGAAGAGGGAAGTACTACAATCTGAAGGGATAGAAAGTTGATACTAAGCCATTACATGTCGCTTAATTTACTAAAGATTTGAGTTAATTTTGGTAGCTTTAGGATGACTTTCAACCCCCGGGCATTCACTTTATTTGAAACACTGCAAGAAGAAAAATCTGTAAGGCTACAAAGTTGATACTGGGCCATTTTATGTTGCTTTTCTTAGTAAAGATTTGAGTTAATTTTGGTAGCTTTAGAATGACTTTAAACATCTGGTCATTCACGTTTTATAAAAATTGCAAGAGGGAAGTATCTCAATCTGGGGGGCTAGTAAGTTGATACTCAGCTCTTTTATGTTAGTTAAGGATTATGACATCATGGGGAACTTTATAACAGTATAACGACGTTTAATAACTTGAGTTTATTCACAACTGATTTTACTAGCCTACAAGCCTACTATTTATATAATAATAAATCGCTTGATTATGGAACTGTAATTTCTCCATCTTCTGAAGAAGTTCTGTAAGGGAGAACAAAACTTGCTTGGTGGTGTCTGTCTGCTTCTGGAGCCTATTCCTGGGTCTTCTTCCAATACTCTTTCGTCTTATAGCACCCGAAGATTATGTAAATGGTCAGAAGTATGTAAATGGGTGACATCCAGCCAGAAATGATTGTGACTGGCAGTTAATGCCATGTTTCTGTACTGATGGGTTCTAAGTGTTCTTCTTCCTTGGCCAATTTGTGTAGTTCATCAAGGGGTATTTTGTTCAGTTTCAATGGTTTTACTTTGAGTTGTTGCTTTAATATTTTGGTCTTAATTTTTGATAGAGTAAGTGGTTTCTCTTGGAGTTGACGAATACTTGTTCGGAATTCACATGTTGCTGGGAGTTCATTCATTAAGGTCCCTCCGAGCACCATTTTTTTTAAGTGGAGCAATGTGTTGAAATCTTGGTTGCTTCTAAAAATATGGCAATATAGTGTGCCTCAGACATTTCCTGAAGTAACGTTGATATAATGGAAACCGGGACGTGTTCACAAGGAGCTTCATTGTTACTTAGTTCAATTTCATTGTTGCAGTCTTTGAATGAGTATTATCTTGGATACATTTTTCGGGACACAGGGAACTAGATCTACTTTGCTCGCAATGCAAGTCTATGTATTGATATAAGAAGTCATTTGTGACTAGATAGGGGACAGGTGGAGTGATTGTTGTGTGGTTAGAGGTTGAAACTGAGAAAAGGTGGAAATATGAAAAAATGTTAGTGTTCAGTTTTGGTAAAAGGGATTCATTTATGTAAAATGTAATTTAATTTTAAGATACTATACTATTTTAATCATGTGCTTAAACTCTCTAACATTTTCTCTGCGCGAAAGTATATGACAATAACACGACGTGACGACTGGGAACAAAACCAGTATAGATATAATTTTGTCAACCGATACTCGCTTGACGGATTTTTGTAATCCAACTATTCGCCGGGTTTTCCCGATCTCGCTATGTGTATGAACCTCTTTTAAAGTGTATTCCATCGCCAGTGATTAGTGTATCTGCTTTTCACTGTATATTGTGATCAACTCATGTGCTGAAACTGTTACAAAAAGTACCTTGTGAAGAAACAGTTTAGAAAGCAGTTAGAAACTAGCAAGGCCTTCTACAGAGATTATCGTAAGTCGTTTTAGTGTCCGATTTTCTTGTATTTAACATTTAAAAGCACATGATTGTTACAATATAGTTTAACGCCCCTATAGATATATACAGTCCTAAATTTGGGGTCAGAAACCCTTTTTCTGAACTACCCCACGCTAACAGTTAGAATGAAGAATTGAAAAATATAAGATGTGTGTATGTTTTGAGAAGTAACTGTCAACACTGATAATGTCATAGTATTTTGTGAAAGCTTCTTCTAATGTATATAGAAGTTGGTGTTCAAGCGTCTTCTGGACAGTTCATCTTAACTCGTCGAATTTTATAAGGCTGTTGCGAAGGATGTTTAGTTTTGCAAAGGTTATTGATGATTCTAGGATTTGGATGACCAGTTACAGAGCCAGATTTATTTGATCTAACACGTTTCTAGCTTGTAAGAAATGGTTGAAGACATAGACTAATTTATTCAGTTCAGAGCTAATCTTGCTCGTTTTGGCTTGAATTGTTTCTTCATTGAGATTTATAAGTGTGATGGGTTTGTTAAAATTGTCCATAATTCTTTTGTTTAGGCTTATATGTTAGTAGTAGAGCAGGGGCGGTACTGAGACTCTTGATGGCATGTTCCATCCACTTCTCCGCTTCTTCAGCACTCTTCGGCGTTGACCTTGGAAGAAGTAATGGGCGTGTCCTTTAGGATGACGATACATGCTGTAATGCTGTGTCTTGTAATTTTTCCCAACAGTCTAAATATTCATAAGGAAAAACTCCTTTACGAGATAATAATTCAAATTCTTTATCTATAGTGTAAAAACTTTTAAGAATTTTTTTTCATCATTAGGTAAATAGGAGGATAATTTATCAATACTCAAAGGCATAAATCTGTAAGAATCTAAAAATCTAAAAGAAATAATAGTATTTTCTATATATTTTGTAAAGGAGATATATCTTTCTTTATTGATGGGTAGTAGATTTATTTTTCCTTTTATATTAAGACTGAGGGCTTTAATTATGAAGTGTCTATCGTAGCCGGAGAGGTTGTGGAATAATACAGGTATCATAGGATCAACTTTAAAGTTAAGATTACATGATGAATGAGCAGTACCACGAAACTGACCGGTAAAATGATTATGGTCTTTAACTTTCATTTCATTAAATTCAAAAGGTTTCTTACAAATAAAACAATGAGATGTTGAATAAAATTTATGCCATTCTTCTTTAGTTAAAGGTTTCATTGGAATTATATTTTTAAAAATTTTATCAACATGATATGCAATATTTTCAAGTTCTTTTTATGATGTACTTTTTCTAAAATACTTTCTAAGTCAGCATAAATAACAAAGGGAACTCTTTGTTTAAATTTAAAATTTGTAAATTTTAATATATTGTTACCTTCAGTTGGTAAAGTAATTTTTGTTTTATTCATACTTTTACAACAAACAATATGTTTTTGAAGATTTCCTTCGGTTTTAAAGTGATTTAAACACCTCTCACAAAACCATTTTTTATGACTTACGTTTCCCATTTGTTTATTTAATACACGTGATAGATCTTTAATTAAAGAAAAATGATAAATATTTTATAGTCATTTTCATCATTATAATAATTTGATTTATTATTAGTACAATGAATCATCAATAAATTTATTCTTGGAGAATAGTCTTGCTGACTTAAACACAGTGGAACAATTTGTGATTTTTTTGTAGAGAAAATGTTAATTGATAATTTATTTAAAATTTCAAACTTTACTATATCCTTAACAGATTGGGAAATTCAATATTATCATATTTTAATACCTCACTAAAATGTGGATAAGATGATGTTCTGTTTATATTTTTATTTTTAATATTTACTGGATATAAAGCACCAACAATTGACCATAAAGAACAATATGAATCATTATTTTTAATATTAATTATTCCTTTTGTATTTTTCAGAAATGATGGCATATCTATGTAAGTTGAAAAACCTATATTAATAGGAGTAAAATTGTTGATATTCACTTTTAAATGTAAAATTTCATATAATGCAAAACCAGAATCTTTCTCTTGAAATTCCTCTAATTTTTTTAGAATTTTATTTTTTACATATTCAATATACCAGTCTTTTAGATTAGTATTTTTATCAATAATTTTATTTTTTGTAGTAAAATGTTTTATATCTGTTTCCAAATTATTAGGTTTAATAAATATCGCAGACAATATAATATTAACTTTTATTATGTTTTTTTTTTAATTCCTTTTTAATTTGAATAGAAAAACTTTTATATGCTTTATTTAAAAAAATGTTTGGATCTTTAATGCTTAAATTTATAATAGCACCAGTTCGTATTCTACTCTGAAAACATGATTCAATATCTTGCCATAATAAATTTTTTTTAGTATTTTTTAAAAGAGCAGACTGACTAAATTTTATTCTTTTTTGATTTTTAAAATTTTGCTTATAATTTTTTAAATGAGTTAAACTTGATTCAATTTTTGAAAAATTGGTTATACATTTTGATTTATTTTTTTGACAATTGTTAATTAATTTCATTATTTTATTTAAATATTTTTTCCAAAATAAATATTCATCTTTTTTTTTAATTAATCTGCTTACCTGCTCAATTTTATGTAGCACCTCAGTCACTAACTGGTCAAGCGTTTGTGAACTTATTTCAGAGTTAGCGTTCATTTTTATAAGTCTGTTAGGATTGCTTTATAGGGAATGATTACTTATATCAAAGTACTTAGATAATATATATATATATATATATATATATATATATATATATATATATATATATATAACAGTCTATAGTGTAAAAACTTTTAAGAATTTTTTTTCATCATTAGGTAAATAGGAGGATAATTTATCAATACTCAAAGGCATAAATCTGTAAGAATCTAAAAATCTAAAAGAAATAATAGTATTTTCTATATATTTTGTAAAGGAGATATATCTTTCTTTATTGATGGGTAGTAGATTTATTTTTCCTTTTATATTAAGACTGAGGGCTTTAATTATGAAGTGTCTATCGTAGCCGGAGAGGTTGTGGAATAATACAGGTATCATAGGATCAACTTTAAAGTTAAGATTACATGATGAATGAGCAGTACCACGAAAATATATATATCTTAACTAATTAAAAATTAAAATTAAGCTTTGTGCGTAATGCTTTGTTTGCATGTACCTTTCCGTGCCACTCAATTAAAAATTCATCTCGATGCAATTTCTTGTTCAAGGTTAACAAACATTGTGTAGAAAAATAAAAAAGTTTTTGCACAAACGTATTTATAATAGAAATAAAACAGCGAATAACAAGTTAATAACTTTATTCTTTAAAAAACTATATGTTTTATACATTTGATATATTTACAAAATTACACCAATCTGGACTGCAGTAGTAGCAGTAGAGAAGGTCTTCCGTACTGATAGGATTCCCATACATATATTTTTGAGGGCTTTGACATTTTGAACAAAAACTGTGATAAAAGCACACCTTTTTAGTGTTTCCATTTTTATAACAGCATAAATTCAGTATAATGACAACCCCGTATTTTACATTCTGAAGTTTCTTTTTTTCTGTTGAATTCATTTTAATTCACTTAATTTTTCCCTATTTCTTTTTCTGTTGTCTTGATGCAGTTGGTTAAAACTGATTTTAAAAATATATATTTATTTAGATTTTTAGCAAGGACTTTTATTTAAAAAAGGTGGGGAGTTTAATGTAATGTCAATATTTTTAATGAATTAATATATAGAAGTTAAGATATTTAAATACATATCTATATTATATTTAATATATATTTTTTTATTTTTAAGAATAAGACTACTAATAATTGGAACACGTAAGTTAAGTTGCATTGGATGATGCAATATTATAATTTATTTCAGTGACTAACAAATGCATTAGCTTGCATAAATAATTAGTCAGGTATTGAATTTTAAACGGTAATTAAAAATGCAACAAAACAAAGCAATTAGCTTAAATAAATAGATAATTTGCATAATTAGTCAGGTGCTGATTTTTAAACAGTAATTAGCATGTAATAGGATAAAGCAATTAGATTAAATAAATAAATAATTTGCCTAAGATGTTGCTAATTGTAACAGGATGTTAAGTGATGGTTTGGGTTTTTGCAGTAGTTGATATGCATTTTTGAAGTAAATAAAGCGAGGTTTGTATTTAATTATATTTAGTTTTGTACACCTTGTATGAACACATATTTTACTGCGTTCTATTTTATGTAAATGTAAATAATGGTTTTGTTTAAAACTAGGAGAGACTTGGTGTTTTTCATTATTCAGTTCTAACCTTTAGAAAATCTTATTTATTTTTAAAGTTGTTTAAAAGAAAAAAATGTCTAACAGTGAATTTCCAAATCTAATCTTTAACTCACCTCTTCAACCAAAAAAAGCAAAAATTTTTAAAATAAATGTATATGATGAGGATGAATTAGAAATAGCACAAAATCAAATTTTGATAAGCCAGCCAAATATTAAAACGAATTATATAGATTGGTCGGATGATAACAATGATGACAAGAAGATTTTTTTTTGGTAAGTAAAAAAATATTTATTCACTTTTTTTTTACTGTGTTCCCCTATAAAACATTTACTATTCTGTATAAATATAACGAGCTACTGCATGCTATAGTTATTTCACATTAACATTTGTTCTGTTCTAAAAAAAAAAAAAACAATGTCGACAACATTGTTTTTTTTATTTTTATATTTATTTTTAATTTAAAAAAAACTACTATTAAGATGAATAATAATAATGGTTACTGTGTGTTAATTTGTTGACGGTTTAGACGCTTTCTTAACGACTAAGAAAAAATATAATTTTTGCGAATTTAAATACAACAAAATTATTTTAACATACAGGGAACCAATACTAACATTGTATAGAAGAATAAACACACACACATTAGTGTATATATATATTTTTAATTATTTTTTCTTATTGTTTCAGATTTGGAGTTAAAGATATTTCACTAAAGGGGGACAAAATTTTCATAAAATTATCATATTCCCCAAAAACATCTACACTATTAAGAAAATTTGGAAATCTACCAATTCACTATATCAGAGCAAAATTGGAGAGTGAGGAACAATTTTTATTATTTGAAAAAGCTGTGAAGAGATATTCTTTTAATTTGGAGAAAGAAATGGATCCCCTCAGCATAGAACCGCCAAGTAAGAAGAAAAAAGTTCAGTTGTAAGTTCACGATCATTATTACCACCACCAGCATCAACATCACTACCCCCTCCTTCTTCACCTTTTACTTCTTCTGAGTTTGAACGTCAACAGCGACAAGAACAACAAGAAAAAGAACAAGAAGAACAAGAAGATGATGCTTTTTTGAATTCTCAAAGATTTTTTGACATTTAATTATATATAGTATTCATAAGGTTTATATATATTTGTTATTAATGTTCACTAATTATTATATTACTAGCTTATTATATTTAATTTTTTCTAATAGGTTAATTTGTTATATTATGTAATAAAAACAAAATGTTTAATTTTCAAAAATTGTTTTATTTTTTAAGAAACCAATCCCTTAACAAAAATACATTTGCTTTAGTACAACGTAAATTATCACTATTACAAGTAACATGATTTTTACACTTAACATTTGTTAAATTTAACTTATTTATATTAATACATCCAAAATCTAATAAATCAACAATTTGGTTAGAAATAATTTTAGATAACCATTGTTTTTTTGACAAACCTTTAACAAAAACTATATCATTTTTTTTCTTAATAATGTTTTTTATAAATAACGAAATACGTGCATAAGGTAAATAAAAATCTTTAGAGTCATCCCAATGGAGTCCATGTAGATTTTCAGTTGTCCAAATTATGTGCTTTTGAATATCTTGACGCAACTAACTTAATGGTGTAGGTAAATTTATATGGCGGTGAAATATTTTTCCATTTTTGATATTTATTATAGCAATTTCTTTACATATAAATTCACTGTCTTTGTACTGAAATCCCTGAATGTCCAAAATAAACATTTTTTTTTTCTTTCTTCAGATTACTTTTACTGTACTTGTCAATGGATTATATTTGACTAATCGATCATGTAAAATTAAACAATATGCAGTAGTATTTTCTGGAACTGAAGAGCTTGTTTCGAATTCTATACGAATGTCGACAGCACCACCCTTTAGAATATCTTCGCTTTGTCGTGAACAATCGACAACTACAAGCGATGCATGGTTTTTAAATCTTATTGGATGGATACATGGATTGCCCTTCTCTTTATAGTAATAAGATTTTTGAAATTGAACAAACATTTCGTAGAGTATTGAAAATTTGTTATTGTTAAAATCAACATTTAAATTATCATATGGAAATACTTCAGAATTTAAATAAACCTTGAGATTTGTTAAATTACAGTGTTGGAAATGACTCATATTTTTGTCTATATATTTTTAAAATTTGTTTGAAAACCTATAATTACAAAGCGTGGTTTTTCAAGTTGATTTGATGACTTGACGGCCCAGGTATGATTTTTGTTTTGTTGCAGTTGTGGATATTCATGAAGTTCCCATTCTCTAAATGCAATAGTTAAGTCTCTATTACTTTCAAATTGTTTAAGAAGGTGCAATTTTTGTGCATCATTAACAGTTACATGTGGCATTTTCCATTGTATTTTTTCTAAAAGTATTTGATAAGTTTCATTTTTGTTTTCTTTTTGCATAATTGCATTCAAATCGGAATTACTTCTTATTAAAATTAATTCCTGTCGTATATTCATGATTATTTTATGAAAATCTTCTGCAAATCCCATCAACATTTTTAATGGTATACACGCACTAAAATTACCATTGCCGTCTAAGAGTGATGGACTATATTCTTCTAACCAACCAGCATTTTGTAAGCTTTCAGTTTCGTGTGAAGTAAATGACACATATCCCTTCATTGTTGTAGTTATTCCAGGGTTTCTGATACGATCGATAACCACTCCTCCTAATTCATATCGAATTTCATCGAAAAGGAAAGTAAGTCCATTGTTTATAAATTGTACATTTGGTGAAAAATTATTGTCATCTTTCAATAATTTTCCTTCAATATATAAAAAGCTTTCGCTTGGGAGCGTGTAAAGATCCTGTGTTTGTATCGGTATTCTAATTTCATCGTTGTTATTTAAAGTTGTTGACGAGTAGGGTTGATGTGTATGGTACTGATAACCAATTATTGAATCGTCACTTATAACATTATCACCAACTTTTAATATATTATAGCTCATTTTTTTTTCTTTTTGTAATCACGTTCGTAACGTAAAAACTGTTGTTTTTAATTATTTTTCTTTTTTAACTTGAATCCTAATGATATTAATAGCTTCTTATTTGTAGATGTTAATTGTTTCAGTTTAGTGTTTGAACTGATGAAATCTTTATTAAACGAATACATTTTATACTTTTGACGATGCCGATTATCAGAAGTAGGTAACTTAAAATCATTATATAAAAATACCATACTTAATGAGTTAGGCTAATTTCTTTAAATGTAAACGTATCATTATGAGCTCTTTTCTAAAATTGACTACATTTCCATGTTGATCTGTTATTTTAAGAATAATTTCATCAATATACCGTGTGCTTATTGGTAGATAAATTACGTTTGTTGGCTTTTCAATTATTTTAAAACCAGGTGGAGCTGTAGGATAAAACATATGAATGATATGAACTGGATTCCCATTATTATAAGAATTAGTTACCAAATTACATTCAATACATATAGAATTAATTTTTAAAATATTTACAGGATGTTCAGATACATGCAGTTTATTTACTTCAAGAACTTTGTTACTAAATCATAATAAACTACCAATCGAATTTTCTTTTGCAAAATCAATTTTTTCATTACATTTAATTTCTGATTTTCAAGTATTATGATTTATACCTAAATAAAGAACTATAAGAGCTTCTTCTTCATCTCCTCCTCTTTTTTGAAGATTATATTTTAAATTAGCATTTGGTTGATTTTCCGATTCAATCAACGAATGAATTTCAGGTTCTTGTTGTTTTTTTATTTTATTTTTTTGTGAATAATATTTAGAGTTAAACTAATTATTTAAATAATTGTATATATCTTTAATTTCATAGGATCCCTCAGGTATGACTACTTTTTGTCCATCACCATAATAAAACATATTGTTTGACTTATCAATATTTGGAACGGAATTATAGCTTTCAAAATTAATTAATCCTAAAACGTATTCTTCATTTTCGTTCAGTAAAATTGGAGGGTAAATTTTTGTAGAAAGTTTCGAATCTTTTCCTGACAAAGTAAAAGTATAAGACATTATTATTTTATAAGATATGTAAACTATAGGATATTTACAAAATAACTAAACACAAATTATAAAGAACATCATATTTATTGATATAATACAGGGCGATATAGGAATTTTAAACATAAATGACCACAATTTACAGAATTATATGACTGATAGGAATTATAATTATAAAAAGTGTTACAAGAGCCGTTAGAAATAAAATATTTTTTAGTTTCTAATGGTGGTCTTAAATTTCCAAAACTATCAAAATAATAAATATTTCTATTATATTTTTTATAAGCGGTCCAATGTGTTACAGGTCGTGAATTATTGTCCAAGTTTATAATGCCTGATTCTAAATTTCTAATTTTCGTTGGCAAACGATCCTTCATAAAAACACCTCGAAAATAAGGTATTTGTAATTCTTTAGCATACATATCTAGTTCAAAGTTATTTAATGCATATTTAGGTAGTGCTATGGGTAATTTTTTAGTTTGGTATGTGGGTTTAAAAAAAGACCCAGACCAGTTTTAAATGGTTTTAAATATAATCCTTTTCCCAATGCTATAGATTCCATAGTTTGATTATGACGTTGATTTTCCTTTAATTGCTCTTTAGCGGCACGGGCTCCATTAACAGCCTTGGCAATGGCTGCCGCCCCTCCACTTAAAGCTCCTAAGGCACTTAGACTAGCAAATATCGGTAAAAGAGGTAATATTCCACCAGTTTTTGGGATTTTAATGACTCTCGGTATTGATTTTATTTTTCCTTTTTCTTTTTGAACAGTTTTAAGAGCTACTTTAAGTACGCTGTTAAGATTTTTTGGTTTTTGTTTTATCATATTTTGTTTTATTTTTTTAGTTACATTTTGGAAATTCACTAATTTTTTTAATGTTCCCTTTTTTCTTTGTTTGCTTTGCCCATGTACACGACTACGACGATTACGATCAGTCTTCCTTTTTTTTAATTTGATTTTATTTTTTTTAATTGATAATGTTGTTGCTGACATTATGTCTATTCTTTTTAAAAAATATTTTATACTAAATTATATAACGTGTAACACTCACTTATATACTACTAGGACATCTTAATTTTCTTAGATGTATTATTTTCCATCTCATTAAAATAATCACTGTCACTGTTTTCACTAAACTTTCGTTTCAACGAATTCAAATGATTTTGTTCAATTTTAATTTAAATTTACGTTTTTGTGCTTTATTTAGTTGTGTTGACAAATCCTGTTCGATTTCTCTTTCTTCGACTTTCTTTTTTTTGGTGCTTGATACTGCTTCAGAAGAAATAGGATTTATTTTAAGTTTTTGTTTAATTTTTTTTTCATGGTAATTTTGAAAATTCTTAGATTTTGTATCGTCTTTTTCAGGATACTTTTTTAAATTTTGATTTCTTAATTTAATATTTTTATTTACTTTTAAAGTGTCTATATCATTTAATTTATTTAATAAAGACTTAATTTTTTCCAAATAGGATCCCATAGATTTAATACTTCGACGCATTATATTTAAACTTTGACGAACAACAACAATATTGTTACGCTTTTTCATTACATTTAAATACTGACCGTTTTTTAATCTGCGATTAAATTTATCATTTTTAATTTGTAAATCCCCTCCCATACCTAATTTGATTTTACTATGCATGGCAGTAGAGACACCTAAGGCAGCTAATTTTTCCTTCCAATCACTATTTGATGTTCGTTATCGGCTTAAAGCTTTTTTAAGCAACACATTATCAGCCATATGACGATCTGCTATTTCTTTTTGTTTTGAATAGGCTACATCGTGTTCTTTGCAAGCCTCATCCAATGGATTAATTCCAATATCTCCACGTTTTAAACGTTTCTCTAATTTTGTTCCAGGACCACAAAGATTATATCCAGGCAAATGTAATTCAAAAGGCAATTTATTAATATTAGAATTTAAAAATCCCTGTCCTTTATGTGTTATATAATATTTAATTTTTTTTTGTTTTCTCTAATTAACGTTTTATCGTTATTGCTTAAATGTATTAACTGACTATATATTATAAAATCACTTTTTTATATACTCATTCTTATACTTTCTTCAAACTTGTACATAAGTGAAAAATAATATGAAAAAAATTGTAAAACAAAAAACAACATTAGAAGTGGAAAATCATGATGTAATAAGTGCAGAACATAATATTAAACATAGTAAATTATTTCCTACAACGATACGATGCATTTTAACAGGACCTTCCAATTGTGGAAAGACATCGGTAATGTTAAGTTTACTTGAGCATCCGAATGGTTTAAAATTTGAAAATTTATGCATATTTTCAAAATCTTTAAATCAACCAAAATATATATATCTGGAAAAATTATTAAAACCTATTAAGGGGATTGGTTATTACCCATTTAATAATAGTGAAACTATAATTTCATCCTCAAAAGCAAAGCCAAATTTTATTTTTATATTTGATAACGTCGCATGTGATAAACAGGCTGTCATTAAAGAATATTTTAGTTTGGGACGACATAATAATATCGATTCTTTTTATCTTTGTCCGACATATGCTAGAATACCAAAACATTTAATAAGAGACAATGTTAACGTTCCAGTTTTATTTAAACAAGACGATTTAAATATACGACACGTATATAATGATCATGTGGGAACCGATATGTCGTTTGAAAATTTTAAATCTCTCTGTTCTTATTGTTGGAAAGAACCATTTAAATTTTTAACTATTTTTAAAGATAATAAAATTGATGAAGGTCGTTATCGGTATTGTTTTGACCATTATATATACATATAAAGTAGATAATATATTTTCATTTTGAATTTGTGCATTGAAAGTAAATGATAATAACAACGACATGATGTCACAAAAAATAAAACAAACTCAGAAGAATATAAAAAAAATTAATTGAGAAAAGAAATAGTATTAAAAACAAATTAGAAATATTAAAACATGGTCAAATAATACATGAAAATTTATTTGAACCCATAACCAAACATTTAAAAACAATTGAGAACAAATTAGAACCAACAAATAAAACACATAGTAAATACGAGAAATTATTATCAAATTATTCACCTAAGAAAGAAAAAATAAACCAATATGAAGAAAATCAACAAGACTTTATGAAAAAAGAATTTTCTAATATTAATGATGACACCGAAAATGGTAATTATGACGATGATGATATAAAATCAACAACTTCCGAACCTATTCCAATTTCTTCAACACCAATAACAAGAATACAGAGTGAAACACACTCTAAGCGCACCACGTCTAAAGAAAAAATTAAATTTTTCAACGGTAAAAAAACACCTACATCGTCGTCGATGAATCTTAGAAAACTAATTATTAAAAATATAGAAGACGAATTACAAAAAGAAGAAATCCAAAAACAAAAAGAATATGAAGAAAATCTAAATAAAAACTATACAAGAAAAATCTTTAAGTGATTACTATGACCAGTATTATCATTTACCTTTAAAATATGTTATTAGATTTATTAATGACCCAAATAGTGATAATTCAGATGGAAGATTTCGAGTAAAATTGGATTGAAAGATTCAAAGATTTTATAGTGGTAATAAATCAATTGATTTTTATGGTCCCGATTTGATAATTGCAGGAAAAAAATATAAAGGTACTAAAGGACTTTATGGTTTACTTTTTAACGATAGTCTTATCATTCGTCAATTATTATATAAGACTTATTTTATCATATATGCAAATTTTCATCTGCAATATTTAATTTTCCACTAATAGATTTGACATATTATGGGAAATAAACCTTGATGTTTTCCTGTAATGCTAAAATATATACATAGTGCAAATTGCAAATAATTGCTATCCCTAATTATTTAGTTATATAGTCCCAGTCTACATCAGCGTTGATATACATTTTCTATTCAATTTTCAAATGTATGCAGTTAATAATAAATATATCAAAAATATAAACATTCCTCCGTTTACACTAAAGATGATGTTGAAAATTATTCACGTATATTGGCTAAAGCAAATGTATTAAAAAATATTAAATCAAGTTCAAATATTAAATTTAAAAAAATTATCAAACCATTAATGGAGAGTAAAAAAAATAAAGAAGAGATGGAGGAAGAAGACGAAGAATCTAAATCAAGTTATGAAGGGCAAGGAATGTTAATGGAACTCTCTGATAAACCAATTGATTATATCTTTTGGGATGATCCAAATGAGCTTGTAAACAGACTCAAACTATTACTTGCTTCTGAAACGGCAGGCAACACAGGTCATACAAACGAAATCATATCGATTATTGAAGAATTACGTGAAGCTAATATTATAAAATAATTTAATAAAATGTCAACATTTATTTCCGATGTTAAACGACAAATAGTAGAAGAAATACATAAACCGGCAAGAATAAATTTTAAACGTAGAAAAGTAATTATAAAATCTTTATTAGATTTAATGCAAGCAGATCTAGTTGATATGAAGGATTATAAAGATGAAAATAATGGCTTTAAATATATTTTAGTTGTAATAAACTGTTTTTCAAAGTACGTATGGACATATCCGTTAAAATCAAAGACAGCTAAGGAAGTAGCCAAAGCCCTTGAAAATATATTTAAAATCCAAAAACCAATTCATCTTTGTACAGATTCAGGAGGAGAATTTACTGGAAAAGAAGTACAAAACTTAATGAAAAAATATAACATTATTCATTACGTAGTGTATAGTGAAAAAAAAAGCTTCTATTGTGGAACGTGTAAATCGAACACTTAAAAATCTAATGTGGAAAGAATTTAACATTCAAGGTACATATAAATGGATTGATATGCTTAAAAAAATAGTAAACATTTATAATAACAAAAAACATAGGACAACCGGTTTTAAACCATCTGAAATTAAACAGAAACACGAAAAAATATTATTAAATACAGTTTATAACAGAATTAAATTAACATCTAAACCAAAATTTCATATCGGTGATCATGTACGTATATCTAAATTTAGAGGTGTTTTTGACAAAAAATACAAACCAAACTGGACCTGTGAAATATTCAAAGTAAAAAAAATTCGATTTACGAACCCCGTTACATATTTACTACAAGATATAAATGGTCAAGACATCAAAGGAGGATTCTACGAACTTCAACTACAAAAAGTTAAATACCCAGACGTTTATTTAGTTGAGAAAATCCTAAAACGTAATAATAATAGAGTTTTTGTAAAATGGTTAGGGTTTAGCGATAAACACAATAGTTGGATATCAAAAGATAATGTTACATAAGTTATGAAAATAAAATACACTTAAATAACTTCTATTGTTTTATTTAAAAAATCATACATATCCTATCGTATATACTATTACATGTTAATTGCTTTTAAAAATTCTACACGTGTCTAATTATCTTTATTACAACTCACAATATACATGTATTTGAATAATTTATAAAATTACATCACCCGATGTAAATTATTCTATTACATGTTAATTGCTTTTTAAAATTCTTATATGATAATCTTCACACATTTAATTATTAGAATTGCATGTATATTATTATAATAATTAGAAACTATTCCAATATATTAATATGGTTAAAATGAATGTTATAATAAACAAAACTTGTTTAATTTGGTTCGTCAAAACCAGAATCATTTTCTTCCTGTTTTTGAATGTACGGTTTCATTTTTTCTAAAAATTCTTCATCCAAATCTTGGTATTTTATTATAAGTTTCCAGTTCACTTCTTCTTTATGTTCTCGAATAAATCTGGGGGATAGTTTTTGATATCTAGATATATTATACTAGTCAACCCATGTTCTAAATTCATCAATAAGTTCCTCTGAGAGTTCTTGATATTTTGACAGAAGGTTCCAATTTAATTTTGTCAAAAAGGTTCTAATAAAATCAGAATTTAATCTTTGAGATTTAGATATAATATCCCAATTTAAATGTCGTTGAAAATAAATCATAAATTTATAAGGAAGATCAGAGGAACCTGATATATCATCCCACATATCTATACAAGACATATTTCTTCAAAATTAAAATTTTATTTTGAAAATTTTTATTTTAAGAAACCTTTTTTTAAGGCAATAACTTTTTCACAATGATAATAGAATCTTATTAGTCCGCCTTATATATTCTCACCGAAATAACCCGAACCAAACCGAGACAAAATAATAGGAATCGACTTATTTTAAAAATATATTATTTTTTCTATGATACAAAACATGAACGGTTATTTAGAAGTTGCTACCAACAGATGGCACCAATAGTAGAAATAAGCCAAGATTACTGCGTCACTTCTTCAAAACATTTCTTGTGAAATTTTACCTCTTCAGCGAAAATTATGAATCACCCATTTCAAAGAAACCAAAATTACGTCTAACCATTATAGTGGAGCATGTGTCGTCATCCTAAAGGACACGCCCATTACTTCTTCCAAGGTCAACGCCGAAGAGTGCTGAAGAAGCGGAGAAGTGGATGGAACATGCCATCAAGAGTCGCAGTACCGCCCCACAGTGGATCGAGCCTACCTGAACGGTTGGACATGAGGTTTTATGTCACTGACTTTTGAACTAATTGTTTGCTATGTTTTCTTTACGCTTTATAATTGCGATTGACTGATAATATGCAACATTTTAATTAGTTATATCGTTTTTGAAAGTTTTTTAAATGTATTTTTTCAATTTTCTTGATTATATCCTGCAAGCGATTTATAATAGACTTTCCCTTTTTTCCCTTTTTCGTTCAAATAACGAAGTCTGCTGAAAATAAATACTGCAATTAAAAGTGATTGTGATTTTAATTTTATAACATACAGAATGTTTTAAAAATTGGCTTAGGTATTGACAAATTGACATAATAACAAAAATACTGTAACAATGAATTCTTATATCATGTATATTGCTGATATTTTGTGCACTTGGGTAATAGACTATTGCTGATTTTATTGTGAGTTTTGCATTGTTGCCAAGTTTACCATTTATCTGAATCTATAGAAATTTCCATTTTTTAAAAATGGAAATATTTTGAATGACAAAAAAAAGCGATACGATCTTCGACACTCACGTTAAAAAATACATTTCAAAGAAATGACAATCCATTTTTCCGATTTTACAGACCATCGTTGTTTCGGGAGGATGTTATACCAAACAAATAATCATCAAAAAACATACAAGTTATTAATAAATAACTTTCTAACCTAAAATTTCCTTCTCACAAAAAAGTACTATTAAACACTAAGTTAATAAATAAATATTATTATCTTATTCTGTTTATCAATCAACATGTTCAGGCGAAAACCATATACACAAGATACACTGCGCGTCATAATAAGTGCATTACTAAAAGTTTTCTACGATATAATTTAAGGTGTACTGCTTCCTATTTATGCACTTTATAGACTTGCCAGAGAAATCAGGTAGCGCTTTTGTTAGATATTGCATTCAAAATATACCATATAGTGAATTCCTCAAGAAGACGTTGTTTTAGATTTTTCTGGTAATGCACTAATTATGCCGCGGAGTATAAGCGTTAGAAGTTAGAATAGATAAAAACTACCTAATATAATTAAGTTGAAAGCAAATGTAATACAAGAAGAAATTGTAAAATCCAAATTATTGAGGGCTATTTTTTATCGTAGCAAAGAATCAGTGTTACCCTATCCCTGATAGTATAACTGTTTCAGCTTCAGAGAGAGAATTACAACAAGTTTATAACACTGTAGAGTATATTTGCTTAAGAGTACAAAAAGGTGTAATAAAATGAATAAAAAAAAATATTTCAATTTGTAAATGAGGATGTGATAGTTCTACGGTACACAACAAGTAGTGTAAAACTGAACAAAGCAGCTGGATAATTTAAGAATAAATGTGGTTAATGCACTCAAGTATGGAGCTACTTGTTCGGATAATAAGTATCTACTGAAATAAAAAAATAACAAAATAGGTGCATATCAATCAAATTCCAACAATCCCATAGTCTCAGGAAGTAACTGTTTTTCTTTAGGGTTTATGTTTGGTCTTAAATGTGAAATTATAGGATCTGAAGCTAAAAGTAAACTATGAAATATATCCTCGTTATTCGAAATTCTTGATGATTTTCTTGCATGATTTCTATGATAATCGCGAAATAACTTATGATTTGCCTCTTGTGCATCTTCACTGAGTAGGCCGATAGGAACAAGGGCATGTTGAACTATCTCTCCCCCATGCAGTAACAACTTGTGCACTGATGCAGGCATAAAATACCAATTATACAGGGCAACATATAGCTCTGCGGTTTCAAATGTGAATGTTTTAAACTTAGTTACATTAATTTTATATCCGGAAGATATTGCCTGTAGAATAACAAAAAATTTTTTGATTATATTGCGGTCCAAGCCTGTAATTTCTGAAGATATTGCTGTGCTGTGTTGCCGTCATTTGTTGAGCCGGTACCCTGTTTTATCATGTCGACCAATAACCCCAATCTATTCCTAAAAGCAGTTTGAATTTCCTGTTTTCTTAAAAGCCGTTGCTGCTTGAAATCAGCGTTTCTTACAGACCAGGTCTTAAACGGAATATTATAAGATATGTGGAGAAGGCATTCGAAACACCGAATCCAAGCATGCAATGACGACAAACCAAAGGAATAAAATTCAACATTTACGGTTTTCTTTTTCACAGATTGCAAGTCGTTCATCTCTTTAGGTAGAGCTTTACAAATATAGCATCTCATAGAGGACTGTGTGTTTGAGACAGAATTGCAAATTTTGCCGTCTACCATTGTAAAACAAAGTTTATGTTCAACTTTTACATTATCTTCACAGTTAGTTGGAAGTAAATTTTTGATCTGATTATTGATTGAGTCAACTGTATCATTAATTATTTGGTTACTTTCCTTGACAAAGCGAAATGAGATTGGTCGGCACAACCTGGTGGAAGATGGTTTTTCATTTGACCAAATAATTTTATTAGTATCCGAATTGGAAAGTCTAATAGGAACTAAACTACATATAAAAATACTACTGTCGTCATACGTATTATCATTAAACCCGGTTTTATACTGTGATTGATCAGAAGCGCCATCACAACCCCATTTCGAAACTAAAACTAGATTTTTACACTCTACTATATTAATTGTTCTCAGTAATCTTTCAGTGGTCTTGTCCAATAAGCTTTGTAATGTAACCGTGGCTGAAGATTCTGTTATTGTTATAGTTTCTTTAGATGGGTAACACTCATTCTTTGCTTTCTGAATTTGAAAATAACTTGGAAAACATACTTGACTAAAGCTAACCGTAGCATTTCGTATCAAATTATATTGATATTTTGTGAGTTTGGCGGAAACAAAAACGCTCAATGCTTCTTGTTTACTTAGAGTTTCTTTTGGTTTTTCTAAAGATTCACAAAAATTCTTTATGGTTCCTACATGTTCGGGGTGGTTTTTCATGAATTCTAGTATAAATTCAGCATCTGCCGATCTTAGCTGCTTTTTTGCCGCAAAAAGTATATGTTCGTTGGGCGCACTGCGAATGTATTCGGTACGTCTTCTTTTCTGGCGTTCACTAAGAATTTCAAATTTTTTTTTCTCTTTAGCTTGTTCCAAATGACTCATATTTTTTGTATATCTTAATTCCTTAGAAATTTCAAACTGTTGATCAAAATGAGATTCGACTCGGTAGGATTTGTTCCATCTTGAATTCAAGTTGGAGCAAAATTTTTTAATTTTGGCCCTAAATGCTGAAGTTGACTTTATTCCCGTCAGCTGTTCTATCTTATTGATAGATGATGAAACATCCTTGAAACTGATCTTTGCGTCTTTCAAAAGATTAAAAACTTCTCTATTAGTTCCTAGCGAATTCATTTTAGGACACTGCAAGGCATCAAGGCAACAAATCAGATTTAAGGCTTAAATATTATATAAATAATTTCATTACCTGATTGACGGAACTAGAGGAAACTATTTATACATACACTATACTTAAAACATAAACTTAAATCGTATGCCAATCAATCATCAGCCACCAAATATTATATTAAAATAATCATGAGAAATTAACTCTTATCAAAAGTCAAAATATTGATACTGCACAGGTTGGCTGTCGCCAGGGACGACAAGTTGAAACAATTTAGTCCATGGCACTCTTTGTTGCGAATAGTTGCAGCTAAACTTCATAATTATTGATGTGTTAGGGAATAAAGAGTAGATTAGAGGTAGAAAAACCCTGGGACTCTGCAGGACTTTTTAGATATATTGAAAATAATGACGTCATAGTTTGGTTTTTCGATTTTAATTATTTTAGTTGTGAAAACAATAGTATAAAAAAAACTTATGTTAGCTAATAGTACTTTTAGACTCTTTGCTATACTCGAAATCATAACTTCAGTGCAAGAAACATACCATAATAGAAGTTTAAATCAAATTCGGTTCTCTAATCTTTATTGAAATTAAAATGTACTTGTTTAGCAAGACTTGTGATTTCTATGAAACCAAAAACAAAGGTCGTGTTTTTTTAATTAAATTAGCTTTCATATAATAAAGTATACATTTTTAAACATAAAAAAAACAGAAATTATATTTTAATCTGAAATGGAAAATTTTCTGCTATGTCCGGCTTCTAACATAGAGCCGTTCCACTGTGCGCCCCTGCTCTACTACTTATGTTGGTTGACTTGGCTGATGATGTTGTTCTGATCTTGTTTTAGACAGGAAATTGCGGCTTCGCATTTCTCGGCATCGTCTTGATTAAGGTTCCCGGAGATGGTCTTTATAATGCTTCCTAGTCCAAAAGTCCTCTTTTGTGTCTGAATTTTGGGTATATTGATATAATTTTCTGTCGTGCTGCGTTTAGGTGGTACTGAAGGCTTTGGTCAAAGTTTAGTAGACTGACAAAGGGTATCCTACCCCTCAAGATGGATTGTCTCTCAGGTTTTGAATTTGATTCTCCTGGGCTTTGATAAGGAACAACTGCAAAGTATTTTTAGCATTAGCTGTTTGGTTAAGATGATGCTTCATATTTTTCTTCGTGTGTGTCGATAGTTACCTTCTTGTCGGTTTTTTCGTATTTTCGAGGCGAACCTTGGGAGAAGTTTGATTCGTTTGATAGTTTTTCGTGTATACATTTTTGTGCTAGGCTTGTATGTAACAGGGACCTGGAATTTTGGACTTTCCTACTTAGCTCCCTGTAGATTTATTTGATCTTCTCTCGGTGCTGTTGGGTATAAATGTTTATTAGGGTTTTTTGAATGTCTAGGTCAAAAGGGCTTTGCCCATCTAAGTGGCCATTTAAAATATCCATAGGTCGTTGATTGGTCATTGAGTGGATGGAGTGGTTATACCCTAATATGGCATATTAGGATATATATTATTATTAAATAGAGCATTTGCTCTTTGATGTTGAAAGATTTCTTCTTTTCTCGTAGAATACGGAGATAATCAATTATTGTTGAATGGAATCTTTTAATCAGCCCATTTGATTGAAGATTATCTGCGGTGGTATAATGGATAGATATTTTGTAGGTGCCCACCAATTCTTCCATCAGGTCGTTTTATAATTCAGTTCCGCTGTCGGCGACTATCATATGCGGCAAGCCATGATAAGTAATGAAAATAAGAATTGCGTTAGGCATATGGACTGTATTAAAACTTTCGATAGAATATGCTTGCCCACACTTTGAAAAAGCGTCCACAATTGTAAAAACCTTTCGGCCACTCGCCTGGAAAGTATCTAGATGCATAATTTCTAGAGGTTTGATTGGAGTCAGGGTCAGCATGAATTTTGGATTTGTTAGATTTCCATCATATTTGTTAGCTTGACAAATGTTACAGACGTTAATGTGGTCTTCTATATTTTTCTTAAGCCTTGGCCAGAAATATCTAGCGGATTTGGTTTTTTCTTTCGTTAATGCCTCTGTGGTTGGTTTTCCCTTTACGATAGTTAATTATTATTTCTTTTTGCCGTTCTTCCGAGTTGATATCCTCTAGTAAGTTGTTGCATTTCGTTAAATCATACGTATAAGTTTTGAATGCTTCTCGGTTAGTGTTACTGACTAATGTACAGTTGTAATCTTCGAAGAATATGTAAAGCTCGTCATCTTCGAAGAATATGGCATATATTTCCTTTGGTTCAATATATTCTTTGAAAAAATTTATAACATCACTTCTTAAATTGCTCTTCCCTAGATAAACGTCTATTTTTCTTTTATTCGGAAATGCTTGCTCTGTCAATGGTCTTGCGGGATGGTAATTAACTGTCTTGAGGATGACTTAATTATTAATATTGTCTATACATTTGGTTGAAATGGTTTACTGGGTTGAAACCTTAGAGGTTGAATGGACTGGTCTTGGACCATTTGGCGGTTTCTGAAAACCAAAAGGTTTTTGATGCTGTGATCTGAATGGTGGCGGCACCTGGAACATTGGGGCTCTAAGCATAGTTGGTTGCCATTGTGGTCGATAGTGCTGCATTGGCGATCTTGGGAGTTGTTGCCACTGAGAGGAACGGAGAATGGTGTGAAAACTGGCTGGCGTTGTACACTGAACGACTGCGTAACTCAGCTAGTGTTTAGAGGAGTGTTGATTCCCTTCTGTAGGTATCTTATGTCATTTTCTTCTCATTGCTCTTATAGTGGATCCTAAAAGTCCAGCGAGGAAGATGGGCAGGGCTTGTTGTTGGAAGAAAAATGTCTTACTTCTGTTTACATTTCGTTGTCATTGTGAAGCTAGATATAATTGGATATAGTGTTAAGAAGATCCATTACTTTTTCATAAAATTGTTGCGGGCTTTCAGTAGGACGTTGTCTGAGGGTAACGAGATCTCTAGTGAGGGAATTCTCGTTTCTTTGATCACCGACATTTTGAATTAGGATGTTTTTGATGGCGTCGCAGTCGATACAACTATATATCGAAATTACTTCCTTGGTTCTTCCTCTAAGTTTACTGATGATGATGATTACTTGAGTAATCATATGATTTTGAAAGCAGTTAACGTCTGAATCATTCCAAAACTGATTTAATAACATGATGGTAACGTGAATAAAATTGAAAAGTTCATTTGGGTGACCATCATAATCAGGCACAATAGATCATCTCAGGAGAAACTCTTGTAGGTGAGCTACGTAAAACACGAAGGTCTAAGTTTGAATCTTGAATTGAGAGAGTGGAAGTAGAAGTAGTAGCAATCGGAATAGTGGTGGTACTTTCGTTTGTAGTTGTATTGTAAGAATAAGTCTTGTTCAGAAGACATAGGTTATGCCTACAAAAACAGTATGATGCTAAGATCTATAGTCGCTCTAAAACTAACTTGCACTAAAACACTTATTCATTAGGGACACTACACTAAACTAAATTTGCACTTTTTTACTAATCTTCTAGGGGGTGAACTTATGAAGAGTTTCTCTTAAAGATATGCTCTTTACTAGTGGACAAACGTTCAAAAACGACGAGGATCCTGAGGGACTTTTCAACTATCCTACGAACTGCACCAGTTAATGGTTATGACGTCACGGGGTACTTTTTAAAAAGACCCTTTATTTTAACAAACAGTATAACCACGTTTAATAACTTGGGTTTATTCACAACTGATTTTAATAGTCTACAAGCCTAGTATTTATATAATAAAAAATGCTGATCTAAATACCTTGCAGTATATACGTCGCTAAAACTGACGATCTGCCGGGTCATGGAACTGTAATTTGCTGCTCGCTTTATTAAAGATTTGAGCGAAATTTGGTAGCTTTAGGATTACTTTAAACCCCGGTCATTCTCTTTATATGAAAAATTACTCAATCTGAGGGACGAGGGACTAGAAAATTGATACTCGGCTATTAATGTTGCTTGCTTTAGTGCAGATTTGAGTCAATATTGGTAGCTTTAGGACCACTTTAAACCCCCGATTATTTACTTTTTATGAAATATTTAAAGAGGGAGGTGCCTGAATCTGAGGAGCTAGAAATTTGATACAAAACTATCTTATGCTGCGCGTTTTAGTAAATATTTGAGTCAAATTTGGTAACTTTAGGATAACATTAAACCCTCAGTCTTTCAGATTTTATGAAAAATAGCAAGAGGGGAGTATGGGGCTAGAAGGTTGATACTGGACCGCTTTGAGCAGTTTGCTTTAGTGAAGATTTAAGTCAATGTTAGTAGCTCTAGGACCTTTAAAACCTACGATCATTCGTTATTCTTTTTTGCTGGTCATCACATTACCTGTCATTAAATTAGGTTTTTCTCGATTTTCTCTTTTTCTCTCTGCAGTCAAAAACTCCTGCAAAACGAGAAATTTTCCACCAGTTGGCAACACTGGGTGGTTAATCAGATAAAGTTTTGACGCATACAATTCAGAGAAATACCTACTTAAAAGCTTTAAATGCGCATACCATGCACTCTACAAATCAACAAATATAAACATGAGTAAATACATTATAGATGGTGCTAAATTAATGATCTTTAAATTGTGTTGTAGGTTTAGATCGACTAAATTTTTATCGATAAATAATAGGATAAGATCTGAAACCAAAACTTGTTGTTTTACACTTTTACATTTTTCTAATTTTTTATTTATAGGCATATTTAAGGAAGGTTTAAGTTTAAATGCATAGATATATTTAAAAAAAATAATTTTAATATTTTGTGGTCTAAGTTGAAATAATAATTACTGTTACGTTAACAAGAAAAAATTGGATAGGCTCTGCGTCTTACAGCCTTAAAAGGCGCCACCTCTCTACTTACACCTAAGCAATTCTTTAAAAGTTACAAACTGCAAACACTAAAAATATTTAGAATCTGTTTAACATGAAAAACAAACCAGGGTGAAAAAACCGAAGGTTCTAGCAATATCAACACGAAATCTCGTCGAAAGTAAGTTAACTTCCTGAATTTGAATGCACTTATCTTATTTTAAATGTCATTTAAATATAGTAACTGTGTAAATATCAGCAATACTGAAGCAACCTATTATACAATTTGTCTAACCTTTGGAAAATATATATTTGTCTATTGATTTCTGTTGATAATATGAAACTATTTTCAGTTAATCTGATTATTGAAAGGCAAGCCAGACAAATATTTACCTTTCTTGTTTTCTAGTCGTTCTAAAGCTACTGGTGGCATCTCTTAGAAGTAAAAGGAGACAACTCCTTACCATGGCTGTAGGTTGATAGAAATCGATACTATTTTAAGGGACAGTCTCAAATGTAATAGTTATATGGCAGCACTAGCATTATAAATATATTTTTAGGCAGAAGGTAGATCTAGTAATATTTTTGCTTAAAATACATTTACATACTTGTCGCTTATATTATATTCAATACCGGCAGCATCATAAATATCAATAAAACATGACATAAGTATGCACAAAAATTATCTAATACATTTCAGATCACTGAAGATATCATGCCCAAGCAATCAGTTATTTAATACCTTACAGATCAAACGTGCGACAATCTTCAATTCTGCTGGCAGAATGACTGAGCAAGAAATTTAACTGATCGCTGCCCAGTGGTCTTAACATATTACTTGGATCTGCAGATTAATTTTTTGTCTGGTGAGTATGACTTCAATATTCTACTATTTTTCCCTCAAAAATGTATTTCAAAATACTTAAGCAAAACGTCTGACGTACAATATAAATACTGACTTCTTGTAAAAGGTATAAGTGAAGGATAAGTCCTTGGTTTGTTCTAAAATAAATTATTTTTTTAAAACATTTCTGCTACCTTATTGAACTTTGTTTTGATTGAACTTGACCTTTTATTGAGTTGCGAAAAAGCCAAAAAAAATTGCTTCTTGTTAAACTTTTTACATTATTTTCAGCCAGATATTTTTCGATTGTTTTTAAATCCTAATTACTAAATACTGGATCTTGCTGTAAACGATTTAAATATTAATTAATTTTAGAACGGAAGCTTTCACGGCTTTGGTCAATTAAGAAATCATGGTTCTTCGGATTAGACCGTGTCAAATTGGAATTACTCTCCGACGTTTCGCCTTCGATTGCACGAGGCATTTTCAGGGATCTTTACTCCACGAGATCTGAACACTGATTTCAGTTCAATTTAAAATGTATCTAAAAACTTCAAATTACTTTTATGAGATTTCTCTAAAACACTCCTATATATAGTCCCTATGTCTTCCTCTATTTAAACAATATTTCAGTTTTATCGATAGCAAATCAAGACAAATTACATTTATATACGTCTGTCATTGTCTATAGAATCTTAAAATTAGACCAACCCCTGCCTGGTCAAAGAAGACTTTTTTGTGCACAATTTAATCGTCACCAAGAAAGTTTATGATTTTATATAATTCCGCACATGAAATTTCAAATATTCATAAATCAACTACTTTTATATAGATAAACAAGCACGGAATTTCTTTCAAATAGTACACATTTTGCAGGAACAAACTTCTGGTTGAACAAAGAGGTTTTACCTGAAACCAGTTTTGTTTGAAACTTATAATTAAACTCCTAATACATAATTAGTACATTTATATTTAAGGCAATTAGTGGGTTAATCTTGCTATTGGATTTAAATGTGTGTACTGAATTAATGTTTTTCGACCTCAATAAAAGTTTATTTTTGCATAGCTGGTTTCCGGTCGATGCGCATGGGAGTCCCATAGATATTCCATCTAATTTTAGTTTTATAAATATAGTATATTATTATGTTATGTATTATGTGTTTACATTAACTCTTTTGCACTCATTTTGAAATTGTACTCGAAATATAATAATGAGTCACAGTTCAGTACAGTCGCATATTTCATGTGGCTGAGAATCAAAGCAGTGATTATATTATTAAACATTATAGTAGTTTCGCTTATGTTCCTAGTATTCTGATGAATAAAACTTTATTCAGTAATGTATCTTTATGGCACAGCTTACTTTTACTGGAAGCTGGAGTTTTTAACTACATAGGCAAAAAGTAAAAAACATTTGAAAAAGTCATAATGTAGTTTATTAGAAGAGAAATAAACTCAAACGCTCTAGTTTCACAAGTGGAGTTTCTCTATTAATTATTTGACATTTCGATATATTTTCTGTACATATTATCGTTTATCACTATATTTATATGTTGAGCCGCACAATATGCAGTTTTCATTCGTAAACAGGATGCGCTAAGTTTTTACTCTAAGATTAAAACCACATTTTATGTGTGTAACTAGTGCTTTAACATATCACTACGCTAAAATCAGCCTGAGAAACAAGAATTAAGTGTGATATAGAGAAGAAGTGGTTTTCGTCGCGTCTCTAGATGCAAAAAAAATGTTTTTTTAATTTCGTCGGACCATCTGTCGGTCTGTCTCTCTGACCGTATAGCTAAAAAAGCACTTACCTAATTGACTTCAAATTTTGATAGAAAATTAGGAATCAAATGGGGATGATATGGTAAAATTTTGGTAAACATCCAGTGTTGAAAAATAAAATGGCAGCCTAGTGAAATGTTCAAAAAATGATCACTAAGAAACTAATTATCTGATTTGTCTCAAATTTTGCACAAAAATCAAGTGTAACATGAACTGGTAACATTTTGGTACGAATACAAATAGCGGTCTAAAAATATTCAAAATATAAACCTGAAAAACTCCTTATTAGATTGATTTTAAATTGTGTTCAAGAATTAAGTATGGTATAGTGATATATAATTTATGTCAAAAAAAAAGAAACTAGTAAAATATTGGTACGAATCTAATATTGTGAAGAAAAATGACACCCAATAAAAATGTTTGAAAATACAGTGTATATGGGTTACTAAATTACTATGCATGGAAATATATTAGGACGCACTTCACTATTCGTGATAAAAGGAAATATTCATAACGAGGTAAGTTCCGGATAAAGAAATTTTACCGATTTTTTTTTCACCTTTGTTAATTTATACTCCTGTTCTCAAGATTAAACAAAAATTTAGGACCATTAAACCATACCGAGTTGGGCATACATTTTGTCGGTAGCAAACTACGTGGTTTGTGTCAAAATGATAAAAAGAGTACAATTCGCTTCTAAATATAGGAGACGCCATTAGATAAACTCTTTTTTGAGTGATGCAGATTCGACTTGATCCAATGTAAAACAAACTCGGACTGGGTACAAGCATAAATTTTGATGAAACTGAAAATAATTTCGGTAATTATTTAAGTTGTTAAAATATATCGGAAAAAAGATAGCACATATTTTCTTTGTTTCTTCAGAAAATAAGAAGGAACCAAAAGTTTTTTAAGTATTTCTGGGGAGAACAAAATATCGCTTAGTTATCAACGTTTATATCTGACAAATAGGATAACGCAGAATCAATTAGATTTGATATTTTCTAACTCCGAATTTGTAAAACTTTAAACATGCAAACTTTATTGGTTGTATACCTATTATTCAATTAATATTATTTTCTTATTGTCATAACAGAACATATTGGTAAACTCGACTCGATACTTCTAAATCATCCCTTCATCTGCTTACAAACTAACATAAAATCTTTAAATTTTAACATTCCGAACCTCAGTGAACTTGGATAAAAAAGTAACACAAGGATGCCGGGCTATGTATTTTAATGGTTATGACAAATATTATAATAACATAAATAATAACAGTATGTCTTATAGGTTGTAGTCAGACTGATTGCTGTCTTTACAGATTTAATATTTTCTACAACAAACCTTTTAAAGTATTATTGCCTGCATTTTTCTAAAATTTACATATTTAATTTTGTTAATCTTTATTTGTTTTGTTTTTTAAAGTACCTAACGTAAATTTAGATTGTACCCCCTAAACTCCTTTAGAACCTCACATATTAAAAAAAATGTCATGACCATTATTGCTTCAACTAATTTTACCTGCGGCTTAGGTCCTCAAAAACCTGATGTCACTTCGCAGTCGTTGGGCCAATGTTTACGTCCTTGGTTATCTATGAGAAATATCGGCCTAAAGTTGCATAACTTTTACTTAAATTATCCTTGACATTCTACAACTAATTTAATAATATTTAAAATTTACGAGTTGTTATTTCCCCAAATTATTGAAATAAATTGATGCCAATAAAAATATGTTAATAAATTATCTTCAGTCGTCCTAGAAATAAATAAAAGTTTCGTTTCACGGTCAACATTTGTGATGGTCAGTCAAACAGGATGTATACTGTTCACGTTTTAAAATATTTTCTGGTATATCGGGTGCATTAACAATGTATAAGGTTACGTTGGGTAACAACTTCAAAATATATCTCAGATGTTTTTAGACCAACTTTAACTAGCTTCTTGAGATATAAATCAAAATACCTTTAGTGTTCATTTTCGAAAATAAATTTTAAACATATATTTTTAGATATAGTTTTTTGTTAGTTAGTTCAGTTTAATGTTAATTTTTGTGATGTGCTATGAGCATCACGGGAAAACAATAACACAATACGATATTCTTATACAAACACTCATCCATCCTTTTTTTGTGATGAACGTGAGATATATAGTGGATGAAACAACCGTTTAAACCAAACAGTCTATTTTTATTATTATGCTTTATATTTTTTCATTTATAGTACTATAAAAAATGGCTTCTTGTTTTGAATATGTGGTTTCTGGATCATCTGTATAATTTTCCAATATTAATAATCAATAATGTTAAAACTTTTATCTCTTTTGCAATGTCGAAATTCGAGACGTTTTCTTAGATCACCGATCATAATGTTCATCCATCCTACTGTGCATCGGGCATCATCGTGTACCTACTCCTTTGACAGGAAGAAAGCTTTATTTGAGCCACGGTACCTAGAAAACATATGTTCGTTGCTTTCAAACGTCAACATCATAACATAACCTATTATTTTGACAGGTTAATTTTTTTATGTACATAATGATGTTTAATATTAATTAAATATATATAACAAAAATGCAATAAAAAACGGAGCTTAACAATTCAGAATTTGAGTATGTAGCCCGCCGTCAAAATGCGCCCCAAACTAGTGACGTCGATTGTGATAGTTTTGTTGGGTATTAAGGTATTTTCTACAGGCTCTAGAAGGTTTGTTTGTACAAACGTTTTCAACGCTTTTTATTTTACATATAATCAATTTTGTTATTTTTACATTTTTTCAGATTTCCTCTAGGTATTTACAGATTTCCATTAATTGTACGGAAGTATTAATGCATTTTTTCTCCATATTGCAAAAATGGATCCCCAAGAATTGGACAACTTTTTTCCCCAAGATGGATTTTTGTACAAAAGCAGGACAAAAATTGATATAAGGTAAATATTTTTGCATACATAATTTACAATCATTTTTTGGAGATAACTAACCTCAAAACTTTTACCTGTAAACCTTCAGTCAAACCTTTATTTTTGATTATATACTATTATAGCTATTATGCCTGTACTTCTAGTTTTCATGACGAAAATGTGTGTATCATTTCTTTAGTAATGTCTGAATATAAAATCAAAGACCTGAAAGACCTGGCTGAAATGTTGTCCAAGAACTCTGGATAATAATTACAAAAAACCAATTTTGTTCTCAATCAATACAGAATTATCTTTAAACCAAAGCTTCAACTCATTTTTGATTTTTTTAATGGTTTGACTCTCTTTTTGTATGCGTTTTACCTTCACCAGTTAAAAAAAAGTTGAAAAACAAATATATATTTAATAATTCGGATATGCACTCTGTACCAAGTAGGTACTCATTGCTTTAATCATGGCTATTGGGGTCATTTGGAAAGTTTTACTCATAGAAAACAATAAGAAAAAGAAAGGGGATATATCCCAAAATTTATTTGTTCGCTAAATTCTTGACGTAATGGTGAATTCAAGTTCTACCTATTCTAATTTAAGGTTCTACTTTCCTCAGAAAGTTGTATATAATCTTTATAGGTGTTAGTTTAAAAAGAATATTTTTTCATTGGGAGTGGCAGCAGGTATGAAATGTTAATGTACATTTGTATAATGATTAAGACATTTAACGATGTTTAAATTAAAGTAATTGAGGGTTTAACTATATTTTATTTTACCTGTTTTTTAAATGTTCTATATTTTCATTTTTTATACACTTACCCTTAATTTTTCACGATTTGATTTGTATCTCTATTTGTTTTAAATATGATTTATGCTTGTTTATAATTATTTTTAGTAGTTTATAGTCTACGAAAACCAAATGACACCTTGCAAAGGAACTCTCTGTATAAAATCTCAGATTTTCTATTTATATAAATTAATTAAACAAGTGTTTTTATTTATACTTTTTAAAATTTCAGGTAAAGACTGGCAAGTCCTCCCCTCCTTCTTTCACTGCCTTATGGACAGGTATAAGAGTAGCAGAGCAGTAAATTAAAGTTAAGAAAAAAGACTCTTAGTCAATGTTGAAAAGCAATGACCCAAATACAAGTTTTCAAGTGGTTGTTCATTTATTCCCTCTAACTCTGGTTTTCAAGCTTCAATATGTTATGTTTTTCTAATAAAAAGTGTGAGCAATATGAATATATTTTATAAATTTTTCTTAGTCTAGTGTATTATTTCCCCTGTAAAAGAAAAGCATTATTCACCAAGCATCATACCTACAATGCTTTTAAAATGTCTTCTAACAAAACATACAACGTTTTAATAAAGTATTTACTCTTACATTAGTCCCTAATCACATAAAAATTTTCTTTTATACGACTTTCTAGAATGGAGTTTGATAACGATCTTCCATAGTTTTAATATCCTGATGGAATCTTTCCCCTGTTCTTCACTACAATCACCTAAGTTTTCTGGAAAACGATCTAGGTGGCTGTGGAAGTAGTGAACTTTTATACTCATGTTACAGCCGAGAATATTAAAATTTGAAAGCATAGTTTCCACTAATTCTACGTAATTCTCTGCTTTATGATTGCCAAGAAAATTTTGTACTACTTGAACAAATGAACACCAAGCGTTAGATTCAGTCTCGTTCATTGATGTGGTGAATTGTGGATCTTTAACAAGTTGCCTTATTTGAGGACCATTAAATATACCAGCTTTTAGTTTTTCCGTGCTAATGCTAGGAAATTTACGTGACAAATACCCAAAACAATTTCCATCTCGATTTAAAGCCTTCACAAATTGCTTCATTAGGCCTAGCTTGATATGCAAGAGCGGAAGTAAGATTTTTTCTCTTGAAACCAAAGGTTCGTTGATCACCTTTTGTTTTTTCATCATCAGTCATTTTTAGCTCTGCTTTCCCAAAGGAACAAAAAACAAGGATATTTTGTATAACCACTCTGCTGTCCAAGGAGGAAGTTAACCATTTTTAAATCAACACAAATTGCCCACTGATGTTCTTCGTATTTAATTTTTCTCAAAACTAATGCAATTGTTTCATATTCTTCCTTCATGATAGTAGAATGACCAATAGGAATTGAGCCATATTTGTTACCATTATGTAAAAGAACACATTTTAAACTACGTTTTGAACTGTCAATAAAAAGGCGCCAATCATCTGGAGTGTATTCAGGCAAAACCATTTTTTCTAAGAGCCCTTTTATATTGTTACAGAATACCAAGTCATTTTCCTGAAAATGTAGTTTTAGTAGCTGGACAAAGTAGATTTTTTTCTTTTAATCTGGATGCAAGTAATTCAGCGGATTCCTTTGAGAGTTTCAGGTCTCTTATAAGATCGTTTAGTTCTTCTTGTTTGAAACACTGCGGAGTTGCTAAATCTGCTTCAAATTCGCTGTCGTTTTCTGATTGAATTCTTTGAACTTCGTCAGACGTTGATGTTTCTGTATCATCTTCTGTCAGTTCGGGTAGACTGCTGAATGATGGAACGGGTATTTCTTCCGAGTGCGCTACAGGCCTTCCTGCAGAATCTAGATCAGGATATGTCCATTTGTGTCTATTGTTTCTATTTATGCCTTTAATATTAACGAGACAAAAATAGCAGTCGTCATGATGGTTTCGCGGTTTTCTCCAAACCATTGGCACATCAAACTTTAGGCACTTCCTCTTTCCAGTTGTCCACTGCCGCAAATGTTCAACACATGTTTTACATATGAAATGTGGGGCCCAAGATTTATCTTGATCTCCTAAATGAACGCCAAAATAGGCAAGATAAGCTCTTTTCACAAAGTCGCAAATCGTTTTTCTGCTCTCTTTCAAAGTGTATTCACCACACACATAACAAAAAACATCGGGATGATTTACACAGGTACGTCTGCTTGTGGATGCCATTGTTCAGTTTAGTGTCTTGATACTACAAAACGACCAAAATTTACACAAAATGAGAGCACAACTTTACTTGGGAAAACTCAGTAATATACTAAATCGAGTACAGCCAAGCAGGTATAGAAGAGTCGGGTCATAGGCAATTACAAGTATAAAAGTAATTAAGAGCAGTGTATTGAGTAGTTCCTAGTATAGGAACATTGGTTCAGGGACAATTCCAGGTATCCATTTGGTTAATTAGATTCTGGGAAATTTCTATTTTGACGATTAAGTACATATTTATCTCTTTATTTGTTGTCCTTTATCAGAAAAAATATCAATTAACCTGTAACCTGTATCTCAAAAACTAGAGCTGGTAGAAAAAATCTGGTGGCATTTTTGGAATCAGCACATTAAAACATCTAAAATAAGATGTTAGATTTCCGGCACCAAATTTTTGTTTTCATTTTGCTACCATGTGTAATTTGTTGGTCAATTTCAATATAGGGTATATTCATGTACCTACCGCTAGGAAAATAAATAAAGTTACAAACTTTGAGGAGCATAAGGGAAAATAGTAAGGAAGCTAGAATCAAGTCTTATCAGATCTATTAACTGACAAAATCTTGTTTCAAAATATAAATTCTTTTTATTTTGAGGCAAAAGTAATTTTTAAATATGAACACATTACTTTCCCAAACTGTATTTTATTAAAATAAGTGATTTTTCTCGAGAAGTACTTTTTAAAATATTACAATCAGTAAAATAAAACCCAATTTCTTTAGGAAAACGCTTTATTCTTTCATAAAATGTATGTTTCCCTATAAATCTAAAATATTGATTACAGTATATATATATGTATATATATATATATATATATATATATATATATATATATATATATATATAACATCCCATGTTACTAGACCTTATATTATTATAGTATCTTGTGTTACATTTGTTATTCTATTTTTTAAACCAGACAGTGTGCAGCCATATTTTACTACGATGGTCCAATACGCGAAGTTTTATCGATAGGTGCTTGCCTACCATACCTTGTAGCATCGAAAGGCAGCAAAAAGCTCAAAGTGGTGAAGATTACATTTAGGGACATTAAAACAAATCCTAGAAAGTAACTGTTGACAATCATTTAGACTGTAGAGAAAATTATAGATATAGCAAGGTCAAAAAGTAATTGTCTTCTCTCAAAAGTGCTCAATCCAAGTCTAACAAGCATTTCCACTCTATGATACTCCTGAATATTCAGTGGAAGTTGAGAGGTATTGAGAGTGATAAGCCCAAGCATTTTTTGGAGCCCTGCAAGCTTATATTGGAAATATGCTCAAAGAAGCTCAATTTCTAATGAACCACATACTCCAAGATTCTTCACTGATTCAGAGAAACTGAGGTTGACACTGTGTAGCTTGTAATTTAAGTTAAACTTTATGCCCCCTATGAAATCAGATAAAGCAGCATTTTCCTATGTTGAGTTGTAAGTTATTTGTTTGCGACCATTCCCATAGACCATCCAAAACATTCTGGAGCAACAATTTTAAATCATCCCCAAAAATAATCACCGTGGAAGGTTTTATGATCCTTATTGTCATTCACAAATAATGTCGTTTACATTATTTGTAAGTGACAATAAGGATCATAAAACCTTCCACGGTTTTTATTTTTGGGGATGATTTAAAAGTGTATAAACGTTTCAGGCAGAAGTTTTACTCTCTAAAAACACAGTATTAGGAAAACTATTATAGTTACGCTTGTCTTTGATCAATCTCCCAAAATTATCTAACACTGAGCTGTAATGAGGATTCAGTTTCACAAATATACACAGCATAACATATAGCATGCTCCTCCCTATGCAATGACCTAAGGTTTGCAAATGATTGATAATCCCAGTGGAATCGAGATAACGTATACTTTCTGAGCATTCTTTTTTTCTTACAGATAAGATGTTTCAATGTAGGACTAAACTGTTTCAAAAATGAAGAACTCTTAATGTGTTTTTAGGGAACAACCAGTTTATACCCACCTAGATTATCTGACTCAGTGTTTCTGCAGCCAAGCTCGTACTCAAATCTCAACATTTTGCTCAATTAATATTGACTAAATAATCATTTATCATTATGAAATCAGCATTACTGAAGTTAAAATAGAATTCATCATATTGTAGATTCGGTTAAATAATTAACAAAATATGCTAAATGGTGCACATTATTTGGTAAGATATTACCTAAAGCAGAATATACATCAATACTTGGTACATTGGAAAACAGTAAAAAGGAAATACACTTCAAGCTGGGATCTGAGTAGTGGGTAATCCTCGCAACATTGCACTGCTGTCTGATAGTTCTTTAAAGTTACTAGGCCAGATTGCATTTGGGAGATTAAGAATAAAAACATGGCATGGATGTTTATCATGTATCTTAAAAACTGAAGAACAATGACAATAATACTTGTCCTTTCCCGAATTAGGTGGAATGTAATTTAAATATAAAATAACGATTACAAAAAATGGTGAAGAATATCCCTGAAAAGTTATGATATCGATCCATTTTCAGTTTGCGTCCCCGATACCTACAAAATAAAAATGAGTATAATTCCACTTTTTGAGAATATCTTGTACAGAAATAATCTAAAATAAAGTAAATATTCGTAAGAAATACACAATCAACAATTGTAGCAATAAATATGATCAGTAATTAGTAATTAGGTAGGTCATGTTTATATTGATAAAAACAAATTCCCCACATTATTTATATTTTGCACGTCAGCACATTTGATTGTCCATAAATCCATCTCATCTTCTATCCTTGTCAGACAAAGCTCCATTCGGGTGGTAGGACCGATGAACATTAGGACAAATGCGACAATACCGGAAGGAGACACCCAAAGTCCTTAGAACAATCGTAACTGGATGCCCTTATTCTCTTTTAGAAGTTCTGTGTTCCGTTATATGTACCTGCAATAATAATTAAAAAGCAGACATGAAGCCCATACAAAAAATATTTTTCATTTTCAGCAAGCAACAACAGGAGGTACAAATTATGTAGTACTTTTCTGTAGATACAGACAGTTAATTTATTCTAGTAACAGTTGTAAGATACTAGTAAGAACTTTCTATGATGCTTTAGAGTAATTCAAGGAGGCCGTTCTTCAAGGAATCTATGCTGTAGAAAAATATTACTGGAATACTCAGAATTCCGGACCAAATTCGAAATATTTTAGAAAGTTTCTTCATTTACGCTTGAGTTGTCAGTTTAAGTAGAGACAATGCTATAAATGCTCTGTACAACTGAAAAGTAAACTACCGTATTTAAGGTGGCGAATCATTAAAAACAATGTTTCATTGACAATATAGCTCCCACGTTATCAGTTATGAAGCAAGTACTAAGAAACTGCGATCTAAATTTACCATCGGCAACCAATTAGGGATAACAACTTGCTGAAAATATAGAATGCGTTGCGTGTAACTATAACCCCACACAAAATGTTGAATTTTGTAAATTTTCATCTATTCCATTCTATTCTCAAGTGAAATGTACCCCCATAGTATAACCTGCACAGAAATTTGGGAATTATTGAATGAATTCTGTTCCAATATACATTTTTCAAAGAATAATTTCTGAAAGTCAGAAAATTTAACGAACGTGACTAAAATGATTGTCTTAATTATATTTACTTTTAGTCTACCAAGACATTATTATTTACGTATTAGGAATGAAAATAGCAGAATATTTTTTTCTAAGACAGAAGGAAGGTATTACCGTAATTACATTCCTTTAAGTCACAACGCTTCAAGTGACATCTAAAAAATTTTTACACATTTTTCTATCTGAAAGCAACATAAAGTAGTGAATATTGTTTTATCTTTCAGTTTTCCTGGTAAAATTAGAAAATGAAGGATTTATGAATCAGAACGTTTAATACATCATTGGAAACCCGAACACTTTGCATATAAAAATATGTATTACTTACCAGTGAGGATTCAATAAGAAGTTTTAATTCGACGATATTTACTAATTTTTTTTCCAGTTGTAGATAGATAGCTTCATTAATAATATTGCGACACCCTCTCCGCCTACAAAGTGCCTTAAAAAATCTAGACCTGGTTTAATACATTTATTGTACCCAAAAATTAGCGTAAATGTATTTATGTAATACATCCCTCCTAAGAGAAAGAATTGTAATCTTAAAAAAATCATATCTTCAGATGTTTTCAGGGCCCACACGTCCCGAAAGAACATGTTACGTTCCTCAGTATTTTTTATTTCCGTCACTCCGCTTATTCGTCCGAGGCAAAACACAGAGACTTCTTGTCTAATTGTTTTCAAAATCGATAAATTGACCTGTACCGCTCTGATCCCTTGCAAAAAATCTTTCGTTTAATCAAAGTAACTGATAGTCACACATTTTCTACAGATTGGAGAAAGTTTCTTTTTCTAGAAATGAAGTTAAAATATATTGGAAAATATAATCCAAATCTTTCTCCCCAATTCGTGCAATTTTCATTTATTAAAATGTATAATGCATTTGTTCAAGCTATATCGCCATTATCAGATTCAGCATATAAATGTTAAGATATAACTCGGGATATATTTCTTTCATAAATCAAATTATTCTTTACCACAAAAGATCCCGGCCGGTTTATTATTTTTATGTTTCATCTGTTTCATTTAGAGTTTTTTTAGTTAAGAAAATGTTTGGTCAAATTTATATTTGTATGCTTAAAGTACCGTTTCTTGAAACTACTTGATACTATAGCAAATGGAATATGTTGGAAATGTCAGTTTTGAAATATGTTTTATAATTATACGATTTTATGACAAGGTAAAGACATGTTTTGTAAAACATAAATAACCTATTTAAGAAAGTACTTAAAAAACATCACCGATACGTCTAAAACCAAATTTTATCGCCGGTGACAAACGTAATTAACCAATCATTGCGGCAAAACGCGAATGATTATTAAACATAAATCAGCAAACACTGTTTCATCCTTGAGCCAAGAAATTTGTTTATTTAACTCATCTTTACACAAATGTATACATATTTGTCTGCAGGAGGGGTCGTATTGTCATTAGTTCCTATATATACTTTACAAAATTAATTAGGGATTCAGTGTATATTAATTGTCTTTCTTGGGTTTTTATTACGTACTTGCTGAATAACGTCATACGAAAATGGCAAAATTCGCACTGATTTTCTTAGGGCTAGTGTGTGCCGTTCTTAGTGCACCTGCTGAGCAAGAACCTGTACCTATTGTATCCCAAGAGAGTGACATTCAACCTGATGGTACATTCAAATGGTCCTTTGAGACTGGAGATGGCGTAAAGCAGGAACAAACTGGGCAACCTAAACAGGTTTGTTACATGACAGAAACGTATTTGCTTATACCTTACAATAAATGACTTACAATTGACAAAAAATAATTGTAAATAAAAACTAGCAAATTAGGTTTTTCTGTTACGAATATATTTATTTTATGTGGGAGAGAAAAACGATTTAAGGATAGTATACAAATTATAAAAGTAAAATGGTCTGTAATACGATGGCCGATTTACCACAATTTTTTTTCAATTTCAATTTTGAATACGCTAAAATAAAAAATGTTTTTGTTTTAATACACTTATATTTTTTTTTAAATTGAAATAATGTTTTTTGCATATTTGACTAAAACAGATATAAATCTCAACTTTGTGTTGTTTTTCTAATACAAACTTCTTAAATTTTGAGCCAGATAAATTATTAATTAAGTATTTTGCAAATTTAAGGTTGGTGTGAGAACGACAATTGTCTATTGTTAATTAAACATGCTTTATTTAAGTGAATTGTATTTAAATTTCGTATACAGCGCAACAACTAGCCTTTAGTTTAGTATAGTTTTTTTAAGTAAGCTGTGGAATTTACGATGTTCGAAACGTTGACTCTATTTTGGCAACAACGACGTCACAGTTTCTTTTTGTGGCAGCATTTATTTTTATGGGCAAAAGGTACTATATAACCTAAAAGAGCTTCCGTCGGTTATCAATCTTTTGCCACGATAATACTTAAATATGGCATTTCAGTAACGAAATAAACAAAAGCTGTGGTTCTATCCCTTTTAACGACAACGTTAACTTTCTATGCTAATATTTTAAAATCAAACCTAATAACATTTTTTTTTGTTAATTCAGGTTTAGTTGAACTTCGTTTGCAACAGCCTGCAAAATTGTTATTTTTAAGTTTAATTACTTTGTGCTATAGAAATTTAACGTATTACAAAAATATCTGCACTCTCCATTATTTTTACTCTAGGATCAAAAACAAAAAAAAAATACATTCAATAAATTACACTTGAAGCTATAAAATTGATCTAAAAAATGTTTAAAAAGTTATGACGTAAAATTCATAGCCAAGTTTAAGGAAACAAGGTCCAGTAGTCCAATCTGTAATATCTAAATACAGTTTATTTAAAGGGGTGTCGGAGTAACTTTAAAATGCGTCTACTTTATAACGTCTTATTAATGGAAGAAGAAAAAATGGCCAAAATACATTGTTTTTTCGATAAGGTTATGGGAAAATCAAGATTTTTGTCATATGTTATGTTTCCTGTTTCAAAAAAGTTTATGTTTTTGTTTATTGAAAAACTTTTCGATATTATGTTATAAAATATAGATGATCAAGTTTATTTAAACTTTTCGCAACGAATTTTTTACAAGATATATTTCAAGGTCAACCACCATATTTTGTTTTTGGCTGGGCGTAAAACAGTGTATCTATATTAAAACAAGGATATTTTTTTAACAAAATCTATACTGTTATGTGGATCCATATCGTTAAGTTAAGTAAGCACCGAAAATGGTCGACCTAGACTGTTGTTTATTTTTAAGGCAGCCACAAAAAATAACTTCATCAAAACGTAGAAGTACAATTTTTTCTGATTAATGCAGTGCTCATATCTCAAAATGGAACTCCTAAACTTTTGTCAATTTTCAGACATCTATAATTTTGCTATTTCTATAATTTTGATTTTAAATTTAGATGTGTTTAAGATGTACCCTCGCAGTGCATGCTACTCAGGTACTACAGAGTGATGATATGGCTGTAGTCAGTTGTACAGCGAGTATACAGTGAAAACGTGCGTAAAAAGATTAAAATTCCCTTGAGACTGTAGCATACAGAAAATTGCATTATCTATTATTTATATAACATCGGATTAAATATTTCTAGATATATTTATAGTTTCAGAGCTATCTCGATAATCCAGGATTATTTGATGATAAAATCAATTTTGAATTATCTCCCTGACTTCAACTATTATTTTTGTTTTATGTTTGATTTGTACTTTTGGTTGAAATATAAATTTAATTTATTTCCATTCAGCTCGAGTTGTGAACAAGGTATAACATCTTATACAAGGAGTAAACTAATTCATATCTAAAATTCTAGGAAATAAAAATAATAAAAAAGATTAACTGTGGTTCCCAAAGCTTCGTTTTCGAGATACAGGGAGTTGAAATGTTAATATTTTTTTAGTCTTTTGATGCACCTCGTACAATTGTAGGATTTTGAAATCCAATCTATTAAACGTTATACTATGACTAACTCAATAAAGCGCCAATATAAGGTTTAGAAAAGTCTACACAATATTATTCTTTCCATGTTGTGTTCCTTTTACCCTTCCAATGTTTAAGTAACGGCCCATTTTTACCGAGTCAAATTCCTCATTGTGTATTGTAGCTTTTTGGTATCAAATGTTTTTTTTTCCGATTCATGCATAACTAATTTCAACGTCATACTGAATTTACTTCACAATTACCATTTTTCACATGTCCATCATATTACTTCTTCAAAATAGCTAGTATGTGTTTTGCTAAATAATCTCTAAACGGTTCAAAAAATATTAAGATAACCAAAAATTACAGAAAAGAATAAGGAATTTGACTTAGTAGTAAAATTGGCGACATACTAAAATGGGCCGACGGGTTAAAATGATTAAAATTCAGAAAAAAAAATTAAACCCAGTACATTTCTAAAACTTATTTGGTCTCATTATTTGAATTAAAAAACTACAGAAATGTACGAGGTGTATCAACGAAACGAATACGATATTAGCATTTTAACACCCTCTACATCACAAACAAGGCGTTTGCGGACCTCTGTTTATATGAAATTTTTTCTTGTATTTATGAAAATATTTATTTATTTATTTATTTATTTATTTATTTGTTTGCAGTTAGTTATTACATTTTTTATACATATACATACATAATTAATAATATGGCTATCACATCTTATTAATATACCAATTATCTTACAGTTCAAAACTAAACTAACCACTTAGCGCATAATGATACTTAAAGTACTGTGTGTGCACCTTCATACATTATTAGTTATCACATTTGGTTATGCATTTTTTCAAATTTAAGCAAATATAATAAAATAAAATAATTTTTTAAAGAAAAAAGAAAATGAGATACACTCAATGCTAAAATGTATACCCTAAATTACCTAGTTTGTAATTATCGAATCAATGGATCAAGTTTAAAACTAATTAATATGGATCAATATTAAATATTAAGAATAAACAATAACAATAACAAGAATACACAATAACAGTATCAATATTAAGAATAAACAATAACAACCAATATCATCACAGATTATACTCAATTTAGTTTGTAGCAGCCACTGAGTATCCATTTTTTTAGTTCCTTCTTAGATTTATAATATGGGGTTGTTCTAATTGTGTTTGGAAGGCTATTAAAGATTTTTGGACCTAGACAATGTATATGAAGCTGACAAGTGGTGTGCCTGGGATTTTACAGCATGACATTATTTTGTGCAACCATTCTTGTATTTATCCCATGGCCAATTGATTTTTTGTAATATGGCATCTTTAACATAAATCTTGCTATTGCCCTAATATGCATCTGGCGAACATCTAGCAATTTACTGTCCTTAAAAACCAATTCTGTAGGATATCTTTTGTTTGTTTTTAAATAACATAATTTTAATAATGTATTTCTGGGCTACTTGAAGTCTGTTCAAAATTGTCACACCAGCACAATCCCATACAACAATGCCATACTTTATAATTGACTCTACCAGTGCATAATATACTTTTTTAAAGGTATTTAAAGTTAGAATGTTTCTTAATTCATAAAACTTGAAAATCAATTTTCTTATCTTATTAGTTACATAGTTGATTTGATCATTCCATGTAAATGTTTCATCTAAAAATATTCCTATATATTTCAAGGAAGATTTTCTTTCAATAGTATTTACACACTTACACGTATTATTATACATTGCACAGTTATAATCGTGAATTTTTAAATTATGATAATCTGGTAAGTATCTGGAGGCAAGTGAAAAAGCAACAAATTTAGTTTTATTACATTTATTGAAAGTAAACTATCATCCAGCCATCTTTTTAAATCATTTTCTAGAGTTTTCAATACACATTAATTTCTACCCTGTAAAATTGTTTATGCCTTACGTGGGTGTTTATTTGATAGAAGCAAAATATTATATATTTCTGGACTTAAAATACAATTGAAAAAAATGCAAACAGACATTAGTTAGAAGCAGGAAATATATCAAGATTTTATCATCAAGTAAGCCTTGAAAATGCAAGCAGCTTTGAGGTCGTAAAATTATTGAGTGATATGGCTCATAGTGATTCAGTGTCATATAAGTAATAAGTCATAAACATCCATATTCACTAAAGAGATTTAAATTTAGACAAAGTCCAACTTAACAGCTATAGGTTTAAGATGACATATGTAACAATGAAACACATAATTTTTCTAAATGTCACAATAAATAAAACATGACAGTGACATAAGCAACACTTAGCTGGCTAACTAAGAGTTTGAACTACCATGACAACTAGTCTGGTCTAAATCTTAAACCTTTTTAGTGAATACGGGGGAATTTGTAATAATAATATTAAAAACATACAGGTATAAGGGCGATAAAGGCTCCGAGTTTTATAATTAAATTTACATTTTGTTTAAATACCCTTTTCAAACTAAAGCATTGAGGTGTGTGATAGACATACAACCCCATTTGCTAAAAGATATCTCTTTTGCTATCCCGTTATGTAATTTTATGTATACAGAGTGACCACGAAATGCAACCTGAAAATTTTGTATTTTACTTGACATTTTCGAAAAATGAACATTCGGTATGAATATAACGTTATTAACCGACTACCATTGTTATAATTTTTAACCGACTTCAAAAAAGGAAAAATTTATCAGTTTGACCCTATGTAGTTTTTTCTGTTTGTACATCGATTACTTCGCGATGGTTTGACTAACTTGAAATTTTCAGGGGATATTTAGGATATTGTCTGAGTGGTCCCATAGCAAGAATATTTAAAAAATCACGGAATGGCGCCATTTTGTGTTCAGTGCTAAGATATATTGCAAGAAGTTTTTTAATATTCTACTCTCGCGTCTCGATTATATCCGTTCCCAATTAAATCAGGAAAGAAATATTATTCAGTGAAGTGTTTTTTGATACTGACTTTCTAAAAATATGAAAAATACTGTTAATCTTAACGAAAATTCGACATACTTTTAAACGGAATTTTTTTTTTTCTTCCTCAGTAATACGTTTTAGAGTTAAATACCAGGATACCGTCTTAAATTCTTCCCAATATACCTGTTCAAATACTTTTTGTTCAATCTTTATAGTTTTTAAATCCATGTGATTGAACAGTAGCATGTTACTTCTGTCGTCGGCTTATTTAGGCAATTTGCGCTTGACCACGGTGTGACAAACCATTTTAATTTATTCATTAAACATAATACTGTATTTACGTGCGATATTTTATTTTTAATTTATTTTTCAATTAGTTATAATTTTCTATATCTACCACTATATTAACCCTGTAATATCCTAGTACTGAAATTGCTATTATTCAAAATTAGCTTCATTACCCCATAACTATGTTGTGTGTTATTGTCATGAATCTTCCAAAGAATTTAAAGACATATTAATCCAAATCATTGGTCTCAGGGGTCCATAGTTTTGTGAGAACTAAATCTTTCGATGATGTAAACAGATTTTTTTTCAAAAATAAAAATCTATTACGAATTTTCAAGGGTTTCATTAAATTTTGCTCTATGCACTGAAGGCATTAAAATAATTTTCATGAAATATTTATAAAAATTGACTATAGAAATAGATAATACATATTATTTATTTAATGATTATGAAGATGTCACAATTTATTCGATTTTATTGTAAGAAAAAGGTCAACAAGTTCTAACGCTAAAGTTAACCAGTCCTTAAAAAGCAAATTATTTTTAGTATGTTGTTACCTACTTCATTTAATATAAACATATTTATGCACGTGGGTTGTAAGAAACTCTAATTGGCTTCTGACTATTAGATCTAGCTTCGGATCATAATAGAAGCGTTAAGATGAGATTTTTTATTTAAAGTTGTTTTGTCTAATATCTGTAGAAAATAAATTAATTACGTACTTGACTTTTTCGTTTACTGCTAAAACACTATAAATTTGGTGCATTTTTAACTGATTTTGGAAATATATTTTCGTGACATTTGCTTGAGTTTATTAGTATAATTTATATAATTAAAATTAAATTCACGTAGAAATATATAAAATTTTCTTTATTTTATCTTTAAAACAAATAAATAATTTATTTTTGTGGATAAATATAACGTTGCTTTTTGTCAAGTTATTACACATTTGAGTAATATAAATATTTAATCTTCTTTAGGGTGCAAGCATATTCGACAAATACTACTCTAATTTTGTCAATCTAGTCAGAACTGCAAGGAGGGTTGTTTTCTCACCCTTTGCTGGGTATGTGTTTCTGATTTGTTGCACAGTTTTCAAATAACATATATTTTAAAATAGTTTTATTTAAGAATTTGTTATTATGTTCGATGACATATCGAATAATAAGTTTTATTTCATTTTTTTTATATATATTATATAGGTCACAGAAGAACAAAAACAGAGGTTAACGGTTACTAAAGTTCATGAGCGTATAAGTAGGATGGCTACAATTCCTTTCTTTGATAGGTACGTTGAGTCAGCTTTATGTGACTAATATCATTGTATAATATGTCTTACTATACAATGCTAATATATAACAATCATTATAAAATTTAAATGTAGTTAAAATATTTGTTCTTTAGGGAAATATTGTTTTTTTTAACTGTATTGTAAAAAACTACTTATCTAATTGATCTCAAATTCTGTACAAAAATTTAATATTATGTAGAAATTAACTGGTAAAATTTTGGTACAAATTCAGCCTTAAAAAACTACTTAATTGACTGATTTCAATTCGTGTGCCACAACTGTTGTACAGAGATAAACTAGTGAAATTATGGTGCTAATTCAAGGTGGCAGAACATAATGGCGGCGAAATAAAATGTTTGTATTCGCGAATAAATAACCTCTCGGGTTTTACATATCTTCACGTTTTAGCGTTCCTAGATGCCAAAAAATTAGGTTTATCAATTCCATCTTTCCGTCTGTCGGTTTGTCTGTCAGTTCGCGGCATAGCTTAAAAATTACTTTATTAGCAGATTGACTTCAAATTTTAATAAAAAATTGAGGGTCATATAAGTAATATTTTGGTAAAAATCCAATATGCCTGAACAAGATAGTGGCCTATTGAAACATTAAAAAAACTAATTATTTTATTTATTTTATCTAAAATTTTGCACAAAAATCAAGTATTACATAGGAATGAACGGGTAACATTTTAGTATCAATATAGGATAGCAAAACAAAATGGCGACCTAAAAAAATATTTAAAAAATCAGCCTACAATAACTACTTATTAGATTAATTTCAAATTTTGTGCAAGCATTAAATGTGATATAGAGATAAACTGATAAAGTTGTGGTACGAATTCAAGATGGCGAAACAAAATAGCGGCCAAATAAAATTTTTCAAATATCAGCGCAAAAAATCGAATTCAATTGACTATAAATTTGCAGAAAAATTATATGTGATATAGGGATAAACTGATACGAGTTCAGTATGACGTAACAAAAGACGATGTGTGTCAATGTAGAAACGGCTTATTGAATTTATTTCAAGTTATGCCCAAAAATGGCTGGTACAATATTGGTAGGAATATAATATGATGGAATAAAATGGCGCCAATAAACAATTGTTTCAAAAGACAATATATATCTTACTAAATGACTGTGTACTGAACTAAATTGGGTCACACTACATTATTCCTAATAAAAGAAAAGATTCATAACGAGGGAAGTTCTGGGTAAAGGAAATTTACCGATTTTTTAAATTTAAGATGCATTGTTCTGAACATAACCGCGGTAACTTTGACTTTACTAAAATTTTGTTTGAAGGGAGTTTTGAACGGTTTGTTCTTAATTAAATCTTTTCCTTGTAAGATATAATTTTTTAACATTTATTTGAATAATCCTTTACTTGTATATTAAGGAATTTCGAATTATTGGCCGTAAATGAATATTTAACCAACATAATTTTGCATGAAATCAAATATGATAACGTAACACAGTAAACTAAATTAACAATGTGTGTTCCCAAAAACAATTTGCTTTAACGAAATAACTGATTTACAAAAAGTAAACTTTTTGATTATATTATAACGTATAACCTTGTAGTTTCTGATATCATTCATATAACAAAACATCTTGTTTCAGGCTCCTTGTAATTTGAATGACTTTTGGTCGCCGAACCGTGACTCTATGTTAAGATCGGTTTCCACGTGTGATGTAGACCGTAACTCGTATCTCTATTGAAATTTTTTGTTTAAAAATGACAATAGACCGTTCAAGGGAACCGATACTAGAACCTTGATTTCCTTTACAGTTATAATATGGCCAGAGGTATGCTGATGTTCAGCTACAGCAGATTGAACAATTTGTTTCTTTTTAATACATCGTAAGCTTTGTGCAATCATCTTATGTGTATTGAATATTGTATTGAATATTGTACGTATGTTGGTGCCATGTATGTAGGGAATAACAACACTACCTAACGGTGTAGCTAGGTAAGTACTTACCAGCTCAAAAGTTGAGAGAAGGACATATCGACAAACAAACCGATGGCATTGAGGAAACCTGTTTTTGGTTGTCTAGAAACGTTAAAACTTAAAGTAAAACTCTGGAGGAGATTTATATTACAATAAAAAACGTAGCGGCTAAATAAATGTTATTTTGTTCCGCCATCTCGAAGTCGTACCACAATTTTACCAATTCATCTCTACCATACCACGCTTAATTCTTGCACAAAATTTGAAATCAACTTAATAAGTAGTTTTTCATGCTAATTTTCAAATATTTTATTAATAATAATAGTTGATTTTTTTGCAAAATTTCAAGTAAATTGTAAAAGTAATAATTATTTTAACATTTTACAAGGCCGCCATTTGGTTCTTCATATTTAGTTTTTACAAAAATGTAACCATTTCATCCCTTTGTAACCCTTCATTTTTAACCAAAAATTTGAAGTCAATCGTATGCCGCATGCAACCATACCGACTGAATAGAGAAAATATTTTTTTTGGCATCTAGGGACCTTAAAATATGAATATCTGTATCTCTAAAAACCTCCTTGTATTAACATAGCACAAGAATCTGCTTTGTGTACTGAAATACTATATATACCCCCATATAACGAAAAATATAAAACGCTTATATTATATTTGGAGGAATTATTTATTACCAAAATTACGACTATTTGGTATATAAAATTCAGCACGAAATAACTCCTAGAACTTTAAAAAATCATGCGAGTATGGTACTTTTCGATAAATATTGATTTTTACCGCCCCTCAAAGAGTTGGAGAAGATATTTGCAACTTTCTAGACCCATGTTGGGTCGAAAAGTCTGTTCTGGCGTCGCACACTTCTAAAAAGTTTATTGAAAAATGAAAAATTTTACGCCATTTTTAGACCTCGGACAAAAAAAATGTAAATCTATGTTTTTGTTATCTATGTATATATATATATATATATAATTAATTTTACATTATATATATATATATATATATATATATATATATATATATATATATATATATATATATATATATATATATATATATATATATATATATATATATATATATATAACATTATATATATATATATATATATATATATATATATAATAACTTAAATAATTCGCGTTAATTTCTTTATAAGCGTTTATGAAAAAAAATCCTATTATATTTACTATTTTCCTGGTTCTATTTTTAGGGCTGATTTATCTTCAATAAGAAAGTTTATTATAACGGTATCGTAAACTTCATTTGGTTTTATTTGAAGTTAAAACATTGGTTATGGTGTTTTATAGCTCCCTACGGGCCTTGTAAAGTACATTAAAAAAAGGATAAATGGGTTAAATAGATAAAATTAGATATATTTACAGGGGTTTAAGCGCCTAGCAATAATGTAGAATTTCACTTCCTAATTACGCATATATAAAGTTTCTAATTCTCTTTTCATTTTTTCAAACTTCCCTAGCCCGAAGAACAGAAACAGCGGTTAACGATAGCTAGAGTTCACGAACGTATACCTAGGATGGCTATATTTCCTCTTTTTGATAGGTACGTTGTGCGGCTTCTGTGACTAACATTCTGTAAATCAACTTGTTTACAATACAAGGATAACAGGAAATCTTTAGATCTGTATATAATCATGCAGAAGTTGTTTTAATGTGCAAGCCCAATTGATTTAACAAAATTCTTATAGCATTACAGATATCTAATTGTCTCAAAAACTTTTTCAGAAATATATATTTTATGGGAAAAACTACCAAATAAGATTTAAAGCGAATAGTGTTAATACAATTTTCTTTTCAGCTATTTGTCAGTAAAATCTCACTATCCAGTTACAGATGCTACAAATATTGTGTCATACTTTATTCAATACTTCATTTTTTATTTCTAGATTGAACAAGAGAACCCTGTCGTCCTCCAGGGTTCAGCTTCCTGGACAGACCTTGAGGGTAACACGCACCAACTGACCTACGTAGCAGATGAGAACGGTTATCAACCTCAAAGTGCAGATATCCCTCAAGCCCCTGAGATTCCAGCAGCTATCGCTAAGGCTTTAGAATACAATGCTGCGCATCCTGAAGAAGATGTCGAACAACCTCAGTAAAGACCGGCATTTTATTTATTTAGTCAGTTAAATTTTTATGAAGAAAATTTCACCCAACATTGTTTATATATACGAAATGGCAAAATGGCATTTCCAACATTTATAAAACTCTTGTACTTTCAAATGTGCTAATATGTTCAAATATTATTACCGCGGTTGTTTTATATTTGACCTCATGTAAAGATGGTAAAAACTGTTAAAAATACAATGTTGAAGTAATTAGCTATTATAAGTTACATATTTGGTTAAAACTTACCACTTTTTTTATTTCGGCTTCGTTAGGACAGCGTTTAAACTTTTCCATAATAGCATAAATTATTGAATTTGTATATATTTTGTATTTATTTTGTACTATTTATAATTATGATACAGCAATGACAATAAAGTTGTGATCTTTATGCATTTTACATTTCCATTTAATAATTGATTTTTATCGAATAAACTAAACGTGTTTACTAGGTTAGGTTAGGTTAGGTTAGGTTAGGTTAGGTGTGTGTATCTAGAGGTAATTGTAAAGTGTTTAGAACATCGCTAACATAGACAGTGCGTCATGGAAGCCGCGTCATGTAAATATATTTTCTTGCCACGATACAGCCAAGCAGGTTTGTGTAATGCAGTTCACAACAATTTATTGTACGTAAGGCTCTAATAAGCCACGCATTACTGTTTCATATTACGCGTTGATTTAATATACCTTTATCGCGGTGCAGTAATGCAGTTGCAGTTTCTGCTGTTAGCTAGCATTTAAGCACATTGCAATATACAGCCCACTGCAATATACAGTGCAGTCCTTTAATGTCCTTCTTTCTCTAATCAAGTTAAAAATTTGAAATTTGTCGCATTTAATAGCAGAATAAATACTCCTTTTTCTATGTAGTTTGCAGAAAAACACACACACACAGGGGTTGATTAGTACATCTTTTGGAAGGTGTTTTCAACCTTACTACTTCATCCCCAAAATATGGGTACATTAAAATTACCTTCTATAGGGTGGCCATTTGGGTGCGACGGAATCTAATTATCTGAAGAGTAAATATTGTAAAAACATAAGTGTCAAGTTCTGTACGTTTGCATTGACAGGCCGGTTTAATTTTAGGTAAAACTTAAATTTCACCTAGAAAAAATACTTTACTTAAGGTACGCATTGTTAAGAATATTTTAATTAGGGTTCATCTGAGATAGAAAAATAACCAGCAGAATCAAATGAATAAGAAACTGAATGTTTAAGATTATTTGAGCTATCGGTATTAAGACTTACTGTTATTTAACAATATACTGCATGTATAAAAATCTGTTGCAAACTTTCCAAAATCAATCGTTATAAAAAAATTTCTTTACGTCAGAATAAAGTATATATTTAATTTCTTATCAAACTGTATTAGGGTGACCTATACCTAAGTGCCGTAGTCTTAGAAATTTGCATTTTCCTTATTAAGAGTTATGGTAACGCCAGTTAAATTATTTGTTCCATTATTATTAATAAGAACACTATTTATTTAATTATTTAATATGATGTAAAATGTATCAAACTGTATTATGTTTATCTGTACCTAAACTGTCTAAATGTTTCGATATTAAGACTTCACTAATAGATAACGCTTAATATATGGGGGTCTACTTAATTTTCAGACATTCAAAAGTTGTAAATATCATACACTAAGAAAACTGATTATAGAATAAAGGAAAAACGTTTGAAAGTATAAACAATTATAAATGGGTTACAGAAATAACATATAGGTATTTAACATATTAAATGAAAAAAGTTATAGATATATAAATACAAAAATATAACTAGGTTAAAAGCTACGAACTACATATGATTTACTAAGAAACTTGGATTTAACATACAATCAATACATGCGCGTATTTCGAGTACCTATTTAAGAATAATAATAATGAGCTTGCTAGACAGGGGGCAGTAGGAGGCACTGTCGATTAAGGAGGCACCTCTCTATTTTAGGAATTGAGGACGGCTCTACATGCACGGAATGTCAGGTGAAGGAGGAAAATCCACTCCACTTTCTCTGCAGGTATGAATCACGAGCAAGACTAAGCCAGGTTATTTTTGACACTGTATATATATATATATATATATATATATATATATATATATATATATATATATATATATATATATATATATATATATATATATATATATATATATATATATATATATATATATATATATATATATATATATATATATATATATATATATATATTAGAAGGCCAGGTAGATTTAAGGATGGAAACCTGATGGCGGCTGGTGGTTGAGAGAGAGTCTAGGGTGGACTGAAAGGGTCTTATATGCCTGCCAGTCAAGTCTCTAGACCTCTCCCAACCTACTACTGCTACTACTACTACTAAGATTAATAATATGAATGTAAATATTTAAAAGGAAACGTAAAATATAATATGTAAGCTTAACAGACAATTATTCTCGCCTATTTAAAAAAAAAGTAAATCAGACAATTTTAAATGTAATAATATCAATTTGGAATGGTACCATCAATCATATAAATGCGCTGATATTCCGGGGATATGAAAGATCTAAAATATAAAAAAAATGGGATATGGTTTTGCTATTTTTTATAATAAAAATAATACTAATGGTAGTTTTGATCTTTATACTTACTCGTTGGAATTCAGTGCGACAAGGTAAGGAGATAAAACTTGTTGCTTCTTTCTCTTTCTCAGTTAAGTAAGGTTCCTCTTTGCCACATGGTACGCTAAAAAAGCTCCCCAGACCTAGGACTCTCCGGAACTTAAACATAAATGCGACGGTGCAGCAGACATATCGCTAATTCTTTTAAAATAATTACCTATTCATAGATGTACTGATGTGCCTTTAGCAATGTTATGTCTTTTGTTATAGTTGTTTATGTGATGTAGAACCTTAGAGACTTATAAGACCGGTCCTTGATATTTTTAGAAGAAAAACTGTACGGGAAGAAAAGCGACAAAAAAAGATTTATAAATAATTTATTTAATGCTGTTGCTGCGGTCTCTTGAAGAAGGCACATCCACTAAAACATAATAATTGAAGAACTGAAGTAAATATCCGACGAGAGCCAAAAATTCGAAAATTAGTTTTATTATGTTTATATGTGTAAAACCACAGTTGTGGCTTAACTTGCTTCTTTAATCTGTAAATAACGATCGACCTGGCGAGACGAGACCAGACGCGATGGACACTAAAGTAGAAAGCTGTAACTACGGTCTAGAAGAGATATTTATTCTGAAAATTTGATTTTTAATGTTAAAAAAGCAGGAATATTGAAAAGTTAATAGTTCTGTTGTTGCATTATTAAACAGAGCAGTTTAGATTGAGTAATACAAAAATAATGTTTAAAGTTATAGTTTTTTTTTTAATAATAACATTGAGTTCAAAAAAACTGAATAATCTTTTAGTCTAGAGAGAGAAATTCGTTCGGAGCCATAAAATGGTAATCTTTTTATTTCACGTTGCACCACACATGATAAGTAATTGATAGACTTTTTATGTTTTTAGGGTTTTTATAATTAGATAAGCAATTATTAGGTAATTAACATTTGAATTATGAAAGAATAGTGCATTAGTGCAATTTCGGAAAATCCAGAAATTATTTTTAGATTATTATTTTCGGAAGCTTTCTTTTAAAATCCCATTTGGTTCAGGATTTTATAAAAACAAGTGAAAACATGTTCCAAGAAAAAATCTAGAATCAATTTTTAGATGATTTTTCTTAGAAAGCTATTGATGAAGGTATTCTCTTAAAATCCCATTAAGTCAAAGAGATATACATACAGTTCACCCTGTTCTAGGAGAAATTTCGAAAAGATATCGACGAAAGAATCGTCATAAAATCTCGTTTAGTTAAAGAGATATTGTAAATAAAGTAAAAACACATTTTACTTCCTTAGGGGTGGCATTTCGAGAAGTCTAATTTCAGATAATTATGTCTGTTTTGCACTCCCTTAAAGGTGGAATTTGGAGATATTGATCCATACATAATTATTTGAAACAATGGTTAACAAATGAATCGTCTTAAAATCTCATTCAACTGTAGACGTATTGCAAAAACCTAAAATACATTTTAGCCCTTTTCAAATTCTTAAGCGCGAATTGAAAAAAAAACCTTTTATCTGGCAGCCACATGTCAAATTTAAGAAATGAAAAAATGCATTTTTAGATTATTATTTTTGAAACGCACGAACGAAAGAAGCATTTTAAAACCTCATTTAGTAAATAAGTATAAGCAAATTTCATACTGTTTCGCCAACTTAACGATACAATTTAGAACGATTGATAAAAATTGATTTTAAGATACTTATTTTTGAAAGCTCTTGAGGAAATAATTCTTAAAGGCATAAAATATCATTTAGTTGAAAAGATATTGTTAAAACACATTTGGCCGATTTTCACCCTCTCAGAGGGTTTCCAAAAATATTGTCTTGCACGTCACAGAATGACACACCAAATTTTCGTTTTATCTTTGGTACACTTACCAAAGTTTACGAAAGAAATATTCCGTAACCTTTGCTCTCACATATATAGTGGCCGATGAATATGTTTCATAATATGTATAGATTTGATTGAAATTGGTTTGTGTTTTCCAAAAATTAATACAAAAATATAACTATTCTTATAAAAAATCAAGTGTCTACGCTAATGATTTCACAATTTTATGGCATCAAGATATCTACATAATTATTTTTTTTTCTTAATTTAATTCACATTTTGACTTAAGTGTTCCTAAAATGATTTTCAGAACATTTTAATCCCTCAAAAATTGTTATTCATCTACGTCCATTATACCTCAATAATACCTCCTCTGCTCATATATTATACTTATAAAAAGTGGCCATTCGTTGTCGCCCATTCAGGGAGACAATCTCTCATTTTGTCGCCATTTAAAAATGTCCGCCAAAACATTCCCCGTTTTACTTTGAAGTCTCCATTTTCCATTTATGACCAGTTAAAGGGTAATATACATATAGATTTTACTATTTTTCTGAACGTTATTTGTTTTATTATTTGTAATAATTATTTTAAGAAAACATAAAAAAATTGTATTTTTCTTGTATGTATTTAAATGCAGTTTTTAAAGGGATAGCAAATAATATATAATAACCCAGCACGTTTTGTTTTAAGAGAGATCTAAATCAGAAAATGCAAGTAATTGTTATTTAATTTATCTGTGTTTTTTTTAGTTGATTTCCTATAGAACATTTATAAATGTCCAAAATACCGAATTTGCATTTCAAGACATGCGCAGAAATATGTTGGGAGCCTTGCAACTGTTGGCTAGGTTAGTGCATGAAGATTTTATTGACGGCCGTATTATAGAAGATGCACGTAGATGAACTAAATGTAGAATATAAAATAACTCCAAGCCCAGCAGCGACCTTCTTCAACCACTTCAAAATAGTGAGGTGATCCTCTCTGAATAGCATATTAAAATCTGTGTTAGGTTAGTAAGTTTAACGTGACTAGTGATTATAGGTAATACGTGTATGTATATTTTTTTGAAATACATTATTCCGGACGCCGACTTCAAAATGTCTATATTTAAGGAATAAATAAAATATTATTTATTACTTTTTAGCGATTTTTTTTCGAAGTCTGTTCTAATTTTTTTTATATATTATAATTTGTAGTATATGTATATTCAATACAGTCAACCTGGAATATAACGAACCCTTAAGGGAAAGCAGAAATGTTCGTTATAGCCAGGCGTTCGTTTTAAGAAATGTTTTTTTTTTAATAAAACACACATATAACGGTTTTAAAATAAGATTTTATCACATAAAAATAAAAAAAGAAACATACATTTGAATTTTTTTGGCAAATGTTAGAGAATATACATTTTTACATATGTACATAAATACATTTGTATATAAATATGCATATCTCCATAAAATCAGTTATTTTGCTTTGCTTCTTAATTTTTTCAAAAGCACTTTTCTGGATTTTATTCTGAAGATATTCTACAGCTTCGATACTTTTACCACCAAAATTATTAAATTGAACAAATTTACAATATTTAGGGCGTCCATTGCTGCCCCCACTGTGGGTAAATTAATTTGGCCTTCTTGATCCGAGTCTATTTCATTTTGCTTGTTATGTTCATTAGTCGTTACAGATGTGAAAATATCTGCATCATTGGGAAAGTCAGCTACATCTAAGTAGTCATCAGCTGATACAAAATCATCCAGATTATAATTCGCAAGTTCTGTTAAGCCATTTTTTTAGCCCATTCCGCTAAATGTTTGCCTTCTTCTATATCTTTTTTCTTCTCTCTTTCGATCCATTCTGCCAATGGTATTTCATCTTCTGACTCAAATCCGCTATTTAAAGATAAGCCAGAATGACGAAAACAGTTTGAGATTGTAGCTTTGGTGACTCTTCTTCAAGCTTGTGACAACATTATTATAGCATCCAACAGTGTAAGATTAAGATTTGTGTTTTCGTCCAAGGACGTGAACATTTTCAAAAGAAGTTGTTGATAGTAATGATGCTTTAACATCGTGTGACTCCTTGGTCCATTGGTTGAAGTACTGCAGTTACGTTTGGTGGTAAAAACCAACTCTATATACCTAAGATTAGCTATTCTGGGGTGGCCAGGACAATTATCGACTAAAAAGATTATTTTTCTTTTTTGACGCGCCAACTCTTCAATCCAGTCCCTCAGAATTCTTTCAAAAAGTTCTGAAGTAATCCACGCTCCACGGTTAGAATAATAAGTCACTGGAAGATTCAACAAGTACGGTAATTCGCTCTTTAGACATTTTTCCTCCGGCGCACTTTTCACTTTTTTCAAATTTAAGAGTTTTATCAGGAGTCATCCTAAAAAATAGTCCTGTCTCGTCACCGTTAAAAATATTGGAGTCACTATATCTTCTCCTAAGACTAGGCCAAATATTATTATGCCACTGATGTACAACTTCCGTTAAAACAGCCGCCGACTCGCCATGTATTTTTCCCATAGATATTTTCATATTTAAATAGTACTACTAGATCTAATTGTTTACCTTTTTGGATCATCAAACATCGTTTCCTTCATAATTGCACCTTAGCCAAATTTAAAAACGCAAAATGATACAAACCCTTTAAATACTGCGGACAATGAGTAGGTATTACATTTTCCTCCATTAAACTTGGTTTTGTAAAATGAAAATTACTTTGATAATCGCTTATCAAATATTATGGTATTATTTTTTCATTTCCGACAAATAAATTTTATTTCTAAAAATATTAACATATTCGAAAAACCAGGAACTCTCGGCAACGTCGCTTTTTCATTTACGATAGAAATACGCACTACCGGCAATTGTCTGAACTTTTTCATTCTATAGCTGACTGCAGCGTTGCAGTTTCTCCGCTCGCGGATATTTGGCAAATAGTTTAGTTTTTGTGAATTTAAAGTGTTTTTTTAAAGAAAATTGTGTTATTTTTATGTAGACATGGTGCATGCTTGTTTAGTGTGTAAGAAAGTGGGATACTTATATTCAAATTTAAGTTTTGGTGAGGTAAGTGAGGTTATATGACATGTATTATTTGATTATTCTTTAGTCATGGACGTAGAAGTTGGGGATTCGGTGTTTTAATATGTACTACCTATCGCCTACATATTAATTCATGCTGATAAAACACGTCTTAGATTTAATTCATTTCTGTAATCTGGAAACAAAGATGTACAACAATATATTTGAATATTATCTGGTTCGGTCGGCAACGTTTTTTGGCTAAAAGGCCACTGGGTGGTATTTTGTAAAATATCTGAAACTTAAAGAGCCTGGGTTAAGATAAGTTTGCCGCAATAAAAAATCGTTTGCGGCTCAGGTTGTGGAGCTTTGAAATAGAACTTTAGATGATATCTTTTTTGGGTTAAATAGGAATAATTGTCTTTTCCTTTTTTGAAGTTTTCTAAATAGTAAGAATGAATACAAAGCACAAATGTTGTACAACTCTTCAATAAACACAAGTCACAACCGTAAAATACCCTCAACGAGATTGCCACCTTTTTGAACTAAAAATATAGAACACGGGACAACATAAAAGAGTCAAAACTGTTTATTGCTATAGAACATTACATTATATCGAATAAAAAATATTAAAAATAAACGATATTAACACCTGCATATTTGCTTTTCAGTTATAGTTTTGGTTTGATTGTGCTGTCTCGAACCGAATTTTATTTTTATAGATATTTATAGAAATCCAAACAAGTATACGGAAAATTTAAATAAATAATTAGTTCTGCTTTTAACATGGGATGGGAAACCCCTATTACATTCTCCCTATACACTCGATATTTATAATAGAAAATACCCTTTTATCAAAAGCACTTGGGGCAGGGACCATAAAAGAAATATATTATTTTAAAAACATTTATAGAAGTATTGTTGTTTAGTACAACATTGCACTTTTTATTTAAATTGTATATTTCTTATACTTTTTGGTTTGTGTTAGCGTCAAAAAGTACGGAAAATAACTACCCAAATCCTTGTTTTTAATTTATAAAAATATAGGACGTTTCCATTGATGTATAGAATAAATGACACGACTTTAATATATGCTTTGAAATATAGGACAGGTGGCTACCCTAATGTATGTCTATTTCTTTGGTTTAATAAAAAAGGTTGAGCGTTGCCCACAAATATTCAATATACATTTTAAAACATACGTCTGTCATTATGCCTGTAGGCAAATGAAAATATATCATTGATCCTGTAGATTATTTAAATAAATGAGAGTTAAATGTATGCATTCCTGAAATGCATATATTCTTTAGTAAAGACCAATTTATTTTTTTATTATTAATTGTACTTACTTTGAATCTTTTTTTTAAATAAATTGTAGAATATAGGTTTTATTCTAGCAAACAATTTACAACAGTTTTAAATTGGTTTTAACCATGGTGGATTGCTTGCTATAACGTAAGGTGGCCTAATTTTATGATGTCTTGAATATTTAATGTGTCTAGTTAGTTTTTTACGCTAGCTTTTGAAAATGAAAATCTAAAACTAAATTATAGCAAGTACTTATACTTCATATCGCATAAGTAAATCCAAATAATATTCTCTACAACTAAATATTTGGTTTTCAAAAATGAAAAATTAACATTTACATTGAATATTTATTAGGTTTTCCCAGGAACCTCAAAGAAGAAAACTCAGGTTTTCCCTAGTAGAAAACGTTTTTATCAAAACAGTTCGAGTTGTACTCTGACCATTATCCTACTGATATTAAGTGAGATCAAATGGGGCAAGATATATTAATAAGTGATTAAATCCCCCTCGATGTGAAGATATGATATTTCTAGATAAATTATCTGACAGGTGAGTCTTTTTTTCAACTTTGGAGTTAATATAACACAAATTTTGAACTGCCTACTTCAGAATATGATGATTTTAAAAAATGTTAATTTTTAAACAAATCATTTCTTCTAGTTCTAGCTCTATAGTATTTGCGATGCCGACACCGACGCCTCCATCAAAAAAGGGACAGTAAGTATTCAGTTTATGTAAGTAGTAAATTTAATGTTTCTTCTAAATTTTTACAGTTTTAAATTTAAATTTATGACAAATTTGGAATTTGTTAGTAGGTTACCTATCTAAACAAAATTTCATTTCACTTGATTATTTCCAATTTTTAGTTTTGGAAACTTTATATATTATTGTATATTTTACATCTTCTACTTGCTTTCAAGATTTAACCAGAATTTAATCAAAGTTTCAAAAGTGTTTTATGTTCCATTTATCTATAGAGCCATGGAGAGCGGGTAAAAAATATTTGGTGCCTTGTAAAAAAACTAAAATATGTATTTGGGAAAAAGAGATCAGCCCTGGCAAAAAGTAAATGAACAATGCCAAGAATTTGGTTCGGGCTAGGCACTGAAACTGGTTATTATACAGTTTCATGTATTACTTTATACATGGCGAACCATATAAAAATTCATTATGCTTTACTGACTTTTATTGAGAATATATTTCTAAATAAATGCTACTTTCTCGTTGCCACTTTTTATTTTTAACATGATGATCCCAAATTTCGATTTTTCGTGGCCATCATCATTCTTGTAGAGACATTTCTATAAAATAAAGTTAACTTTATTTTACTAGTACAATAAAGTTGTCTGGACCTCATGTGACACTGTCAAGAAATATTACAATTTCATGCAAGCAAAAACGTAAATGACATTACATAAAACCATAGCTCTTTTGAAAGTAATTTGACCTTCAGTTAAAATTTTGTTGTAGTACATGTCAAAGGAAAACTTTTTTATTGCTCCATAGCTCTAACTACCTAGAGTACCACAAAATTACCGATTTTGCCATTATTACCATAGCCAGCAATATTCCTAAAAAAAAATCAGTCTAGAAACAATTGCATGAAAATATGCAATTGTTTCTAGTTTTTGTACTATTAGTTAAGATAAAAATGACAAAGTCAGTACTTTTAACTCTGTTTTTCTCGTACTCACGGTAGAATAACTTTGGTGCAGTGAGCGTAACAGCTGACGTAAACTAGAACATAACAAAATTCAAAATTTTCTCCGAGGGCCAAATTACATTTAAAACGTGTTTTTTTTTTATTTAAAATTAAAAGTGCTATTTTGTTGCAGTCATATTTCTAACATAAATAACTATTATGCTGTATAAAATATTAAACATATTAATCTTTTTTAAACAGAATAAAAATATTAATATTTTTGAGGTCTGGAGATCAAGCTCAAAATGTAGTACTGGAAACAATGTCTTCCACAAAGGGCCTTAAATTTGCCTCTGCCGGATTGAGAAAAATATTATTTTTGTTTTAAATAATTTTTTCGGCTATATGATATTCAGATAAAATAAATATTTTGTTTTTCAGTAAAAGCAGTGAAAACTCCATGTTGAAAAAGGAAGTTCTTTTTCAATTACTGAAACCGCTTCAGAAGCTGGGCTATTTCAGAGACCAACTACTAGTTTAAAGGTTGTGAAAGGCAAAAAAGGTATGTTGGTGTGGTTATTAATACAGATAAGATAGATAAGGTAATATTTTGGATGGTGAATACATAAAATGGCCAAAATATTAAGACCTATTATTTACTATGAAATGAGTACAAAAGTAATTCACTAATTATAATACAGAAAAAGACCATTAATAACAAAATAGATGTACATGTTGTCTCACCATAGTCCATACTATCTATCACGCTAAATATTGAATATACAGGGTGTTATTTAAGTACGTCTACAAACTTTAGCGTGTTATTTCTTACCTAAATTTAAGACTAAGAGTTCATACAGTTGATCCTGTAGAATATAAGGTCGGATACATAGTTCAATGTTCAATGTTGGTTTGAAATTTTACAAATGTATGACAAATTAAATTTCTGAGACGACAGAGTTGAAGCAGTTGTGTAGTCCTAGAAAGTTTTTCAATTTGAGCTTTTGTTATTGTGGAATTTTCTTTTGAAAATCGAAAAAATTTCTTTTTTCGATTTGCAAAACGAAATTTACTTAGCAACAATCATAACTTATATCCAAAAACTTTATAAAACTTTTATGTATGTATTGCTGATAATGAAGCCGTTGAAGACACCTGTTATATGAAATTATAATCTTAAAATTAAATAAGGAATAACACTGTGAAGTTTGTCGACTTATTTATATATTATTATGAAAACACCAGTTCCCAAGTGCTAGATTTTGTTGCATATTCCAGAATTGGATTGAATCCTTCTTCTCCCATCTCTTTCAGGGCCTCTGCGGTAATTTTTTTATTGCATATATCTGGATCTTCCTCTGAGACCGCTACGGGTGAATGGCCAAAGTATTCACGCTGAAAAGATTTTTACATTAATATTTCTGCTATTCCCACAGGATACAGTTTTTACTTCTTAATTCTTGATTATTTGTACATATGTACATGTATCTTACTTTTGCAAACAGTTCTCTAGATTCATTGCGGCTGGCATGACTTTCGATTTCTGAGCATATATTCGCTATGTGTTATTTTTGTCCCGTCGAAATGCTTCGTTTGCTTATTTCCTTTAATTATTAGCTGCCTTGTTCAGGATCATTTTCTGTGTTTAAGTCGCTTTCTTTCCATATTAAGTTTAGTTATTTTTCTGGCATCCAGTATTTTTTGTTTTTGCTTTTTTGTTCGTGGAGCTGATTCATCATTCCAGGAATTTTTCTCGTCTTTCTATTGTATTTGCGATTGACTAGTTGTTATCGATAGCAAACTGTAAAAATCATTCTTCTCTATCATTACTTTCCGCTAACCCGTATTTACCTACTATTGCTCGTAAGTGTTCACCATGTGTTTCCAACATTTGCGTTCCAGTCTCCTATGATAAAAATAGGTTCCTTTTTTGGTATGTCTCGAGTTATATTCATTATGAGACCGTAAACTTCTTCAACCCTCATGATCATTTGCCGCTGATGACATGTATATCTGTAGAATATGAAATTTATTGGCTTTGCATTGAAAGTTATTTTGATCAATTTTTCCTTGATTGCCGTCTTCTTCACTATTAACTACTTGATAAGCTATTTCAAAATTACCTTTATTTCTCCAGTGAGTCTCTGTTATCCCACACATGTCAACTTTCTGTTTGATTAGTTCCCGTTCAAGTGCATGTAATTTGCTAGGTTCTAAGAGGCCCCTCACGTTCCAGGTGACTATTCTAAGTCTTTTTCGCAGCTTGAAATTTTCGGATCTTTCAGTCGCTGTTGCTGCAAATGTTGCCTAGTCGCCTACATCCATCTGCCGAGTAGCCCGGTAGTGGTATTTATTTGAACTAAATTAGCCTGTGTTTGATACTTGCTCTCCTCTACCTTTATTCAACTTGCACTTAAAAAATAGTATGCATTGTGTGCATTTCTTGCTAACCTATGAAATTAGGGAAGTAGTTAACATTTTGAATAAACCACAAGTCACTTTTATAGTACTAATAATTTTTTTTAGGTAGAGATCTCCTGGTGACATAAGCTGTAGCGACTTTTCCACATCCGAAAAAACAAGGAAATATGTTGGAATTCTAAAAACAACTATTTCCAATCAAAGCAAGGATGGTAGAAAGTACTCTCCTGTTCCAGAACAATGGCAGTTGTTGGTTAATCTTAGTTAATACATGATTTTGCACAATTTTATATAATTTAAAAATAAATGAAATATTAAGTTTAAAATGTTAGGGATTATTTTTGTAATAAATCAGATAAATATATTAAAAACTTTTTCTCGATTTGGCATGATATACAGACATGTACCATCTAACTTGTGTTGTGTTCATAATGTTTATATTGTTTATGGTGGTAAATATTAAATACATATATTATGTATCTTCGATTTAAATTATGAGTTTAATTATTAAATGCTCTGATTAGGATAAGGCCGAGTCAAATTTGAATTACTATCTGTCGTTCTTCCATTAATTGCACGAGGTATCTTCAGGGATCTTTACTCCACGAGATCTGTACATTGTGTTCAGATCTCGTGAAGTAATGCTCCCTGAACATGCCTCGTGCAATTAAATGCGAAACGTCGGATAGTAATTTCAATTTAACACGGTTCCAAGAATTATTCTTAATTGACCAAGACCCATCACAGCTTTGGTTTTAAATTAAATTAATCAGTTGATTAAGTTTTGGAAACATTTTTTAATATAAAAGAAATAGATTTTTATGCTATTATTAGTATTATTAATATGGTAACTGTGTTTGAATAGCTGTAAATAGTAAAATACGTTTTAAAAAAAATAATAATGGGTAGTCTTTTAGTATATAAAAAAAATAGTTAAACATTAATTTAACCTGTTAAGAATTTTTTATTTATACATTTTTTTGTCTCTCTAGACATATTTACATACCTTCAGTTTGTACTCCTTGAAGTCGAAGCTAAACTTATTCTTAAGTATTTAATCACAAAATCATGTATTGAGTCAATTCGGTGTTTTGACGTCTAATACTAATACGCGTATAAGGTCTTACTGTCTTTATTAATTTGACTTTGACGACTTCACGGAGTAAAATTTTTAAGGTGGAATTTTAGTGCATTTTTTTGAAGTCGGGTTCATTTTTTTTATAAGCATTTCATCGTTTTTAGTTTTATCTAATTTTTAGTTTTATTGTAAAAATGAGGTTTAACAAATGGTCCACTGTATAATGTTTTTTTCCATATATAATGGTGAACGCGTTGAACCGAGACGGGAGCGTAGAATATTAAAAAAGTTGCAATATATTCGGCCATTTTTAATATTCCTGCTATTGGACCACTCCGGTAATATCTTGGATTTTCCTGAAAATTTCATCTAAATTGGTCAAATCATCGCAGAGTAATAGATGAACAAACAAAAAAAGCAACAAAATTGCCGCCACTCCGCGATTTTTAACATTTTTTAAATAAGCTTTCTATGGGACCACTCCGGTAATATAATATAATAATGTCCCCTGAAAATTTCATCCAAATTGGTTAAACCATTACAAAGTAATCGATGTACAATCATAAAAAAAAATACATAAGGTCAAACTGATAAGCTCCTCTTTTTTTGAAGTCGCTTAAAATACTAGATTTTGAGGTTGCACATTTTCATGGTGACCCTGTATACATAAAATTACATAACGGGATAGCAAAAGACATACTATTTAGTAATTGAGGTTGTAGGTCTATTACACATATTCAGTGCTTTAGTTTGAGAAGGGTATTTAAAAAAATTTAAATTTAATTATAAAACTCCCTGCCTTTATGGCCCTTATACTTGTGTTTTTTTTATACCATTAAGGGAGAACTGCACGCAAAAAGTGAAAAACCTGGGACAAGGTCTAGTCGAGTTGGAAGTAAGATGAAAAGGTACCTAGGCATTAAAAAAAGCTTCCTGCACGTCCGACCTCAAAAAAGTGTGTTATGTATAGGTAATTTAAATTACATTTCGGTTAAAAATGGGTTCAAAAGGGTTCACGCGCTGCAGGAATACAAAGACAAGAGTACGATTTACCATTTCAAATTTTGCAGTTAGGTAGAAAAAGGATCAATGTAAGGCGGTAAAGAGCCATTTTGTGGAAAAAAAAATTATATGCGAAGGCATGTGCGTCAAAAAGTGGTCAAAATATAGTCAAAAATGGACAAATCTACTTTTATTTTATAATTCTAGATTTGATTTTTTCATAAAAATTCGCATTCAGCGCCCAACTATACATATTTCTCTATTAAAATCACATTGAAGCTAATACATATCTCTTATAGTTTTAACATAATATTGCAGCGGCGGAAGGCTTGCAAATGATCCATATTACTTCGTGCAGTTCCCCCTTGAAAAAAACGGGAGAACGGATTTCAAATCAAAACATATGGGACCACCAGAAAAACGACCTCTACAATTTGTCGTTTGACTCATCAAAATCAGCTAAGCCGTTTAGACAATATGCGCGAACAAACATAAAAAAATACATACAGGTCGAAATGAGAACCTTCTCCTTTTTTGAAGTCGGTTAAAAATACCATTCACGCTGCCCTCAACATATACGCTATTAGCGTGCTCCTGAACACTCTATTATATAATATAGAATTAATTTATTTTTTCTATTATTGCTTCCAACTAATTAAAAAATATACATTATTAATGTTGAGAGAACCAAGAAATTCTAACCTAGAGATAACCATTCTTTCGTCTCGTCCCGACTGCTGAGGGAAAATTACTCTTGACTCGTCGATAAGAGAGACGAGAATCTCTCATATCGGCGGCATCACTTGTTTCTTCCTTTTCATGCCATTATAATTATTAATTATAATATCTATATCTAACCATTCCAATAAAAAAACTAAAATATTCAATAACGTTGCAACTTTACCGAATATATTTTCAAAGAATTTATTCTAAATATTTCTGATATGCTGATACGGCTAACTCTACGCCACTGGCAAACAAACACGCAAGCAAATTTTTTGCGATGTTGCCGAAAAGCCGAGCAACGCCAACAAGGAATAGGCTTATTCACTTCAACGCATTGCTTTATTTAAAACAATAACTGATGACTCCTAATGGAATTTTATGAACGGGTTATTGAGTCTCCCTTATTCTTTAGTCTGAGATTTTTCCGGACTGAATAATGTACCCGCGATTAAATCTGTCAATCCACCCTTTAGAATAAACAGTTTCTTTGCTGGAAGTACCAGGATCACCTTCGCTTGCTGTCGTAGTTTTGATTATGTTTGCAAATTCGGTAGCTTTAGCTTGCAAAATGGGAACATTTTCACTCCTTTTCAAAGTAAACCATTTAAGTAGAGACTAATCTAACTCTGGTTTTGAGGATAGCCTCAATTTTTTCGTGGAAGAATTTAAATTCTTAATATATTTTTCTTTATTTACCAATATCATAGAGACAGTTGACTTTTGTAAATTAAAGTCTCGACAGATTTGAGCATTTGCTACTCCATTCTGTAATTTTGTTACAATATCAATTTTTTCGGCCAGCGTAATAGCTTTGCGTTTCTTTGAACTTTCCGGCGACATCGTAAAACAAATAATATTCTCAAACGAACGGACGAGAATTAACAAGTTGTGTGGGCATCGCGCGGCGGTTGGTATAGTAGTGGGAGTAGTGGGGGTCGTCACCCGCTGGTTCGTTATAGCCGAGCTTCTGACCTAAACATTGCTCAAAATAGTACGTTATATTCGTGTGTTCGCTATATGTGTGTTCGTCATATCCGAAAAAAATTATATTAGAAAGATACATGTTTCAGCGGGACTATACTGTATGTTCGTTATAAACGAATGTTCGTTATATACGGGGTTCGTTATATCCGAGGTTGACTGTAATAGTATATAAACAAAAAGTGACGAATAGAGAAGTAAAAGACACTATTAAAATTAGATTTTATAATAAATACCTAAGAAAAAAATCGGTAAATTTCCTTTACCCGGAATTTTCCTCGTTATGATTTTTTAGGAATAGTGATGTGGGACCCAATTTATTTCAGTACATAGTCACAGTATATATGTGTTACATATTCTGTCTTTTTATTTTTATTGGGCCAATTCCTACCAATATTTTACCAATTTCTTTCCACCTATGCCACACTTGACTTTTGGGCATAATTTTAAATAAACTCAATGCGTCATGTTGAATTCGTACCGGTTTAACCTATTTTCAAATTAAATTTTGCTGCAAAATTTAAAGTCAATTGAAGAAGATTTTTTACATTGGTTTTTTAAAAATCTTATTTGGTCGCCGTTTTGTTTCGCTATCTTAAATTGAAACCCATATTATCAGTTGAAGTTGAGTGGTGTATTAACAACAATACAGTTGCGAAACGTCGACGATTTATAAAAAGTTTTTTTTGTTTTTTACTGGATCCTAACCCCAAATAATACACCATAACCATCTAATATAACAACAAGAGGATCGTTAACAAAAACCATTTAGAAACTTAATATCTGTTGTATTGTTCTGCCATATTGGATTTTTACCAAAATATTTCAAGATCATCCCCAAATGACCCTTAATTTTTGGTCAAAATTTGAAGTTAATCCGGTAAGTAGTATTTAAGCTAAGTCGCGAACTGACAGACAGGCAGACCGACATGCGACAGACGTGCCGACGGAATTGATAAAACATATTTCTTGGAATCTTGGGACACTAAAGCGTCAAGATATGTAAAACCTGAGAGGGTGACAAACATTTTATTTGGCCGCCATTTTGTTCGGCCACCTTGAATTAGTGCCACAATTTTAGTAGTTGACCTCTGTACAACTATTAGCTATGACATACAATTTGAAATCAATCCATCAAGGCTGAATTTTTAAATATTTTATTAAGCCGCCGTTTTATGCCACCTCCGAAATACGTACCAAGTTTATATATAGTTTATGCAAAATTTGAGATAAATTTGATAAATAGTTTTTTAAAAAATTTTTACATTTTTACATTTCATCAGGCCGCCATTTTGGATTTTTACCAAAATATTACCAGGTCATCCCTATATGATCCTTAATTTTCTATACAAATGTGAAGTCAATCGGGTAAGTAGTCTCGAAGTTATGCTGCGAACTGACAGACAGATAGACAGACGGACAGACAGACCGACGGAATCGATAAAACACATTTTTTGGCAACTAGGGACGCTAAAACGTAAAGATGTGTAAAACCTAAGAGGATGATTTTTTGGAACTTTGGCCGCCATTTCGTTCGGCCATCTTGGATTAATACTACTATTTTACTAGTTGATCATTATACCATAATTAGTTATGGCACACAATTTGAAATCAAACCATAAAGCAGTTTTTTCAGGCTGAATTTTAAAAGATTTTACCAGATGATTCTAATACGTGTTTTTGCAAAATTTGAGATAAATTGGATTTAATAATAAATTTTATAACATTTCACTAAACCGCCATTTTGTTTCGCCATATTGGATTCTTACCAAAATGTCACCAGGTCATCCCCATATGAACCTTAATTTTTGTCTAAAATTTAAAGTCAATCGGGTAAGTAGTCTTCAAGTTATGCCGCGAACTGACAGACAGGCAGACATACCGTCAGACATCTTGGATTAGTACCACTATTTTACTATCTCTTACCACAATTAGTTATAGCCCAGAGTTTGAAATCAACCAATTAAGCAGTTTTTTCAGGCTGAATTTTTAAATATTTTATTAAGCCGCCATTTTATTACGCCCCTTTGAATTCGGACCAAAATGTTACCAGTTAATTTTAACATGGTACTTGAGGTTTTTGCAAAATTTCAGATAAATTGGATGAGTAGTTTTCTAATAATAATTTTTTTTAACATTTCACTAAGCCGCCATTTTGTTTCGCCATACTGGATTTTTACCAAAATATTACCAGGTCATCCCCATATAACCCTTAATTTTTGACCAAAATTTGAAGTCAATCAGTTAAGTAGTTTTTTAGCTACGCCGCGTACAGACAGACAGACTGATGGAATTGAGAAAACATGTTTTTTGTCATCTAGCGACCCTGAAACGCGAAGATCTTAAAAAATCTCGTAGAGTGATTTTTTCACGATTACAATACCCTTTTACGAGGGAAGTAATAAATAAAATAATTTAAATATTCATATCAGAGCTGTTTACTTAGTTAAGTTTTTGAATAGTGTCATAAAAAATAAATGTAAAATAAATTACTGTTATTTTACATGTTTCTTTTACCACCACCTGTATACATACCTAAAAATTATAACAAGGGTAGTGGGTTAATAACGTTTTATTATGAAAAAAATGTTAATTTCGAAAATATTAAGTAAAATAGTAGATTTGGCGGTTGCACATTGTCATGGTCACCATGTATACATAAAATTACATAACGGGTAGCAAAAGATGTACCCTTTAGCAAATGGGGCTGTATCTATTACACACCTCAAGGTTTTAGTTTGAAAAGGGTATTTAAAAAAATGTAAATTTAATTATAAATCTCGCTGCCTTTATCTCCCTTATACCTGTGTTTTTTTATATTATTATTACAAAAAAACGGGCAACGAATTTCAAATCAAAATATATGGCACCACCAGAGAAACGTCCTTTACAATTTGGCGGTTGACTCATCAAAATTGGCCAAGCCGTTTAGACAATATGCTCGAACAAATATAAAAAAATATATATACATACAGATCGAATTGAGAACCTCCTCCGTAACGATACAAATGTTACTTAACGATACAATTTAGAACGATTCATAAATTGATTTTAAGATAATTATTTTTGAATGCTCTTGAGGAAATAATGTTTAAAGGCTTAAAATCTCATTTAGTTCAAAAGATATTGTTAAAACACATTTTGCCGATTTTCACCCCCTCAGAGGGTTTCAAAAAATATTCTTTTATTATTTTTTATAACATGTATAGAATTGATTGAAATTGGTTTGGGTTCTCCAAAATTAAAAAGAAAATTAATAAAAATATATAATTTCTAATAGTTCTCATAAAAAATTAAGTGTCTACCTTACGATTTTTCAATTTTATAGCATCGAGATATCTACGTAATTATTTATTTTTTTCTTAATTTAATTGACATTTTGGCTTAAGTGTTCCTGATTGTTAACCCATTTATGCCCAGAATTATTTTTTTCTTTAAATTTTTATAAATCTCAAGCATCAAGCACATCACACTGGCCACAGGCTTTAGTGGTTTTGTTCTTGCAATGAGCACACCTTCGTCGTGTCTGACCATTCAAAATGAGATGCTGACCATGTCTACGAGCTGCTGGACTAACAAGAATAGGCTTTGGGCCAGTAGATAAGGGGGATTTTCCATATTTTTGTAATATAGATAATACAATTGATCTCCGAAATTCAAGATTGTCAATTTTTTTCCCAAATTTTCGGGCCAGTATCCATGCATTATTCATGCAAACATCAAACGTCCAAAATAATATGGGCATATACCATTTTTTGCCGCGAAATCCTTTGCGATAGTTTGCCTATAGTTATATATGCTCCTAGTTGATTGTTGTCCATTTGGTCGACGCCACCCATGAATCTGTTGTAACAATGTATCACGTTTGGCTGAGGTATTTCAACCTTCTTTTTCTCTTTTGCAGAATATCTAACAGCTTGACGAATAGGTGCTACGCCATATTCATTCGACAACATTGTAACAACACTGTTATCCTTCCCACGGACACAAACAATATTATCATCTTTGTCAATGGCATTATCAAATACTTCTCTAGCCCCTTTTTTCATCTGTGAAGAATTTTGAAGTGGACATTTGTCGGTACAGTTTTCTCGCACTGTACCTGTCGCACCAAAACCCAATTCTCCCAATTTACTGATAAGAGCAGTGCTTGTAAAGAAATTGTCGAAGAATAATGAAAACTAAAAATCGGGAAAATTAGTTTGCAACAATTTTGCAAAATTTGTTACAACAGATTCACCGAGTCCAAGTTTTTCGTCAGTCTGTTGAGCCTTTCGTCCTTGATATACGTCGAAGTTGACGCAATAGCCTGATGGAGTTGCCAAAACCCATGCTTTGTATCCGAAGCGGATTGGCTTTCCTCTGATAAACTGTTTACATCCGTTTCGGCCAAAATACGGGATCATGGATTCGTCGATAGACATACAAGAGCTTACAGGGGTATATTTGATAAAATTCTGGTTCATTTTGTCTATCAAAGGACGTAACTTCGCCATTTTATCATTCGGTACTAAGTTGTTGTTATCGGCTGCGTGCAAAAATCTAAATATTTCTTCAAAACGATTCCTTCTAATAGAATTATAAACCAAAACATTTCGAGCGTCATCTCGTCCTTCACAAAACATGCGACGTCTGGGAACGGGAACGTAACCACTCACATAAAGAACAGCTATAAAAACAAGCATCTCATCATTGCCAATTTCTAATCTACAGTTTTTGCTGGTAGCATATAAGACGCTATGTTTCACAAGAAGTTCCAATATTTCCGGGTTCAAAAAGAGTTCCATAAATTCCATAATTTCCATTCATCACCTAATGTCAACACAGGTAACAGTTCTATATTTGTTTGTTTTGTTTTACCCTCATTCAAGTCACCTTTTAGCCATTGTCGATTTTTTCGGGACTTTTTCTTATTTTCTTCAGGTTCTGTTACGGTACTGTCTTCATTATTATGGCTGTCTTCTTGTATATTTGTTTCCGCTTGTGCCTGAAGCTGCAATGAATTTAGTCTGTTGGGGTCATTACAGTCTTCATCCCCTGAGTCTCCATTACTTTCGAATCCATTATCATCTGGAGGAGTTATATAGATGGCATCTGGAACGGGATCATCTTTGGAGAGTTTTTCTATTTCGTCTAACAGCTCAGCCGTCGTCAGTGGTTTCTTCCTATATTAAAAAAATGTGTATCACATATCTGCCCAACGGGTCGATAACGACCCCAGCAAGTTTTTATGCTCTTCATTTTCAAATAAACAACCCTAACCTCAAAACAAATATTACATCGTAAAAAGTGAAACCAGTGTAATAAATAGTATGAAAAACAACACAATGAATACTTAAATAAACAACTTACCAGTAAGAGTTTCTATCCATGTCACACTGCAATATTTTACCACTTAAATTTATCAAGAAAACTGAAAACTCGATTTCTCAGCCCGCTTTACAATATGATATTAACGATGTCTATTGTTTTGACTACTAAATGCAAAGATAGGCAATACTTTAAACATGCACATGTAAAGCTGATTGCATAATTTAAGTACCGGGTCGTTTTCGACCCGTTGGGCATAAATGGGTTAAGGTGTGTTAATGGTTTTCAGAATATTTTAATCTCTTAAAAATTATTAATTATCTACGCCCATTATACCTCAATAATACCTCCCCTGCTCATATATTAATATTATACATACTTATAAAAAGTGACCATTCGTTATAGCCTATTCAGGGAGACAATCTCTCATTTTGCTGCCATTTAAAAATGTCCGCCAAAACATCTCCCATTTTACTTTGAAGTCTCCATTTTCTATTTATAATCAGTTAAAGGGTAATATACATATAGATTTCCCTATTTTTCCGAACGTTATTTGTTTTATTATTTCTAATAGGTAATTATTTTAAGAATATATAAAAAAAGTTGTAATTTTTTTGTATTTATTTGAATGCAGTTTGCAGCATACTTCCTTATAATATTTTCCATTTTGTGTGAATAAATATTTATTTTAAGGGCCTACTGCACGCTATATTACGAATCATTTGCAAGCCTTCCGCGGCTGCAGTATTGTGTAAAAACTATAAAAGGTATTAATTAGCTTCAACGTGATTTTAATAGGGAAACATGTACAGTTGGGCGCTAAATCCGTATTTTTTTGAATAAATCGAATTTAGAATGATAAAATTCGAAGTAAAGTTGTCCATTTTCGACCATTTTTTGACGCAAATGCCGCCACATATAAATTTCTTTCCCGCAAAATGGCTATTTACCGCCTTACATTGATCCTTTGTCTACATAACTGCAAAATTTGAAATGTTAAATCGCACTTTTGGACAGGTTTTTAACCGAAAAGTATTTTAAGTTGCCTACCCACAGCACAATTTTTCAAGTCTTGGCGTGTAGGAAGCGTATTGTAGTTATTACGTTGCGTTCGATACACTGAAAGAACTACGACAAAAATATATTTGTTACAAGTAAAATAAAAGCAAATTTCTGTTGATTAAAAATAAAAATGTGGAGAAGTATTATAATCTTGTAAAATGTAAAACAGGTAGAATTTTAGGATAAAAAAAGTTTGTATTTGCGATTCCAACTAGATTTTGTGTTTTTCAAAAAATTGGTTTGACTTTCCTCGTAAAGGAATCTGATTGACTTCAAATTTTGGTTAAAAATTAAGGATTACATGGGGATGCCCTGGTAACATTTTGAAATTGAATATGGCGAAAGAAAATAACACCCTAGTAAAATGCTAAAGAAATTAATTCTAAAAAACTACTTATCCAATTTATCTCAACTTTTGCTCAAAAATCAGGTAATTTGTGGAAATCAACTGGTAAAATTTTGGTACGAATCAAGGATGGCGAAACAAAAGTAACTTAATAAAATATTTCAAAATTCAGCCTACCTAACGGATTGATTTGAAATTTTATGCAATAATTAATTATGGTATAGAGGTGAACTAGTAAAATTGTGCTAGGAATTCAAGATGACAGAACGAAATGGCGGCCAAATAAATATTTGTAATCGTGAAAAAAAGTCACCAGGTTTGACATATATATATATATATATATATATATATATATATATATATATATATATATATATATATATATATATATATATATATATATATATATATATATATATATATATATATATATATATATATATATATATATATATATATATATATATATATATAAAGCACCTTGAAACTTGGCCAACTATAGACACGTTTTTTTTTGTCTCTCAACTAGGACTATACTGATGAAGACCTTAACTCAGAAACACGTGTCTATAGTTGGCCAAATTTCGATGTGCCTTAACGGTCGTCCCAAAAAAAATTCCTTTTGCTACTATATAATAGTTCTTGCCGCGTTAATCTTTTTGTACTTTACACACCTAATTTCGAATAAATCTCTAATATTCATATAAAATTTTTCTCTAACGGCAACAAGAACGCTGGAAGTTTCACGGACTGAAGATCTCCAGCGTAGGCTCATTTTCCGACGGGCGCGACATTTAGCAAGCGAATGAGGATTTTTAGTAACAGCGTCCCAACTAAATAGAAGTTTTACATCTCTAGTTGTCTGGTATGGGAGTCGTTTCCAGTACATTCGCGTAGCGCAGGTGTTGTTACTGACAATAATTTCAGTACAGCGAACGATTTCTGAAAATGACACGTTGGATTGGTCGAGTACCGCACGTGGCTTACTTAATACGGAGACTTATTGATGATTTGCAACTCTATGGCGAAAGAAGACAAGAGTTGCTTTTTTTTATTTCGAATTACGGGCGCGGCCCTATTTTGTTGAATCGTTTCTTCTATTGGTTCTGTTTAGGTTTTAACTCTTTGGCATATGAAGACAAGATTAAAATTAAAGAACTTGGTCGACCGACAAGACAAATAGACATTGCAGTTAGTGGTTATATATATATATATATATATATATATATATATATATATATATATATATATATATATATGTTACTAAATTGGGTCACGTTCTACCACTGTTCCTAATAAAAGAAAAGATTCGTAACGAGGGAATTTCAGGGTAGAGGAAATTTACCGATTTTTACTTCCCTCGTAAAGTGGAAGTATTGTAACTATCACTCTCCGAGATTTTTTCAGATCTTCACGTTTCAGGGTCCCTAGATGACGAAAAACATGTTTTCTCAATTCCGTCGGTCCGTCTGTCTGTCAGTTCGCGACATAGCTTAAATACTACTTACCTGATTCAAATTTTGACCAAAAATTAAGGCTCATATTATGGGGATGGCCTGATAATATTTTGGTAAAAATGTAATATGGCGGAATAATGTTAACAAATGTTTGTGAGAGTGCTGTATTATTTGGGGTTAAGATCCAGTAAAAAAAAAACAAGTATTTTTTTGAATTGTCAACGTTTCTCAACTTAATTGTTTGCATCCTCAGGACACATATATAGATCTTATATCCTGCATGAAACACATATTATCAGTACTTTTACTCCGTTGTTCCGCATATATTATCCAGATATTAAGTTTGTAAATGGTTTTCGTTAACAATTCTTTTGTTGTTATAGTGTAGTGTATTATTTGGGGTTAGGATCCAGTAACAAAAACAAAAGACTATTTTTAAATAATCGACGTTTCGCAACTTTATTGTTACATCTGCAGGACGCATGTAGATTCTATATCCAGCATGAGACCCATATTATCAGTCTTTACATATATCGTTAGTACGCAGATATTTCTCAGATATTAACTTTCTAAATGGTTTTCGTTACCGATCCTCTTGTTTTTATGTTAGAGTGGTGTATTATTTGGTGTTAGGATCCAGTAAAAAAAACAAAAGACTTTTTTAAATTGCCGAACTTTATTGTTGCATCCTCAGGATACATATATAGATTATATATCCTGCACGAAACATATATTTTCAGTCTTTACCTACTACGTTGGCCCGCAGGTATTTTCCAGATATTAGGTTTCTAAATGGTTTTCGTTAACAATCCTCTTGTTTTTATGTTGGAGTGGTGTATTATTTGGGGTTAGGATCCAGTAAAAAAAACAAATGTCTTTTTTTTAAATTGTCGACGTTTCGCAACTTTATTGTTGCATCCTCAGGACACACATAAATATTATATCCTGCATGATACCCATATTATCAGTCTTTACCTACTCCGTTGGTTCGCAGATATTTCTCAGATATTGAATTTCTAAATGGTTTTCGTTAACGATTTTATTGTTATGTTACAGAGGTGTATTATTTGGGTTTAGGAAATATCTGCGGATCAATGGAGTAGTTAAAGACTAATATGGGTTTCATGCAGGATATAAAATCTATGTGTCCGGATGATGCAACAGTAAATTGACGAAACGTCGCCAATTTAAAATATGGCCTTTGGTTTTTTTACTGGATCCTATCCTCAACTAATACAGCACTTTAACATAACAACAAGAGGATCGTTAATGTAAACCATTCAGAAACTTATTATCTGGGATATCTGCGGACCAACGGAGTAGGTAAAAACTGATAATATGGGTTTAAATTTAAGATGTCGAAACAAAATGACGACCAAATAATTTTTTTTAAAAATCAACGTATCTTGTTCAACTGATTTTAAATTTTGCAGAAAATTTAAATGTGAGTTTGGGATAATTATTGAATTTATTTTTTTAACATGTTTGTATTTTTTATGGCCCCTGTATAAAAAATTAAATTTTTGATAGAGCTAACCTTATTTATTTTTCAAACAAAAACTTATATCGATAGACTTTTTTTCGTATCTTTCAAAATAAGACATCTTTATTCTAACGCAAAATTAAATTTTTGGTAACGCAAACCTTTTTTATATTTCAAAAAAAAAATTGATCGAGAGTGACTTTTTTTACGTATCTTGCAAAATGAGAAATTTTTACGCTTAGGCAAAATAACATTTTTGTATTTTTCATGCCCCCTGTATAATAAATTTAATTTTTGATAACGCGAACCTTATTTATTTTTCAAGCAAAACACTTATCAAGAGTGATTTTTCTTTGTATCTTTCAATTCTCAGTCCCCTAGACCTCTTGTAAAAGCCATCCTCGGACATATTGTATATACAGGGTTATTCAAGCCCAGTAGCCTATTAGAAGTATCTGTTAAACCAATGAATAGATGATCTAGGAAAGTTGGCTCTCACCGTAGATGAACATGAACTCTGTTTTGAAAATATTTTAAATTATGCGCTGTAGCCGCGCTTACATCTAAAACCGGAGGCAACATCCGTTTTCTAAATGCACTGACCTGTATATTATTATATTTTTGTATTGTCCTGAATATTCTAAACACTTTTTGGGGTATGTTTCCTATACCTAATTTCAACTGTTTTTGAGAAAATGGCGCTTGAAAATTGATTTTTGTGACCCATTGAGGCTCTGTACTCCCAAACAACTTAACTTGCAACGAAATGGATTGCAGTTTCTTATCTTGGTCATCTATATTCTGACATCAATTTCTTCCTTGACAGGAAATGTCAAATTTGACAGCTCGTGTAAAACCAGAAATTGGTGTGAGGAAATAGATAATTGAAAACTAGGATAGATGATAGACAGAGCTTTGAAGGGTCAAAAATGTCAATTTTCAAGCGACATTTTCTTGAAAACAGATAGGTATAGAAAACATAACACAAAAAGGGTTAGAATGTTCAAGACAATACAAGAAAGCAATAATATACAAGACATGCCATTTAGAAATCGAATTATGCCACCAAGTAGAAGCAGCAATATCGTACAATTTAAAATATTTTAAAAAGAGATTTATGTCCAAGCCAGTGAGCGTGAGTAACCCTATTTTAGTGTTTAAATTCAATATATTAGTGTTTATATTCAATTTATATACCAAATGCCAAAGAAAATTTCTAACTAAATATAATTCATTAAGGTCTAAGAAACTCCAGAGGTAAAAAAATATATACTGGGTGATTCACGACCCACTGTACATACTTATGTGGTGTATAGGGTATCCCTAGGGTATATCGAAATGGATATTTAAATTGATTAATTCGGCTTTATTACTAAGATACAGGGTGATTTTTATATTTTGGTAAAAATTTGTTCACCCTGTATCTCCTAAACGGCTTAATCCATTTTTTTAAAATTTTGTACACAAACACTCTTGGTATATCATAACTTTTTGACGTTTGAAAAGTATCAAAGTTCCAGGACCGTATCCAGCCAATTCACACAGGGGAGAGGGGCTAGTTTTGAGACACCCTGTACATCGGAATTCGGTATTTTTGAATTTTTTTCTTAAACTACATTCATTTGTGAACAATAATATGCCACCATCTTGAATGGCACACTAAAGGTTATGTACGAAATTTAAATCTTTAGATAGTACATACCTCTTTTTTTAGCGGTATCTGTATTAAAGCTTTTAACTAAGTATAAAATTATTTCAATGATTGACTTTAAAAAAAAATTAAACTATCTCTACTAATAAAACACAGCCTTGTCGAATTATTTTTTATTTTTAGTGGCCTAAAAATACCAAAATCTACCCTAACACAATAACGCCTGTCTAACGGTATCTCTACATTTTTGTGCACGCTTTTGTGAATTGCAATTGAGCGTTGAATCATTTACATTTGAGGTTTTTGTTTAAATGCTTGACTTTTAAAAAAATTAAACTATCTCTACTAATAAACCAGTTAATTTCTGTTTGAGTCCTTTTCGCCTCATCTCTTATCTAATGCTCGAGATCGTGATCATTTATCGGCTACCGTAAAAATTTATCTTTTTTTATTTTTGTTATTGTACTATACAAATTACGTGTAAGAGCTTGTTTTTTTTAAATTTTTTTATTTATCTTTATTTTTTTTCGTAACCTTAAAACCTACAAAAAAATATAAATTCAATAAATTTTAATACCTAAAAATAATAAAGTAAGCCTTGGAATTTAGACAGATATTTTAAAAATGACATTACGTACATACAATTCAATCATTTGTGTTTGACATTGTTAATTAAAGATTTTTTATTTGAATTTTCTCTTTGCAAAAAGTTTGTACGTTTCAATAATTGTAAAAATGCCGTTATTTACAAATGCTGAGCACGCAGACATCGTATTTGTGTACGGATTTTGTAATGGTAATGGAAGGGCTGCTACAGAAGAATACAGAAGACGATTTCCGGATCGGAGAATTCCAAATCACCAAACGTTTGCCGTAACCTTTAATACATTGCGTGTAAAGGGTAAGTTTTCCTCAACCGATCTTCATGTTGAAAGAGTGGGTGCTAATAACGTGGTCCAAGAAGAGAATATTCTCAACCTTGTGAGGGAAGATCCAACCACAAGTACTAGGCGAATTTCCGCCCATTTAGCGATACCGCAGACAAGAGTATGGAGAACTATAAAAAATGAAAACTTATACCCTTTCCATGTACAAGAGGTACAAAGATTAGAAGAAGGCGTCTACTTGCCTAGATTTGCATTTGCTAGGTGGGTAATAAATCATCGAAGAACTATTTTTAGAGCACTATTCACTGATGAAGCCCAATTTACAAGGGACGGAGTCTTTAATTCTAGAAACTCTCATGTATGGGCAGATGAAAACCCTCATTCGTTGCGATTGGCCAATTCTCAACGAAAGTTTAAATGGACCACATATTTTCCCTCAACGACTAACGGCTGTTGTGTATTTGGACTTTCTACAAAACATTTTACCGGGCTTATTAGAAAATGTAAATTTAAGAGGCATATGGTTTCAACACGATGGGGCACCTGCACATTTTGGAATTGATGTTCGAAATTATCTCAATCAACAATTTGCTGATCGGTGGATTGGACGCGGAGGACCACATCCTTGGCCAGCTAGGTCGCCAGACTTTAATCCAGCCGACTACTTTTTGTGGGGGCATCTAAAACAAAAAGTTTACAGTGTTCCAATCGAAACTAGGGATGAATTAATAAATAGGATACATTTTTATTGCGACGAGGTTAGACAAAACCCTCAAATGATTCACCGCTCAATTGCAAACCTACAAAAGCGTGCACAAAAATGTAGAGACACCGGTGGTATGCATTTTGAAAAAATTTTGTAGCTTTTAAGACGTTATTGTGTTAGGGTAGATTTTAGTTTTTTTTGGGCTACTGAAAATAAAAATTAATTCGACAAGGCTGTGTTTTATTAGTAGAGATAGTTTAATTTTTTTTAAAGTCAATCATTGAAATAATTTTATACTTAGTTAAAAGCTTTAATACAGATACCGCTAAAAAAAGGGGTATGTACTATCTAAAGATTTAAATTTCGTACATAACCTTTAGTGTGCCATTCAAGATGGTGACATATTTTTGTTCACAAATGAATGTAGTTTAAGAATAAAATTCAAAAATACCGAATTCCGATATACAGGGTGTCTCAAAACTAACCCCCCTCCCCTGTGTGAATTGGCTGGATACGGCCCTGGAACTTTGCTACTTTTCAAACATCAAAAAGTTATGATATACCAAGAGTGTTTGTGTACAAAATTTTAAAAAAATCTATTAAGCAGTTTAGGAGATACAGGGTGAACAAATTTTTACAAAATACGAAAATCACCCTGTATCTTGGTAATAAAGCTGAATTAATCAATTTAAATATCCATTTCGATATACCCGAGGGATACCCTATACACCACATAAGTATGTACAGTGGGTCGTGAATCACCCAGTATAAAGGGAACACGGGAAGAAAGATCTAAGTAACATAGGGGGCAGGAAGAGTTTAACAAAGTTTAATATTCACTCTTATAAAATTGACATTGCTCTTTTACCACTAATATTAATTTCTCAAAACAAATAATAAATTTTTCCATTTTATGCATTTTTTTAAATACATTTTCTTATTGCTTGCTTAAAGGCCGACATTCATTAAAATAAAATAGGCTATTCCACTTCCTTCTCATACAAGAAAAACTAGAAGAGGTAGTAATTTCATATACAAGTAAAATTAACAGTATAAGAAAATTACTCAAAAAGTTCTTCAAATTACCCAATACAATACTTTTGTTGGCTTTTCAAAACATACCTACAAAAAAGTGAAACATCCAGTTGAAAAAAAGGTACATTTATCCCATGCATATTTATAAAGGTATTAAAAAAAGCTGGATTTTTAAGCAACTTTAACCTTTAACCCGCACTAAAAACAACGTTTCCCCGAAAACGACCGGACAAATATATGTATTTTTACCTTGTCTTTTCTTTAGCGCTATTAATCTGACAAAAAAAATCAGTGGCATACTATTTCAATCGCATCGCGAAGCTTCACAAGGTTACCCATAACTATGCCTGTGGTTGAGTTTAAAGTAGCTTATAAGTACTTACAAAAAGGCAATATTTAAATATCTATTAAAATGCGCTATGTTTTAATTAAATAGCTTTTACAATATTGGAACAACAAAAAAATCTAGAATTTTTCTAAAACAATAACACACTGTATCTCAAAAGCAAAGGCCTTGAAAGCTGACTACGATACTGGATTCTACGTAAGAAACTATTTAACCTAGTTTTTTTTTCGATAAGGTGAAGCATAGTCGAAATATGAGTGAGATCTCACATTGCAACGATTTCAATTTAGCCCCGTATCTGAGAAACGAAGAGAGCTATGAAAAATTTAAAATATATTTGACCAGAGCTAAATATCTGCCCTCCTAGTTCCTATTTAACACCAAAATATTACTAATAAATTTTCAATGAGACTGGCCGGAATATGTAACTTGGCAGGAATCAATTATTTACTAGGCCTAGCCCAGTCGAAAGCACTGGGCATCTTGTTTCTTTTTTGCTAAGAGCATAACGTACAACTGAAAATCCATCGACCCAATTTATAAAGATTGTTTATGGCGTCTTTCATTTTACAAATAAGTAGCATTGTGTCACGAAAATCGCATCTCTCTATCTTCACCAATAAGTACGCAGTAAAACTAGTCACCCTGTCACATTGTCTAATATTCTACCATAATATAATACTAATTACGTACTTACCAGTGACGGCTCTTCAGGGGCGGCAGAGTCGGAATATACAGGGAAAATTCTCTTTTCAAAAAAGTAAATATTTTTCAAAAATAATTTTGCAAACATCCCAAAAACGCACAAAACCAAAATATAGTTTATTATTTCATAGGCACATAGGAAAATACGTAGGTATCCCTATTATCGTTGCTTGACTAACATACAAATAACGCCATTAACAGCAGTCCGCGGGCCACCGTCCACAGATATTCTAATATATTTATTATAGAGGGTGGCTCAGCCAGCCGATCCTGTCATCTCACATGCTAGACTTCATCTACTAATTTATGCGGTACGTAGTGCGTTCGCAGACATTTCCAATGCTATAACGTTCGTCGTAGTTTATATCACCCAACACCGGCCTGTCTCGATATGGCCGTATCCCCGGAATTTTTCCCAATTGAATATTACCATTTTACAGGTATTAATTGTAATTATTATAAAATGATATTACTTATTTTAAAATTAGTTTGTTAGTTCTTTTCATTAGTCATGACTAATGATGGTCAATATATTATATTAGTAATTTTCACTTCATGTTACATGTTTAAATGCGGTGAGGAAATATGAAGTGAATGTTTTATTTGTAAAATATCATTTGCAATTTGTTTTAACGTGGTTCTGGCTGGACAAAATAAATATCCATATTTCATACTTGTGGCATGCATAAGTGAAATAAAACAGCCTCTAATAAATAGTTCTAGAATAACGTCCAATTTTTTTAATTACATTATTTATATTTACATCAATACTCTATCTATGGATATGCAAGAGATCCAATCCGACAGATCGCTCTGGTGCTATAGTGTTTCATAGTCAAGTTTTTAATCGTAATTTTCATGTAAAAATATGTAAATTACGGACAGCCGTATTAAACACGTAAATTCCTAAAAAATATTCCGGGCGCCGGTCAAATAATAATTGTATTTTATTGCTTTGGCTCGCGCTTTCTTTCGATGTAGACAGGAGACGGTCCGTCGTACATTTGTTTTTTCCAACACGTCGGTACCTTTTCTGGCCTTTTCATATTTGCTTGAACGCGACTGAACCTTGTCTATGATTTTTCATCTGCTGCTTGCAGTTCAGCCTTAAGTATTATGCGTTTGGAAACGTTTGCACGGGTTTCCTTAAATAAGTTGGCATTTTTTTCTTAAAAAAATTGTTAGAAACTTTATTTTTTTTATGGTATCAACGTTTAAGATAAAAGGCAGGATTAGTAGGCTTATTAACACCATCTATTTTTGCTACTTGTATATTTATTTTATAATTATTGTCTTCAATTGATACAAAAAAATCTGTTAATTTAGAGGTATACCCTGCTGCAATTTCCCTCTCTATGCCAAAAAGTTTTTTTTCCCAGTTTAGGGCACTCTTTGACCTCCTACAAAAAGCAAGTAAGTTCTGCATCTAGTTCCGAAGAGACAAAAAATGCATACTCAAGGATATTTAAAGAAACTAAAAATATACTGAAAAGAAATAAATGTAATTGAAAATTATTTCTAATGTATTGAAAGTTATTAAAAATATATCGAAAAGTTTTAAAATGTTTTAAAATTATATTGAAAGGTATTTAAAGAAAATAAAGCATATTTAAAATATTAAATTTAAAAGGTATTTAAGAGGAAGTTGTGCAGCATTTTGAAAGATTTCCGCGCCCCTCGCGTTGCTAAACTTATAACTTATAGTTATCGATAGTTGCGAATAATGTGATTTTGGGAGACATTTGTACGGGGAGATACCTTCCTTTCAAATAAATCAGTGAGCAAGAAAAAAAAAGATCTTCGCGTTCATAGATATGTAACCCATTTAATAATTTAATATAACTATCTTAAAATATATATTTTATAAAGTAGTATATTCTTTATATAGACTTTGCGGTCTCTCTCTCCTCCCTATACCCTTTCAGGTTTTATTGTTTTTAGTAGGTTTTTATTACCACAAAGGTAGACAGTCCCAAACAAACTAAAAAAAACCCGTTCTGGCTGAACTAGTGACAAAAGTGAAAATTCCATAGAAAACCAGACGGTCTTAAGTAATAAAATTTTAATATATTTCGGTTATATGTACCCGGTGTACAACTACGAGAGGAGGCCGGCTGTATCTCGAAAACCGTTCATCCCACGATGCTCAATTTTTCTCTTATAGAAAAAGTGAGCAAGAGAAAACGCTGGAAATTATTTTAAAATTTTTAAAAGTCGGCCGCTAGAGGGCGCAACCGCGTAATCAATTAGAAAACGCAGATTTGCGCAGAAATATATCAAAATTAACTTTATATTAATCTCTGCTAAATTGCGAATAATTTTTATTTAAGGTTTTTTCTCTAGCTGTTTAAATAAAGGGTGGGGGAAAGGGTAAATGTTTGTTTTTTGAAATCGGACATAACTTAAGTAATAACTAACGGATCTATTTTAAGTATTCTTCAACTTCTTTAATTTATTTTTAACTTATTTGCTTTAATTAACACACTGTCTACATAAAGAATGTATCTCAAATGCGTTACTATTCAATTATGCGATGTGCTAAAAGAGTAGTAGGCTTTGGCAAAAATTAAATAATTATTATTAAGTTTAGTGTTTGCAGTAAGTGTGTATTACGAAAGCAAAATGCCTATTTCTAATGAAGAAGGGTATGATATGCTTGCAGTTTACTTTAAATTCTTTCAAAATGCTATCATTGCAGCAGGAATATATGCTACTAGATACCCCGGTAGACGTAGATATGAGCAAAGGGTTTTTTACACGATTAGCAAGACGTCTTCGTGCTACTGGTAGTTTTCATCGCCCCCTCCATTGAAGGCAAAGAAGAGGCCGTACAACAGAAGCAAACATTATAGATGTGTTGGCGTATATTGTAATTAACCCACATGTCAGTATTAGAGCTACATCTAGACATTTAGGTATAGCTCATGGAACTGTACAAAATATATTAGAAGAGTACAGGTAAGTGTAAATAAAAAACAATCAAGAATTTGGGCAATGTTATTTTTTAATAACAATGTAGTTTCGCAGAAATGCGTAATCCTTAAAGTAACCCAGTCGTCTTAAACACTGGATCGGCTCCTACTTTTACCAATATATTAAAAGTACAATACATAGATTAAGTATTGGAAATACAAAGATTTCCGAAAAATATAAGTTGAGATTATTTCATGTTCATCCTAAACTAACAAAGACATATTTTTAGAAAAAAATATGATGCTTGTAATGAATGTGTGTGTAAACAAAATTTCCAAGAACGATAACTTGAGAGCGGTCAAATCGATATTAAATTTGCATAAAAAATAGTGTAGCGTCTCGTAGGGTACTATCTTTGAAATTTTTTGGATAAAATCGTAAATAAATCGTATTTTTAGTACCTACTTATAAACCTATAATAGCCAAATTGAAAATAGAAGTAATCTGGGTAAATCTAGACCCAAAAATATTCTAAGTCATGAACCTACATATTTGTTTTTTAAACAGCTAAATTTATTTTTTCATATAAAATATTTTTTCCACTATACACACTAAAAAATTAAATGTTTTTATTTCCATGATGCTATTCTTAAAAAGAACGGCAAAACAGAGGGCAGATTTTTTTCAAACCTACATAAACGATAGTTATATTTATATAAGGTTGATCTACGGAAGTGAAATGACTCCTTAGAAGCAAAACTGGAATTTTAAGTTTTTATAGTATAAAATAGTAAAGTTTAGTAAAAAAGCTTTTAATATTTTTAAAAACGCCAAAACAAGACACATTTATTATATATTTTACGTATATAACAACAAAATTGGAAAGTATACTATGCTTAGTAAAACACATTCTTTATCTTGACTCTTGACAACACTGTTCAACCTTTAATTCGTGGGAAAGAGTGATCCAATCATTTATTTTTTAATTTTTAACCCGCATCCGTGCCATATGGTATTGCACCAGGCTTTAAGGCCTCAAGACTACGATCAGCGGCTGGACCACTATCACTGGCTTCTTGGTATGATAAATGAGGATTCCCAGATCCTTTCAAGAATTTTGTGGACCGATGAAGCGTTTCGTTCCTATGGTGGGGTAAATTTACATAACTTACGTTATTGGTCGGAACATAATCCTCATTGGATGCAAGAAGTTCAGATTCAAGGCCGTTGGAGCATCAGTGTTTGGTGTGGCATAATAAGTGGTAGAATTTTAGCTTCAATAATTTTTGATGAACCTTTAAAAGGGAGAATTTATTTAAACTTTCTCCAAAATACACATACGAGACAGAGAATGATTTACCAACATGATGGCTTTCCGGCTCATTTCTCTGTCAGTGTCAGACATTTCCTAGACGATCGGTTTCCAGGGAGGTGGATAGGTAGAGGTAGTTTATTCCCTTCCCCAGATTTAACTTGTCTGGATTTTTATTTATGGGGACAACCAAAGGACATGGTGTTTTATATTAGACCAACAACGTGGGAGAACCTTATTAACTTTCAATTCAAAATGCTATCGAGATTATTCCTGCGATGGAAATAGAAGCAGCAGTTCAATCTACTGCAGAGAGGCTCCGTTTATTCATTTAACATGACGGCATGCACTTTGAGCAGTTCACTTGACACTAATTATTAGTTAACATAATACTTTTGATTAGTTTTCGCTATTTGTTTTATAACCTTTTCCGCTTCATATTATTTCTCAGAAAAATTCATTGTTATATTTTCATTTGCTAGTTTTTTGCAAATAGCTATTCCGGTTCTTCCGTTAGTTACCTAATAGCAAAATGAAAAAATAATATGCTACATCTTTTGTTAATCCACATTTATTTAATACGTCTTTTGGCAATTACAATTTTCTTTGTACCTCCGTTAAAAAAAATCAACTTGCTTTTTATACTATAATAAATATATCAATCCATTTGAATTTTTTAAGAAAACACGTTAAATTTAAAAGATTGCCAGGAAGCGGCAACTGGCGATCGGAACGAAACTTAAAATAATATAGTTCATACGTCCTGTGAAAGCCCAATAAATGCCCTTGCAGCCGTTTATTACTCCGGTTTACGGAAGAGTTGACCTTGGTACCATGTGCTCGTCGCGTGTAGCTGGTTGACTAGATGCACTTTGTATCCAGTAAGGTTTAGTTCTTTGAACGGCGCACTCGTTTAATTTATAGAGCGCTTTGCGTACTGGATGTCCGCAGCGTGTATTGGTATTAAATAATTTTAAATATCACTTCGTTTGTTTTTTTCACAAACAAGCTATATATGTTTTATTTTTATTATTTTTAAGCATAATATTTCTTAATATTAAGGATGTCCTCATACGAGAAGGAACAGGCACGTCTGGAAAAATTGATGAAAGAGTGTCTCCAGGAAGATGGACCTGAGCAAAATGTACAGTATGATGATCAATCAGATGAGAACGAAGAGGAGATATTGGAAATGAGTGATCACAATAGCGATACCGACCAGGAAGTTTCGGATCAAGAAGTAAGTGAGGTTTTTTCTGATGGACCTTTTCCTAGTGCGAAGGCTGCAACAAAGCATCTAAAGTCTGTTCTAGAAATCTGGCAATTCTTCATCGATTTGGATATGCTTCGAACTATAGTAGAATATACTAATCAACATATTGTAAGTGTTCAAACTAACTACAGTAGAGACAAAGATGTTAAACTGACAGATATAAATGTCGCCTAAATGTCGATGAATTATGGAACACCCAAGGAAGTGTCGTAAAGCTATTTCGGTTAGTTATGGGAAAAAATAGATTTTTGTTTCTACTTCAGAATTTGTAGCATTATATTTTTCATGAGCTAAATTGTTTCATTTGGTGAACACTTTAATTCTCGCCGATATATATTAGAAGTAATTTGTGTTGTCTATAAGTGGTATTTATAACGTAATATTTAATTTTAGGGTGGAAATGTCGTTTTTTTATAATTTGTACATAAATCAAAACAAGTAATTTACTTCATATTTATTTTTACGTTGCCATCCAGATAAAATCACAATATTTGCCAATCATTTCAATATTCAAAGCAGGTAAATGAATTTTATATTTAATATGAACATATCCTTTTGGTACTCTCAAGTCATGGATTCACGGCGTCGACGTCGACTTGCGTTTCTACTTTCGGTTTTCAGTTGCAGTGTTGCCGAATCGAGTTAACGATTTTTCTTAAGTTTCATGGTGAATTTGAATTTGCCGCTTCCTTTCACGAGTCACTTTACTGACTATTTCCGTGCTCGACCTTCTTGGTTGGCCAACGGTCTTCATCCCTTGGTATCGTCATTCCGGTTGGTAGTCGAGGTACTTACAACACCTGCATGTGTTGATCCGAAGAAAAATCGGGAATCATCCCGAATATACCCAGTAGTGATGATTTGAATTTTTGTTTCTTCGCATGGATTAACTATCTGCTTTATCTGAGAGCCAAAGTAAAGTTTGTGTTTTGGAGAAAACCTAGATTTTTATCCAGCAATCTTTGGCCATGCCGGAATCAAACGTTTTGGAGTTTTTTTTGTATAGTAACTTTGGGATTTAGTTAAGAATCCACATGGGAGTCGACTCCTAAGTTTTGGCATACCGTACCGTACCATGAGTTATGAATTATGGTCTTAAAAGAAACGTAATCTGTTGTCCCGCCTAGACTTCTTTATTTGATCCAGTTCTGTTCGAATGCTGTTAGTTCCAGACACTGTAACTGTTCCTGTGATTTTGAAGTGATCCTTTTTTGATGTTTTGATGCAGCCCTTGAAATCCTGACATCCCTGGAAGGATTTATAAAGGCCAAATAATATATTTTTTATTAATTATCCATTTTTATTCATTTTATTTACTACAAGCATTATTTAATATTATACATTTTTACATTTGATTTACAGTTTAAACGATTTATGCTATTTAAAAGTGACCCAATTAATTAAATATTTCTTTCTAACTTTCATTTATGTAACAATAATTAAAGGTGTTAAAATTATTAATGAGTTATGTGAACTATAGTCGACTATGGGGCTTATTTAATTTTCTTCATGAAAATATTGGCATATTAAATTTTTTACCTATTTTGAATTATCTTATTTAAATTGTACGTTTGCTATATAATATATGGTGTCGTAAGTATGGAAAATGCACCTCATATTTTCATTTATCCTGCCTACACTCACCTAATTTTTATTTCAGTTTTTTTTTTGCTATAGGAACTAGCTTAGGCTAAAGTTTATTTATTTTGGTTTCGCAGTTTTTCTTTATTAAATATATAAAAACAACAGCGTGGCGCCCTTTTAGTAGTCTACTTGGATTATGTAATGTATTTTTTTTAAGATTTACTTTTGATTTTAAAGAACACACCAAAATTTAATAATTAAATTCTAATATCTAACATCAAAGTTAATTTAATAAAATTATTTTTCATTTACCCCCGAACCCATAGTACTCTCCAGATGAAAAGCTGCCGTTAGCTGAGCGTAAAAAAAAACAAGGGGTATGATACGCTATAAATTTAAGGTTTGACGATGTGGAGACCCGAACAGAAAGAAAAAAAAATGATAAACTTGCACTTATTAGAGTGTGAAGCTTTTGTTGAAAAATGTGCTAACGCCTATACACCTTTTGAAAATGTTACAATCGATAAAAAACTGGAAGCATTTAGAGGGCGATGCGGTTTTCGACAGTATATGCTGAATAAACCAAATAAAAACGGGATTAAAATATTCGCACTTGCAGATTCTAAGACATTTTATACCATGAATTTAGAATTGTATCTTGGGAAACAGCCTAACAGACCTCACGCCATTGATAATTCTGCATCTGCTGTGGTCCAAAGGATGTGCAGGCCTATAAAGGGGACAAACAGAAACGTCACATGTGATAATTGGTTCACAGGAATTGATTTGGTTAATATTCTTCTTCATGAATATAAACGTACATTTTTGAGTACTATACGTAAAAATAAGCGAGAGCTGCCGTTTGAATTTTCTTGCCCGGCAAGCAGACCTATTGGTTCAAGCATGTTCGGATTTCAAAAAAATATAACGCTCTATCCTACATTCCAAAACGGTCAAAAAATGTTTTATTAGTATCAAGTTTACATCATGACGATAATGTTAATAAAGCCACTGGAAAGCCGGAAATGATCTTAGATTACAATTCTTCGAAAGGCGGTGTTGATTCTGTCGATAAATTATGTGCAAGCTATAATTTCGCTCGAAATACGAGGGAATGGTCTATGGTCATCTTCTACTCAATTTAAAATATTACTGGAATTAATTCTATGGTATTATATTTCACGAATAATACTGAACTTCGCATACCTAGTAGACAGTATCTTCGTGAGTTATCACTTCTTCTTATTGAGAACCACCTTAAAACCAGGGCACAAATACAGAACATTCCAAGAACAATGAAAGATAGAATAAGGGAACTCACTGGAGAAGAACTACCAAGACCAACTCGTGAAGGCGTTGCTGCTACCAAGGGACGCTGTTCATATTGTGACCGAAGAAAGAATAGACCCACAAAAATGTTTTGCGAAAACTGCAGAAAATTTATTTGTGGGGAACAATGTTTGTGGTGAATGTTGAGTTCTTAATATTATTGGACCTAAGATTATTTAATAACATGTTTTTTATTACTTACTATTTTATAACTATTCTATATGCGTTAAGTTAATGTTATATTGAAAATTTACATTGTTAAAGACGTTATTAGGTATATTTATTTCAAATATAGGTCGTGTTCTACTATAAATTGTCTTTTAGAGGAAAAAAACATAGAGCGGAGAATAAGTCCGCAGCGAGTGCTTGCGTCAGATAATTGTGCGCGTGTCTTGGAAGGTTAAGTTATGTCCGTTTTAAAAAAGAAACATTTGCCATTTCCCCCACTCTTTATTTGAATAGCTAGAGAAAAAACCCTTAATAAAAATTATTCGTAATTTAGCAGAGATTAATATAAAGTCAATTTTGATATACCTTCATTGCGTGAATTTCTGAGAAAATCTGCCTCTTCTAATTGACTACGCGTATTACGCTCTTTAGCGGCCGACTTGGAAACTTAAAAATAATTTTCAGCGTTTTTTCTTGGCCACTTCTACTTAAAGAAAAAAATTCCAACATCATGGGATAAACGGTTTCCGAGATACAGCCGGCCTCCTTTCTTAGTTGTACACCCGGTACAAGTAGGAAATGTAGGGAAAACCGTAAATACAATTTATTGAGATACCCTTGATAACATCAGGATTCCAATTATTACCAAACTTTACTATTATTACTTATTAGTTTTTACAAGTAAGAATTTGTATATTTATGACAAAAAGAAGAACTATTCAATGGACGTATAATATAAATGGTGTTACATAAAAAAAAACATAGGCACTTCCATGTTTATTTGCTTCAATGAAGAAATGTATTTCATTAAAACGTATCCACCTAATTATTCTGGATACCAAATATTTCTTTTGTAAAAAACCTTGCTTTCTAAATATATACTACATAAATATCTATGTAAAGGACTTATCTTAGTTTTTTTTAATAAAATTAAACCTACTTAATCTAATGTTTCTACTTTTGTTTGCCTAAAAAATTAAAAGTTGCTGTTTGTTACATCGGTTATGTCTCTACTAGATACCCTTAATATTTTTGCTACAAGGATGTACGTTTCAATACAATTTCAACACTATTTACACAGTGAGGGATAAAAATCGCTTTCTGTGTTATTTTTCGTACCAAGTGAGAAATCAGATTTTTATTTAGAGCTTGCTAAACATGTTCGTTTGCTTATTAAACTACTAAGTTTTTGGACAAGAAAAATATTTAAAAAAATAGAACCGACCTCAAAAAAATCGCTAAAAAGTAAAAACAATATTTCATTTATTCCTTAAATATGCACATTTTGAAGTCGACGCCCAAAACAGCTTCACCCAGTAATTACAAAATATAGCTGATGTATTTTATATTACATTACATATAAACCAAATATATAGCTAGCCTTATATCTTTTAAAACTGATGCCCGAATCACTTGCATTCAGGGCCACTTTGTGGAACTGCGGAAGCGCAAACTGCTATTTCAATCCAATCGCTAAGCCCAAAGTCAAATAGCAATATTGACTTTCTATAGGACATTTATAAATGTCCAAACAGACCTATACCGAATTTGCATTTCGAGACATGCGCAGAAATATTTTGGGGGCCTTGTAACTGTTGGCTAGGTTAGCGCATGGGGATTTTATTGACGGCCGTGTTATAGAAGATGCTCCTAGGTGAACTAAATGTAAAATATAAAACAACTCCAATCCCAGCAGCGATCAAATTTATTCGGTAGTTCGACTTCAAAATTGTGAGGTGACCCTCTCTGAATAGCATATTAAAATCTGTGTTAGGTTAGTAAGTTTAAGGTTACTAGTGATTATAGATAATACGTGTATGTATATTTTTTTGACATATATTATTACGATTAGTCATTATTTGGGCGCCAACTTCAAAATGTCTATATTTAAGGAATAAATAAAATATAATTTTTTTCTTTTTAGCGATTTTTTTAAGTCGGTTCTATTTTTTTTTCAAATATTTTATTTTTTACTTTTTAGTGATTTCTTACAAGTTATATTTCTAAGAATATTATAATTTGTAGTACATAAACCAAAAGTGACGAATAGAGAAGTAAACGACATTATTAAAATTAGATTTTATAACAAATACTTAAGAAAAATGAATAAAATAATTTAAATATTAATATAAGAGCTGTTTACTTAGTTAATTTTTGAATAGGGTCATTTAATATAAATTACTGTCTCATGTTTCTTTTACCACTACCTGTGACCATACCTAAAAATTGTAATGAGGGTAGTCGGTGAATAACGTTTTATTCATACCGAATGTTCATTATTCGAAAATATCAAGTCACTGGTCACCCTGTATACATAAAATTACATATCGGGATAGTAAAAGATATACCTTTTAGCAAATGGGGCTGAACCTATTATACAACTCTATGTTTTAGTTTAAAAAGGGTATTTAAAAAAAGTAAATTTGATTATAAATTTCGCATCCTTTATCGCCCTTATAACTGTGTTTTTTATATTATTATTATTATAAAAAAACGGATAAACTGATTTCAAATCAAAATATATGACACTACCAGAGAAACGCTCTCTACAATTTGGCGTTCGACTCATCAAAATCGGTCGAGCCGTTTAGACAATATGCGCCAACAAATATAAAAAAATATATGTATACATTATACATACAGGTCGAATTGAGAGCTTCCTGCTTTTCTGAAGTTGGTTAAAAATACAGTTAATTCGAAATGGTGACATTTAGCTAATTATTCATTTCAATACTTTCATTTTCTCTTTGTATTTATTAGGTGTTTTGTAATTAACCACATAACCGGTTTGTTATTTTTAGCCAATGTTACCTAAGTTTATGAGTTTCCAATAAAAACTAATTTAGTGCCTAGGTAGTTATCCAAGTTTGCTTAAAATTTAAAATTTATAGTAGTACGTATGGACAATATAATTTTTATGTAGTAAATTGTCGAATTCACTCACTGTGGTCACAACCGATCCCGAAAGGGTTGTCAAAATTTTGCAAGAACGAGTTTCTGCAACTAGTAAATTTCGTATTAAGCATAAGGTAATAGCAAGCACGGATTCTACAGCGGGGTAATGCAGTTAATTACTCCGATCAGATATTTTTTAGTATGAAAATATTCAGTATCTAAACCAAATGCCTAGGCAGAAATAAAATTTAAATCTAAGGTTGAACTCTGGCAAAACCATTGTAAGACTTGTCCAGTAGATAAATTACTTCAGACCTCATGTAATAAAGAATTCTTTCCACATATGTTATGTACATTAATGTTGTTGCTCGTTAGCCTAATTTACAGCTTATGCAATATAAGGTTTGGCCATAAACATATAAGCAAGGGAACCTTTCATTCATAAATACCCGTTTGTTGTGTATCAATCATTGACCATGTGTTAGACAAAGACATATGAGAGAGAGAACGTCAAAATTCCGACTTCAAACATCGCTGTGGAAGATTTCCGACCAGAGAGTTTTTGGAACCAGCGTCGCGGCGGCGGGTCGGCTTTTGTGGAAGATTTAAATTTTAAATTAAATTCAACTTTAACATGTTTTGTATTAAAATGCTTTATTATGTTTATATTTATTTAATAATACTACTGATGCTATAATAAAACAATGATAGAGTGAATCTAAATATTTACACGCTAACGCCGCGATTTTTAATTTCTGAAGCAACAAAAATAGAAAAAATCGGTGAATTTCTTTTACCCGGAACTTCCCTTGTTAGAATTATTTCCTTTCATTAGGAATAGTAAAGTGGAACCCAATTTAGTTTCGTACATAGTCATTTAGTATACTGTCCACAAATATTTTTATTGCGCGCCATTTTGTTCCACCACCACCACCATAGTTCACCAGTTTCTGCCTGAGCCACACTTATATTTTGGGTATAATTTAAATTAAATTGATTTTTTACTTCCCTCGTAAAAGAGAAATACTGTAATCGGTAAAAAATCACCCTCCGATATTTTTTCAGATCTTTACATTACAGGGTCCCTAGATGCCGATAAACATGTTTTCTCAATCCCCTCGGTCTGTCTGTTCGCAGTATAACCAAAAAACAACGTAACCGAATGACTTCAAATGTTGGTGAAAAATTAAGTGTCATATAGGGATGACATGGTAATAGTTAAATAAGGTAAAAATCCAATATGGCAAAACAAAATTGCGGCGTAGTGAAATGTTAAAAAAATGTATTACTAAAAATAATACAATTATCCAATTTATCTAAAATTTTGCACAAAAGTCAAGTATTAGGTAGGAATCAACAGGTAAAATTTTGGTACCAATCCAAGATGGCGGAACAAAAGGGCGGCTTGATAAAATATTTAAAAATTCCGCTTGAAAATACTATTTAATGGACTGATTTCAAATTGTGTGTTATAACTAATTGTGGTATAGAAAAGAACTAGTAAAATTGTGGTACTAATTCAAGATGGCGAAACAAAATGGTGGCTAATTAAATATTTATAATCGTGAAATAAATCACTCTCTTTGGTTTTACATATTTTCCGGTTTTAGCGTCCCTAGAAAAACATGTTTTCTCAATTCTGTCGGTCTGTCTGTCGGTCCGTCCGCCCGCAGCATATCTAAAAAACTACTTGCTACTTTAAATTATGGTCAAAAATTAAGGGTCATATGGTAATGACCGAGGGAATGATCTGGTAACATTCTGTATAAACTCTAAAATGTCATAACAAAATGGCGGCCTAATGAAATGTTAAAAAAATTATTACTAAAAAACTACTTATCCAATTTATCTTAAATGTTGCAGAATAATCAAGTAAGTATTGTGTAGAAATCAACTGGTAAAATTTTGGAACCCATCTAAAATGGCGGTTTAACAAAATATTTAAACATTTGTGTGTGAAAATGTAAAAAAACTATTTAATTGACTCATTTGAAATTGTGTGCTATAACTAATTGTGGTATAGAAGTAGTAAAACTGTGGTATTAATTCAAGATGGCTGTACAAAATGGCGGCCAAATAAAATATACCTAATCGTGAAAAAGAACCCTATTTTGGTAAAATCGAATATGCCGGAACAAGATAGCACCCTAGAGAATCATTAAAAAAATTATTATTAAAAAAAATTATTATTACAGTTTCCTCAAATTTTGCACAAAAAACAAGTGTTACGTGGGAAAAAATCTCGGAATAAACTGATAACATATTGGTATGATTATAAGTTAGCAAAACAAAATGGCGCCCTAATAAAATATTTAAAGAATCAGCCTGGAGAAATTACTCATTACATTAATTTCAAATTCAACATGACGTGAGAAAATGGCGGTGTGTGTCAATGTAAAAAATTCTTATTGAATTTGTTTTAAATTATGCCCAAAAATCAAATGAGGAATAGGTAAAAATCGGTAAAATATCGATAGGAATTCAATATGATGGAACAAAATGGCGCCCAATATAAATGTTTAAAAAATAGTATATATGTGTTACTAAATATACTATGTGCTGAACTAAATTGGGTCACACTTCACTCTTTCTAATAAAAGGAAAGGCTACGATAACGAGGATAAAGGAAATTAAAGGTCATTTTGAATTCATACGTCAATTGAATAAGAAGATTTTTTACACTGAATTTTTTAGACATTTTATTTGGCCGCCATTTTGTTTCTCCGTCTTGAATTCGTACCACAATTTTAACAGTTCATCTCTATAAGACCCTTAATATTTGTTTAAAACTTAAAATTTATCTAATAAGTAGTTTCTTAGACTGATTTTGTTAAAATAATTTATTGGGCCGCCATTTTGATTTGCTGTCTTGGATTAATACCAAAATATTTCAAGTTGATTCCTTGGTTTTTGTGCAAAATTTAAGATAAACTGGATAATTTGTTTTATAGTAATAATTTTTTTAACATTTCACTGCGCCGCCATCTTGTTCCGTCATATTGGATTTTTACCAAAATAATAACAAGTCATATCCATATAACCCCTAATTTTTAATTAAAATGTAAAACCTGCAATTTTATTCACATATTTTTGAGTTCACTCAAGCTAAATTCTCCTAAAACCGTATTTCTCATAATTTTGCTTTAAAATTATTTGAAATAATATAGTAAGTTTATCTTAAAATATTAACAAAGCGTAAAATTAGTTGCAAACTTTAAATTAGTTAACAAACAAATAAAGCATGCCATTACGGTAGGTTTCGGCACTCCTTCCTTTACCTTATAATTATAGAAAAATAAATTCTGCTTTAAAATTATTGGAAATAGTATAATAACTTTTAGCTTAAAATATTAATAAAGCAAATAATTAGTTGCAAATAACAAACAAATTAAACAAGCCATTACCCTAGATTTCGGCAGTTGTTGAAAATATACAACCAACAGCACCCCTAATTTCTAAAATAACATAACAAAACCCTATAGTTACCGTGTTTTAAAAACGAGATTAACGTTTGAATTATTCAATAGACTCTTGCAGTAGCTCTTTATCTCGGAGTCAGACTTAAATACATTTTATAACTAATATGTCTGGCCTCTTCTCAAGCATGTTTTGATCCAATCTCTGTCAGATATTATTTTTAATTTATATCAAGTAAATCTGTTATTAAAAGGATTCACCAAATTAGGGCATTAAAAAATTTATAGATTTTGTCATCCTACTGAATTATACTATTTGCAAAACGAATGTTTTAACCTAGCGAGATGCTGGGATTTAGTAAAAATGTACCATGGACTTGAAATTCGGCACTTATCACGAAAATATGGACATTTAATATTTTCAACTTCTAACTCTGGCCGCCGCGAAATAAAAAAAATCATTACATTTTTTTATTGTAGTACATTTTATCACAGAGCTTTACAGTTGTATCTACTAACATATTAGTATTATAATTACACAACAAACGACTTGTGAAGAATAATAATTTCTCATTATTTGCATTTCTTTTAATTTCATTTCAGAGATGGTAAATGTTACGCTACTGAAATAGGTCGTTCTAACCTTAACCTAACCTACCTGTGAGAGGACAATTCCGCCTTAAAAGTATCCAGTATTCCACAAACTTGACACTGGAGAACCATTTTAAGGACTTTCAAAGAGTTATCTCACCAAAAAAATACAAAATACACTAAATATCCGCAAAAATTACAAATCCCGACTTAAGAAAACAATGCACAACATGAAATACTATAATCCACTCTACGGAGTTTTTATGAATTAATATTGGGTATGGTGATTTAGATCGGCGAACAAACATGAGCGCGACGTTGCCACTGTATGACTAAATTTTTACAACACGAGTTGAGTCAAATGAGTAGTAATTATTACCATAAACAAAAAATTTTCAATTTAATTTAATGATATTAATTTGCGTAACAACAAACACAAAATATTTCTGTTTGCGGAAATGCAACTACAAATGCAAAAGTGTTTCATTAGTAAAGACTTAAATATGAAAACAGAAAATCACATTGGATTATGAAGCTAAATAGGTTAGGAACACACGTAGAGTAGCAATTTTGATGTGTGATTCTCATACAATATAAATAGACATATCTGTTTTTGGTTATATATCTATGGGTTTGGCATATGTGCACAGGGGCAAAACATTAATATAGATAGGGCTAATGTAATCAATTGGTTTGCTACCCTTAAATAGCGAGCAACTGATTTTGTCAAACTGGTCACTTAGTTAATTAGCGGTTTGCAAAATTTAAAAAGAGATTTATCAAATGGCCATTCTGATTTATCCAATTCCTCACTTAAAAGTAACCCCATGATCAAAAGCTAAATCCGCCCTTGGGTAAACTTGCATATACTTGGCTATATCGTCCCCATTTGTTAAAACAGAGTTAGATATCTAGAAGATGTTTAGGAAAGATGGATGTTAAGCCCTCTAGAATGTTGTTTTAGAGTTTGAGAGGTTACAAAGAAAGAATTAACAAATTTTTACTTTTTTACATACCTAGACATGGATTCACGTGAAATGGATCAAGAAATTTAAGGGCATATAATATTTAAATCTCTTCTTAATACAATATTATAACTTTTGTTTTCATTGTTTCTTTTTTCGTTTTTTTGATATTTGTCTGTCTCCGGATTTGTCAAAGCATGTTTTTTTACATTTTTCAACAACATTTTAGCAGTTTATGAAAAGAGGGTTTTGTACACATTTTAACGTTCGCTAATTAGTAAACTATTCTCTAAATTTTGTAAATTTTAGTTTGTATATCTCAAATATGTTTTAATATATAGACGATATTAAACAAACATTTAATTATAACTTGCTATTATGGTCCTTTATATTTTGTGATGTGAAGTGTTCCTTTGTAAAGAACCTATAGGTTATTTTTATTTTTTTTCACCAGTGTTGGATGTAAGCAGTTTTACCATTACCACCACCCCTTATAAGTAAAATTGCTTGATATTATTAATCATATTATAAGTTACTAATAAATAAAAGGCAAGTTTAGGTTTCTAGTTAGTAACCTAGCTTCCCAAACGAAAGAGAAAAAATTGCTTCCTTAAGCAATTTCTTTTTTTAATATTTTAAGATTAACCATCATACCATTATAGTTTTGACCCAGAGTACCCAAAATGAACATTCATTCTATAAAAACTCATAAAAAGGTTTTTATTGGTTTTCCCGATTGCTAACCCTAAACCCCGATTATTTAACCTGCTATCCCGAAATTTACGATACCGAACCTTTCAACACTACCAAGAATACTCGCGGGATACATCTTTTGATACCTCATTTATCACAATCAGGAGAAACTTTTATTTTTACTAGGCTACTTGGATATAAATTAATCGTTTTTTTTTATTTCGGCACTCTAGATTATAAACTAAAAATTTAATATACAATAGTTTACATGTCAGTGTGAAATAAATGACGTGGGTATACTTAGAATGTCACAACGAATTAAAATATGCAAACCTATTGTAGAAACGCTTCGGCAAGACACTCGGTTTATCGGGTGAAATATTGGATGACTGTTCTCGACGTTATGTAATAAGATAAGAGTTTTTCTTTGTGTTGAATCAGGTAGATTAGTCAGTCTTGGGAGACAGAAATTATTGTTACGGGTAGTACGAAATATACGTTGTTTGAAAGAACATTGTATTGATTTTTCGGTTTGAGCTTACAGTTCAGGTGTGGGGTGGTTCACGTCTCTCGTGTATTGCATTTTCTTTTGTTTTAACTGTGTGTGATTAAGTTAAATTAAAGTTATTGTTGATTATGGGTGGCAACTCGCGCAAAAGGTCTCGTAGTAGTAGTTCTAGTTCGCAAGACAGTGATGTTGAGCGTTATCGCAATCGAAAATCTTCCAAACGCGATGATTCTGGGAAACGTCCGGGATCACGCGATTCGGATAAAAGTGGCTCTAGGAAACGTCCGGAATTACGAGCTAGTGACAAAAGTGATTCTAGGAAACGTCCAGAATCGCGCGTGGTAGACCTTCGACGTGAAGAACAAAGCCGTTCGTTTGTGCATTCTCGATCTGTTTCCCCAAGAACTCCTGAATCAGAGTCCACGGAACATAGGTTCAAAAGGCTAGAAAACATGATTAAGGATTTAGGTCGTCAGGCACAGTCTACGGAAAACAAAGAAACTCCAAGGTTAAGTTTTCGCAGCGACTGCATTCCAGAATTTTCACCGGAAAATAATAACCTTACAGCTGAGCAATGGTTGACAAAAATTGACCAATTAAGACAATTAAACAAGTGGGATGAGATAACAACAATTTACCACATGCAATCCAGACTCGTAGGCATGGCGAAAAACTGGTACCACAGTTTGACCAACTATAATTTGACCTGGGAGGAATGGAAAAGCCAAGTAAGAGGAAGCTTTCCCGATCACACCGATTACGCAACGCTTCTACAGACAATGTTAAACAGACGGAAATCTCCAACAGAATCGATGACTACGTATTACTTTGAAAAAATGGAATTACTAAGAACATGCGACATACAGGGGAAGAGAGCAGTATCCTGTCTTCTACACGGTATTGACGACTCCGTAGTACAATATGGCGCTCGGGCAGGGAGATACGAAACACCGGAGGACTTGTATGAAGAATACCTGTCTGTTTTGCGGGCAAACGTGCCTTCAACTTCTGCATCAAGTCAGCCTAAAAAAGTGCGTGATACTGATTTACGTAATGTCATCAGAAGCAAACCTAAAAACAACGTGTTTTTACCAAAATGTTTTAATTGTGGACAACGTGGCCATATTGCAGCAAAGTGTTTTAAACCACGTCTCGAGTACAAACGTTGCAAACTTCTAGGGCACGACGAACACAACTGCCATAAAAACAAGCAGAACAAACCGACGGGTAAGTCAGAAACCATTTTAAACTTAGATTTACGTAAAAATGCCAAATTAAATACTAACACTTGCTATTTTATTGACTGTTACATAAATGATTGTGCCTTTCGAGGATATGTTGACTCGGGTAGCAATGCCGTTACCATACGTGAGTCTGACGTTAGAAATTTAAATCTAGATTTTCACCCAGTACAAATTCGCCTAAGTGGGTTTGCCGGCGGCTCAGTTGTCGTAAGACATAAAGTTTTTATTAATCTTAAAGTTGATTTAGCTGTCGCACCAGTCGAAGCACTTTGTGTACCTGATGCGGCACAAGAAGTGTCTATAATAGTAGGGCAACCGTTTATAAATAGCTCTAATGTCGTTATGGTGGTACGTGGCGGACAAGTTAGGTTATTTAATAAAGATGAAACCTCACTTAGTGAAATTGACACACTGCCTTCGCGTAAAGTTACTTTGTGGGCCAAGGAAGCATCTGTTATTCCTCCAAATCACATTGGACACATTCCACTCTACGCTTCTGAGAATTGTGATGATGTATATATTGATTTACGCTATCGTACTTGGCCAAATAAATTTCATTTAATTCCACGATGCATAACAAATTTAAAAAGCGGTGGTTTAGTACCTGTTTTTAATGCTTCTGATAACGCTGTTGTGTATGAAAAAGCAAGTGTAGCAGAAAAACAAGAACAATATTTAGAATGTTTATCGGTTAAACAAAGCGAATTAACACAATTTACAATGTCTGATATAGAAGATCGCGTAGACAAATGTCTTAAAAATAAAAATAAATTAAAATTACTTGAATTATTAAATAAGTATCGAGATTGTTTTGAAATTAAATTAAGCGAAGTGGGCAAAACTGATGTCGCGGAAATTTCTATAAATTTAACTGACGACACTCCCGTCACATATAGGCCGTATCGACTAGCTTATTCTGAAAGAGAAAAGGTTAGGGAAATAGTAAAAGATTTATTGGAAAATAACATTATTCGGGAGTCAAACTCGCCCTACGCTAGTCCTATATTATTGGTTAAAAAGAAAAACGGAGAAACGCGCATGTGCGTGGACTACCGGGCCATAAACCGTAAGACTGTCAAAGACGTATGGCCCCTACCACATATTGACGATCTTTTAGACAGGCTGAAGGGGGTCAATATTTTACAAGTTTAGATCTTGCGTCTGGTTATCATCAGGTACCAGTAGCTAAAGATTCCGTCTCCAAAACAGCTTTTATTACGCCGGATGGTCATTATGAGTACCTCGTAATGCCATTTGGATTGGTGAACGCACCAGCAGTATTTCAAAGGGCCATTAATCAAATCTTGGGGTCTTTACGTTACACGACTGCCCTTGCATATCTAGATGACATTTTAATACCATCAAACGATGTAATGGGCGGACTAGAGAGTTTAGAAAACGTTCTGGAGTTACTACGTTCCGCACGACTGACCTTAAAATTTGATAAATGTAGTTATTTACAACGAAAAATAAGCTATCTTGGTCACGAAATTTGCCAAGAGGGGATCAAACCGGGTCCAGAAAAGATTCAGTCTGTTGCTGATTTCCCGACTCCAACAGATGTTCACACAGTGAGACAATTTTTGGGGTTGGTAAGTTATTTTCGCAAATATATACAGGGTTTTGCATTAATTGCCAAACCACTTACAAATTTGACAAAGAAAAACACGGTTTTCCCTTGGAACGACGAACAACAGCAGGCTTTTCAAATTTAAAGACAAAATTGACATCCCATCCAACATTAGCTATATACGATAGGGAAGCTCCGACTGAAGTCCACACGGATGCCAGCAAATAGGGTCTTGGTGGAATACTACTTCAAAAACAGTCCAATGGCGCGTTAAAACCTGTTCAATATTTTAGCAGGGCGAATACCAAAGAAGAACAAGTGTATCATTCGTACGAGTTAGAAACTTTGGCAGTCGTTAGTTCTCTGAATAAATTTAGGGTTTACCTTGTAGGAATACATTTTAAAATAGTAACAGACTGCAATGCTTTACGCACGACTTTAACCAAACGAGACCTGATTCCCCGCATAGGAAGGTGGTGGTTAACAACGCTGTCTCATGTTGATGCGCTTAGCAGAAATCCAATTGAGTCGAACGTCGACTTGGATATATTGCACGTTAATGTATCCGACGAGGATTGGATTTTGGCGGCGCAGCTACAAGACGAAAGGTGTAAGCACTTACTCGAAGTTTTGCAGCGAACGCCCACCAGCAAAGAGGGAACTCATATACACAAAGAATATTGCCTCAAAGAAAACCGATTATACCGGAAGACTCAAAATGGCCGACGATGGGTATTCCCAAAGGCATCCCGCAGGACCATTCTCATGTATTACCACGATGGACTAGGACACTTTGCAGTTGATAAGACCATCGAAGCCGTAAGCAAAACATATTGGTTTCCTTCTATGAGGAAATATGTTAAAAACTACATATCGTCCTGCCTGGGATGTATGTATAATAAAAAACCATCGGGTATGACGCCAGGAAGCCTGCATAGCATTGAAAAGAAAGCGATATCCATGGACACGGTACATATAGATCATTTGGGGCCATTTGTTAAAAGTAAAAAGAAGAATAGCTATTTATTCGTAGCAGTGGATGCTTTCACTAAATTTGTGTTCTTAAAAGCAGTACCTAACACGAAAACTGAACCAGTGACTAAGTTTTTGAACGAAATAATAGAAACCTTTGGAGTCCCACGGAGGTTTATATGCGACAGAGGGACTGCCTTCACAAGCAAAGCATTCACCGAATATTGCTTAAAATTTGGAATCAAACGGGTTCTATGTGCAACGGCCACACCGCGTGCCAACGGGCAAGTTGAACGAATTAACCGAGTTGTTCTCTCTTCATTATCTGCTAGTGTTGATGATGAGAGGTCTTGGGATGATAAAATAAGCATGATTCGATTTGGAATCAACACAACTATTAGTACCGTTACGGGAAAAACACCGTATGAAGTATTTTTCGGATATCGACCACGTGGAGTAAACGACTCATTTTTGACGACAGAGGTTCAACATGAAGAACCTTCAAACCTTACTGAGGTCCGAGCTAACGTAGCTGAAAAGATAGCCAAGAAGCAGGCTGAACAAAAAGGATCGTACGATAAACGACATGCTAAACCTAAACGTTACGAAGTTGGCCAACAGGTAGTTGTCGAACGAAACAAAGGTTCGAACGATGGGCAAAGTCGAAAGCTCGAGCCACGATATCACGGCCCATTTACGATCACGGCAGTTCTCGATAACGATCGATATGTCGTGGAAGACTTGAAGGGGGCGAAACGTTCGCGAAACCCGTATAAAGGGGTTTGCCCCTCTGAAAAGATTAAAATTTTTAAAACAGTTGTGAGTTCTGACGATTCTAAGGATGAATCGGAAGATTCACCTGTTTAGGTTATTTTAATAAACTAATTTTTATTTTTATTTTTATGTTTCAGAAGCGGGTAAGTCTGTCTTCCCGAGGACGTGAAGATGTCAGGTTAGGTCGACTGTAGAAACGCTTCGGCAAGACACTCGGTTTATCGGGTGAAATATTGGATGACTGTTCTCGACGTTATGTAATAAGATAAGAGTTTTTCTTTGTGTTGAATCAGGTAGATTAGTCAGTCTTGGGAGACAGAAATTATTGTTACGGGTAGTACGAAATATACGTTGTTTGAAAGAACATTGTATTGATTTTTCGGTTTGAGTTTACACTATATTGGGTGTCCCATAGTCCCATTTAAAAATTAAAAGCTAGCAGCGGAAGTTCGGAAAAATATTTAGTTATAAAATAACAATATTTATAACAAATAAAACCGACTTAAAAAATGCACTTAAAATTGAAAAATGATATTTTATTTCAACTGGAAAATTTTACTCTGTAAAGTTGGTACCAGACTTATTCTTGATAACTTAATAACAAAAATATATTTATATACTGCGTGTTTTGATCTAATACCACGAGTATAGTCTCTTACTGTTTTTATTAGTTTGGCGCCGACTTCAAAGAGTAACATTTTCCAGTTGAAATAAATATTTTTTTTTGTGAATTTTTTTGAAGTCGGTTTTATTTTTTTAAAAACATTTTTATTTCACCCTTTTTAGTTCTATATATAGATTTTATTGTAGAAGTCAAGTTTAATAAATAGCCACTGGGTCCACTGCATGTTATGTAACATGTCTTATTATTAGGTAGTAACATGTCTTATTATATAATATATTATGGTAGCATACATAATTTTTCTTCTTGACAGAATGTTCATATATTGTTCAATATAACATCGATTAAATAGTTTAAAATGGCGTCATTTTTTAAAATGCTTGCTACGGGACCAATCCGGTAACATCCTGAATATTCCTAGAAAATTTCATCCAAATTGGTCAAACCATCGCGGAGTAATCCATGTACATATATAAAACAACTAATACTATAGCATCGATTTGATAACCTCCGCCTTTTCGGTTAATAATATATGGCAACGCTCTTATGGTATAAAAACTACACTTCGTTATATCATTTTCGACATTCTTAAGAAAGTAAGATACAATAAAAGCACAATGAGATACTGGAATATCATTTTGTAAGAAGAGAGCACCAATGCATTGATGGAAAGGCTTAACATTCAAGGATTAGGGTGTTTCTAACAGCAGAAATGGATTTCTGGTTTGGGCTCCCTTCGACCTGAATTTCTGGGTACGTGCCTGTACGTACACCCTGTATAATGTATCTTCGTCAAATGGGTAGCTTACTACTAGGTTTGATACCTTTATCTCTAAAGATACCTAAGGAATTTGAGAAAAACCCTGCCATAAGAGGGATTGTGTTAGAGAGAGACGGAAAACGCTCTATCAGTGGAGTCGATGGGAATACATTGCCTCTTATAGCAGGGTTTTTCTCAAATTTTTCGGGTATCTTTAGAGATAAAGGGATCCAACCTAGTATATTCATAATCAGCAATTTGACGGACATATATTATACAGGGTGTTCCATTTAAAATAAAAAGGTTGATGCTTATTTCGCTGATTTCCGATGCTCATTTTTTTTCTTCTTATGAATTCTGTCGGTTCGGAACAAACCATTCAACTTTTGTATTCAAGGTTTTTTATTTCTCTTATAATAAACGTGGTAGTCGCTGTCTAAATATATGGAAAAACCCTGTACAACATATTATTGCATAAATGTTATACTAATGCAAAGCAATACACGAAAAGTTCAAAACTACAGTTCAAAAACAGGCGCACTGCAAATTTATAACAAAAATGTAATTTATGGTACAAACACGATCTATTTAAGAAAATATATGACTGTTTTATGTGTGTGAGTTATTGACGAAGCTATATAAACTTATATTAGATAAGTATTTGTTAATTTCTTTTCTTTTGTTCTATGTTAGAATTTTAACAATAGTAAGTAAATTACTTAAAAATAGTATTAGTTTAAATTTAACAATAAATCAATAGTTATTTCTGAGGGTGGGCTAATTTAGTTTCTTGTTTTTACTAGCCTTTTTTATATTCTGCCTCGCCACAATTTTTCTGTCTACGCAAGTGATTCACGCAACAAAATATTATGAATTTACTTTCCGCAACATCCCACTATTCCGCTAGAGGCAGACCATTTTTTTTTGTTTAAATTAATTTATAAATCAATGTTATAAACAATAATAATTTAATAACATTGTATTTGGCCGCCATATTGAATTCGTACTACAATTTTACCAGTTCATCTCTATATAAAACTGAATTAGTGCACAAAATTTGAAATCAGTATAATAAGTAGTTTTTCAGGACGAGTTTTTAAAATATGTTTCGCCATCTTAGACTCGTACCAAAATTTCAATAGTTCTACCTAATATTTATTTTGGATTTTTATAAAAATCTTAGCATTTAATCCCTGAATGACCTTTAATTTTTTACCAAAATTTGTTGGTAGTTTTTTAGCTAGACTGCGAACAGTCCGACAGGCAGACACACCGACGGGCAGACAAACCAACAAACAGGCAAACAAAGCGGCGGAATTGAGAAATCGTGTTTTTTAGCATCTAGGGATTCCCCAACGTGAAGATCTGAAAAAAATTCGGAGGATGAATTTCGAGATGAATTTTTAAGATTATCTTACCAGGGAAGTGAAAATCGGTAAATTTCTTTACCCTGAACTTTCCTCGTCCCTTTTATTAGGAATAGTAAAATATGGTCCTACTTAGTTGGGAATATAGTCATTTAGTACCTACGTACCGGTTGAACGAGGAATCAGGAAATATGTAACAGGTCGCAATATTTTTAGTGTTAAACATATTAATTTGACAAACGTAGATAATTCGATATAATGCAAAATCATAATGAATAGACAATTATAAGCTACATTCGGTTTTTACTCTTTTATTTTATATAGGACACTGTGTTTTTATAAATTATCTTATTCAAGCTTTTCAATGATATATCACAAGTTAACTATTGTTTTAAAAATGGCGACTTTTTTAAATTTTAAACATGTTCGCTTTATGTAGAAAATACATTCACTATTTATAAAATACTTGTTTTAAACAGTTCAAAAGAAACTTATTACTTAAATTTTTAGAACATTGATCTAAAAATCGCTATCGGTAATAATATATTTTTTCATTTTTTTTCAGTTCTTGGTTTAGTGAAAGAGTAATTTAGTTATAGTTTATAGTTTATATTATAGTTATAGTTAGTCCAGTATTTTTAAGGGCATCTTGTATACTTTTTGCTGACAGTAATTTTCTCTGTAAAATGTCTGTCTAAAGATCGCATGTCAGCCTTTATTTTTATGATGGCGATAAAATAGCCAGTTATTTTTTATTTTGCCCCCATATTGACTTTTTTAAATAACTGCTTTATCGTCATCTTGAAAATAACAGTTAACATGCGATATCTCTTTAAAAAGGTAATTTAATTGAGAAAATTATTGCCAGATAAAAACCCAAAACCATTTTTGGATCAAAATGTTCTAAAAGAACTAACCAAGAAGCTTATTTTAGACTGTTTTAATCAAGTATTTTATAAATAGAGACTGTATTTTTTCATATGTTTAATTTAAAAAAAATGGCTCTTCAACCGCCATTTTGAAAACAAAAGTTAACTTGTGAGATATCATTAGAAAGCAAAATTTAATATGAACACAATAGTCTATTTAAAATAAAAATTAGGTGTCACTTCTAGTAAAACCGTAAGTAGTTTTTAGTTGTTTTTTGTTCACAAATTTTGCGTCGTATTGAATTATATAAGTCTGCCAAATTTCAAACTCAAAATGTTTAAAACTAAAAAAACGGCGGCATGTTACATGTCTCATGTATCACCCAGTATATAAATTATGTTATATTTTAATTTTGTAGACAAAAGCAGTGATTCTTTAGAAAGGCGTTTCTGGACAATTGGGTAAAACAAATCTGTAAAGGAACTTAACCGGAAGTTTCCCCTGAATCTTTCCTTTTGTCTACAAGAGTGAAAGAAAATACAATTTATTTCTGTTACGAAATACTATGCCGGATCTAAATAAGCTCAACTTCACTATTCCTATATAAAAGGAAACATCCATAACGAGAAAACTTCGGGGTAAAAGATTATGCCGATTTTTTATACTGTTTTTTTCTTTGAATGTTTTTAGTAGGCCGCCATTTTGTCTACCATATTAAATTTGTATCAAGATTTTATCAGTTTTTTCCTAGTTCACTCTTGATTTTTGGACAAAATTGAAAATTATTGAATAAACAGACTTTTCTACGCTGATTTTATTTGGTATTTTTTGTGAAATATATTATGACCTCGAACCACACAGTGTATATATATATATAGATATGCAAACTGTAGATTTCACAAAATGTCTAAATCAATATTTGGTCGCCATTTTGTCCTAACATCTTGGATTCGTTCTAGAATTGTATATTTTATTCAGTTTAGTCCTATATTACATTTTTGCGCAAAATTTGGGTAAATTGGATAACAATTTTTTAACATTTTACTAGGGCGCCGGCCGCCTTTTTGTTCGGCCATATTAGATTTTATCAGAATATAACCGATTCATCCCTATATGACCCTTAATTTTTGACTAAAATATGAAGTAAATCGGGTAAGGTTTTTAGCTTTGCGGCGAACTGACAGACAGACCGCCGGCATTGAGAATACATACAATACTTCATTCTTATAAGGGAATTATTAATCACACGCGTAACCGATTCCTATAACTTAAACTTTTTTCCGCAAAGTGGTCTATAAAGTTTGAAATTTAGAGTTATATCTTAATAAAATTTAACCTAGTTTAAGAATCAAAGAACCCATTTTTTTCTGATCGAGTAGGACTTTTTGATTTAGCTTTTTCGATGACTAATTGTATATCAGTTTATTACAACTAACGAATGCTACGAAAAGACTCATTATTCGAGTAAAGAAATAAAAATTTTCTTTGCAACTTTTACTACAATCTTACAATGGTAGGTTTTTTAAAACTGTAAATCAAAAAAAAGTTATTTTAACCAAAATTGTATGTGGGTATGTAACTTTTAGACATAAATAAGCACTTCTAAGTTCGTCGTTGATTGTAAAATATCTTTCTACTACGTAGTATAGCAATCAGGACAACTTTTGTGTCTTCGGAGAATAAAACAATTAAAAAGATATATTTGCGAATATGTATTATGTTTTAATTAACTGTCACATTAAAAGAAATATTGCGGTTAAGTAATCGTGTGTTAATTATTTAAGTGTATTATATCACAGATAACAGCCACTTATGATTCAATGGACGTTTTTGATTATTTTATACATTCTTGATCGCAATAATTGATAATGAAAATGATATTATGTTTTTCAAATCAACGCGAACGCATAAACTTTTTAAAAAATTAACATATATACTCGTTTATAATTGCATTAAAAAAACGAATAGTTAAAATATATCAGCTTTTTGAAAATACTGGTGTTACACCACCTTGACCTTTTAATCTAAATTTCAAATTAACTGCAACATAAAAATTTTCATCTTGAAAATGTTAGGAAGAAATTCATATATATAAACCCATGATTCTTATCAGTTACTTTATAACAAGAATATATCTGACCACAAAATGTTGACTAAAATATTTTTTTTCTCATGTCTGCTAGTTGCAGCGCTAAGTCTTCCTTTAGTTCAGAAATCTGAAAATCAAGTCCAAATTCTGGAACAGAAAAAAGAGATTCATCCCGATGGATACAATTGGTCTTACATTTCTGAAGATGGTTCCAACCAACAGCAATCGGGAGAACTAAAACAAATTGGAGAAAATTCCGGGTAAAAGCAAGGAAGTGCATCATGGACCAGTCCAGATGGTAATCAGCATAAAGTTGATTACACAGCCGATGAAAACGGTTTCCAAGTTCAAAGCTCTGATCTGCCTGTTGGCCCTCCAGTACCTAAAGCTATTTTGAGAGCTCTCGAATGGATTGAAGACCATCCTCCACCACATAAGAAATTAAATGAATCATGAGAAAGATAGATATGTATATTTAGATTCACTATATTACTAACACAGCAAACTAGGATCTAGTAACTTATAGCCCCGTAATACGTTTTGTAGTAAACACTTCTAAACATGTAAGAACTTTAGAAAATTATTTCAATGTAAATACTATACAATATTTTATATATATATATATATATATATATATATATATATATATATATATATATATATATATGTAATATCAGTGTTGTTCAATCATTTTCTTATTTACATATATAGTCATGTTTCAATTTTTTAAATAAAAGTGGTTAAATTGATAATACTCCGAAATGACTGCAGGGATGCCTGTCGAATACTAGAGCTGATCCTGTGAAACTCATCGCTATAATTGTAGTTTAAAATGTTATGCCAGTCGGATGTAAAACAGTTTAAAGTTGAATTTAATCTGTGGAACTGGTTGACAATTAAGTATGGGTACTGGTTAATAGCAATAATCAAAAATGCCCGCTATTACATAGGCATGTATAGGGTAGTAGACCAACAAAACCGGTTGACTATCCTTCGTCCCCAGGAGGGAATAGGTCAAAATTTGTTTAACCCAGTGGTTCTTAACCGTTTGTCCGTGGACCACTGGTCATTATAAAATTATTAAATAAGTGACAACGACGCGTTTTTAAAGAGCCGGTAGCATGTTCGGAGCCGAGGCGCGACGCGGAGGGTGCGCACCGTATACCTCGCTCAGTTCGTTCCGTTAGGTTTTGTTTCAGTCTGGATATTATAAGTTGTTATGAGCGCTTGCCTTATTTTTGATTCTCAATTTTGACGGTAACATTTGGACAAAATCGTTGGAGACTACGAAAGTCTAGAAAATAACTGCTTTTGATTTTAATACGTAAGTAAAATAAAACGTTTTTTTGTTCCTTAAGTCACACTCACAAATTAAAGCTACATTTACATTCAACTTCAACTCGAATTTCTTATGAAATTTGCTGGCTTGGCAACAGTGTGGTGTAATTTACATTAGACAAAATTGGAAGTGCACTTTAGAGTTGACTTCGGACTGAACAAAGGAGTTGCGGATGGCAAGCAAAATGTCAAATATTTAGGTTATAATTTTTATTTTAGTTAACACAGTTCTTAAAATTTTTACACATCCAACATTTAATCAAATATTTGTGTGTCAATTCAAAAGGCATAGCCAAGACTAGGGTAGACATAAACTAGTAAAATCAGAACCAAACAGCGTAAAAAATGTTATTAAACAATCTTCTCGCTCTAATTTAATGTATTTTACATACATATCTTAAGAAATAATAAAATTAAATAAATACAAAATTGGATCAGCTGATCAGGAATATCATTTCTAATGTAAATGCATTTTTTCGAAATGTCAATTTCAACTTGGACCAGTGGCGTAGCTAGAAGCCATGAGGCCCCGGGGCAAAAATTTTTTGGGGGCCCGGCTCTCATAAATATATTTAGGAATATAAAATATTTATCTAAAAAAAATTGTTTATTGTCATGAAGGCAGAATAAAAATAGGTAACAGATATCAAAAATTGTTCTATTCCACAAATATTTATTAAACATTGTTAACAAAGTGTGATACACTAGATAAATGGTGGTACTAAACAAAATAATTTTAAGTTGGTAGGTTTATTTACAAATAAATAATACATATTGTAAACCATATATATCAGGTGACCTATCCTATAAATAATACTAAATAAAAAAATAAACCAAAATAAAATTAAAAATATCTTTTTCTTGCTTTTTTACTGGCAAATTCATTAATTATATCTTTTATATCGATATTTTTGGCCTCTTCATTCTTTATTGATAGTAAAGCAAGACCACTTAATCGACCTTGGCCTGTAGTGGACCTAAGGTAGTTTTTTATAAGATTCAACTTATTAAACGATCTTTCAACAGCAGTGGTTGTTACAGGCAACATAAGGTAAACTTCACTTAAGTCGCTCTCAAGTATACCATAGTTACCTAAAACTATATTAAAATATTCGTTAACTGTTAAATCTTCTTTAAGGTCAGTCTTACAAATATCTAATAAATTAATGTATTGAAATATTAGCTTATTTAAATCAAATATTTCAAGATATTTATTAAAAATGACTGTACATTTATTTCTAATGCATGTTTCGTCGCAACTAAATATAGTTTTTGGAATAAGTAAATCGAACGAATTTTTTTTCATGCTCTCAAATCGGTTAGTAATTTGTGTTAAAACACGGTCCACAACAAGATTAAAAACCTTAACTTTAAATAAAATGTCAGTATTACTAAATCTGTATTCGCTTAAAAGTTCATCAAAAAGTTTTTTAACTTTTGGTTGACGTATTTGCCTAAATTCCGTTTTAATACTCCATTTGTTGGCCAGGTCCACAACTTCATCCTTTAAAACTTCATAGGAAGATCTTAATACGGTAAGGCTCTTTTTCACTTGTTCTAAAACAGCCACAGATTCACTTAAATCAATATTTCTCTTTTGCAGAACTTCTGACGCGAAATTAACTTGTGTAAGTATTTTATACAGCATTGTTCAAATAAATACAAAATCAAAACAGCACATTTGTTTCTTAATAGAAGATGCTTCTTCTCTTTCATATTTTTTGTGAGATTGTAACTCTATTTCTGTTAGGGATTTAATAATATGAAGAAAACGATGCTTGATAGCACTAATAGAAGATATTCTTCTTGACCAACGAGTTGGATTTAATGTTTTTAGAGTGGTTTTTGATTCACTGGTAAAAGATACTAACAGGTCCCATCTTTTGATACTTAAAGCAAAAAAGAAATATATATTTTGCAAAGTACCAAAATATTTTGAGACCTCTTTACAACAATTTACTGCATCGTTTATTACCAAATTTAAGTTGTGACTTGCACAATGTATATATTCGGAATTTTGTTGAACTCTATTAATTTGAGCATTTACTCAATTATAAGCTCCACTCATCACACTGGCTCCATCGTAGCCTTGCCCGTAATATTTTTCAATAGGAATATCTAGGCTTTTTAATATATTTAGAACTTCTTGAGTCATTCCTGCAGCAGAATGATCTCTTAGCTGGAAAAATCCCAAAAAGGTTTCTTTTATCTCAAACTTCTGCGGTAGTTCGAATAACGATACCTTGAGTGGTATCAAGAAGCAAAGAAAAAAATGTTGCGGAATTTATTTGTTTTGTTAATTCGAAAGTAAGTTTTTTGAAAGGCAATCTATTAACTCATTTTGAATAGTCGGGCTAAGATATCTCACAGGTCCAGAAGGCATTTGCACCACCTGTTTCATAATATCATCATAATCTGACAAAAATTTTACTTGAGCCATAAAATTTCCATTAAAATCGTTTTCACGGTGAACACGAAATGATAAGGAACATTTTGCCAGAAGTAATGTTATTTTGAATAACCTTTGCAACACCATTTACCAGAACGATGCTTGAAATCTTACTTTTTCTTCTAGGTTCTTGTTAATACCACGATTTTTTTCTCCACAAGTCATGAATAGCGCAAGCTTCAATATGAGCGTTACTTTTGCTGTGTTCTTGTTTCCAATCTCTTAAGCCCGTTCTCCATGGACTGCACAATTTGGAGAAAAGCCAACAAGATTCACAATAGGCAGGATCTAGTACAGTTGAATTGCACAGCGAAGGACGATTGACAGGGTCGTATTTTGTAGTGGAAGAATAATACCTTTCACTAAAACTGCGATAATGTTGGTTCAAGTCCTTGGGAAATAGACCTTTAGGTCTGTTGGGTGCAAGACTAATAATTATCTTTTTATCTTTATCAGTAAGAGTTTTGCTCAAGTAAAATCCAAGATCGCTAGATACACTAGAATTAAAATTAAAAGAGCCTGAAGTGCTAGGAATGGAACTGCTGACAACCTTATCAGTCTCAGTACAAGGTAAAAGTTCTTTAGAGGGGGAACAAGTAACAAATGTTGATTCACTTGTTTCGGAAATATCGACATTTCCTTGTCCTTGTACAAAAAAATGAGAAGCAGAAACTTTAAAACAATTATCTGTTTTGGCATGTTTTTTTAATTTTTCTTCTTTTTGTAATTTTAATTTTCGTTTATGTGCCCCAGATTTATATTTTCGTTTACCTTCCATTCCTAATATTTTTTGAGCGGTTTATACCGCAGTCTGCTGAGTCTGCAAAGAAAAGAATACGCAACCATTTCTAAATGCAATAGACAGTTGTGGTCTTTTAGAAAATAACTGCGGGTTTACCCTGCGACGTAATGGACAAACGTACATTTACACAAATAAAAAAATAAACCCGACTGCCAATTCTTGTAAGAGGGTTTGTTACAAAATATAAACATGTATTGCAATAGCATGCGCTTAAATGAAGTATTAGATAGGCAACTAAAGGCGTGCGACTGCATGACATTTTGTAATTTGGAACAAACCCTTTTACTAAAACTGGCAGTCGGATTATTTTTTTTAATTTATTTTTTTTGGGTGGGCTCAGCAGTGTGCAGGGAGGAGGGTTGGTGTCACGAGATGAACGCGATGCCGCGATATCACTATTAGCAAACAAAAAAAGAATCATTCAAGTCGCTTCATATCTGAGGAAGTTATGCCTAGACAGGCATGATAAAAACAACAAAATAGCACCTATCTTCAGCAATATTAAATTTTTTATATAGTCTATAGCACTCTCTGGACTCAGGGGAATCCAATTAACGATACGACTTATGTCAAGATCAGTTCAGCTGTTTGCTCTTTAGCGTGGCACATACATACATACCTACAACACACATATACAAACATAGTCCCCATCGAAAAACAATACCTTCGTACCGTAGGCAGTTGGGTAAAAAGAAATAATATCACTAAAATTACGTTTGTGCATTACAACGCTAGGCAACCCGCCCTAACTCTCAAATATGAGGAGCCGAAGACCGCGTAAGTTAACGGCGGCGACGGTATTAAGTGATGTAAAAGCTTATTTCAATTTAATATTAGCAAAGTTTACTGAAACAAATAGTAATAGTATTAAGTAGAGAATATTCAATTACTTAATACAATTGAATCTGATTTTTAAAATACCTAATTTACTTTTTAAATTATATAATTAAAAAGTGACTTACCGTATTTTCTGTTAGGCACCTTATTAATAATTACTGGCGCAATATAATATGTATTACTATATAAAATATATAAATACCACTTCACTTAATTCATATTCGACACATCTATTAAATTTTACAGTTTTTCTTTACACTTGAAATTTTTAAAGGACAGCGTGTGAGAAACAACTTAATTTTTAATGTGCCTAATTAGGTTGGACTTTGAAGCGAATGTAAATATAGCTTTAGTCTGCTGAGAAGCAGCGTCATATGTTAGTTTGTCTTGATATGTTTTGTAATTGCGATTTACTTTATACCCAGTTCCAAGGGTTTGTCATTAAAACACGTATGTTTCATGGATTTTATTTTTCTAACACCCTTTTATTGGATACACTTTGTATCTAACTAAAAACTAACTAAAAATGTAAACAAATCTAGGATTTCGATGTTAACCTTCTAATTGTCGTATCGATTTTAAATTTTCTACGTAATTTGGGTGACAAAACAATAATTTTGTATCGTCAACCTGTTCAATGGTATCAACTGGTACCCGTAGACTTTAATTTCTAATTGAATGGATTTGGAATTTTGCAAGTGTATCTAATTCGGATGACAATAGAATTTGGTACCATGAAGCTGAACTAATCTGGTGTGGTGGCAATAATTGACCAGCAGCATTTCCAGCCACCATTATGCTAGTCAAGATCGTGAATAGTTCTGAACTCGTTCAACCCTTCTGAAGTTCCTCGGTACTATTACTTTTTTGGCGCCAGGATCATCCGCTATGTTGGTTTCATCATAATTATAGATATTTTGAGGACCTGCATTTAAAAAAGAGTATTCTATATTATTATTAAAAAATTCCAACACATCGGCTTTGTCCACATATCGGGCCCGGTTTGTGGCCATCCGCACTGAGAGGTTGTTCTTTTTACCGAATTGTCAACAAAATCCTCTCATGGACAATCGTCTTTAAATACCCTCACTACTCTTCCTTGTTGATCCAAATATGTTTTAACTACGGTGCGAATATTAAACTTCGTCAACGGAAAGCTCCAATTGGATGCATCTTTTGTTATATCTTCTAAAACATCTATTTACAAGAGTGACTCGTGGGATTTTAAACTCTTTGGCTGCTAGTTGTTTGACATGCCATTTTTGACGGCATGCGCTGCATTTTGCTCATAATTCCGGGTTCTCGGCGTTTTTACATAATTTTTTACCATTTTATCCAGTTAATACTTGTAATAAATGAGAAACGTAGAAAAAACAACAACAAAATATATGACCCGAAAAAAAAAACTAAAAACAAAATGGTTGAGTCCGAGGTGACAAAGTTACTCCGGGATGAAAAAGTATTATTAGGATAGGAAGATTTTTTTTTCGTGAATATCATATGTCCTGAGTAACTAAAAGTTATCTATTTTTTGAAGTAGTATTTATAATAATAAATTCGAGCTTCTTAGAATAATACCTTCAAGTGCCTGGTTGAGGTCAAAATTGGGAAAATTATGAAAAATATCATAAACTCAAAGTAAGTGATTTATCTTGACTTTTTCCTTCACATGGCTGTGTAGCTTAAAAATCAATACCAATAAACTCATAAAATCCACGAAAAATATTCAGTCGAGCTTAACCACGCTAACGCACATGTGCCCTAGTTTACGTTGACACTGGCATGGCGCCGCTATAAGTCTGCTGTTCCTGTTACGAAGTTTAGTTGCATCGGTTCGGTTCTGTCCCCTTATGAGCGTCTATTAAGCAGTGAACGTGTAATTATTTATTTGTATGAAAAATGCCGACATGCGAAAAAACAATGAATGTAAGGTATTTGTAGTACCAGAACTTAGATGCAACATACTACCAACTTATAGTTATAAGAGAATATTTGTGACACAAATAATTAACAGAAGATGAGAATAATGGGAAAGGCCCGAGTATAAGTAAAGTATCTCAAAAAGTTCTATTAGTATTGGAAAATATTTAACAAAAAACTTCATTACTCGTGGTAAGCGAACAAAAGATTTCTCGGTTAATTCAAGACTAGTCGAGAGGTTTAGAAATTTGAAAAAAAAACATTAGATCTATATATAATAAAAAGTGTTTAGAAAAGCTAGGGAAATTCAGACAATCAAGTGAAAAACTTTTTGATATTGCGATCTGAAAGTGTAAAGATTTTAATTTGTGCAAATGTAAAAACAGTCCTTAAAACAGAACAAGAATTTTTAAAAGACCAAAGAACATATAGAAAAATGTTTATCGGAATTATCGATGTTCAATTGACAAGGGTAATATAAGAACGTAAGCATAGAAAAATCAAAGCAAAAAATGAACTAAAGAACCAAAGAGACTTAAAACAATTAGAGCATGCAGCAAAAGTTAATATTTTAAACACAACTTGTCAAGCTCGTTAACAAGCGAGTTTGATTTTCCATCAGCTTCAAAAGGAATAAGAACGGACCTGCGAGAAATGGATTTCAGAAATTTAGCACATGCTTGTAATCGCCCTGGAGTTCCCTTCTAGCAAATGCTGTTCTGTAAGATCTCGGTGTTGTCACTAGTAGTCTTCGAAAATATTGAACCGAAGTAAATTGAGGCCAGGGCGAAAAAGACGAAGAACGGGGGTAAAAAAAGAATCAATCAAGCAATTTGAGAAAGGACAAAACACTGCAGACGGAGAAAAAAGAAAGCAATTATAATAAGAGACACGTCTTAGAAGAACATATTGTTCTAAATGTCGATCTATGCACCTGATAACGGCATTGGTCAGAGTGGAAATTTTGCTTGAACAATAATGACATCTTTGTTAGCACCCAGGCTACCTTCACACTGATTATTGATTTCCTTTATTTTGTGGTGTAAAATCCGAAAATAAGTTTCTTCTTAAATCATGAATCCACCGCTAAAATTTCGTAAGTATGTTTTTCCTGTATACGTTGCACTCATAATAGGATATACACCCTATACTATTGTAAACTTTGGTTGATATAATAATCATGTCGAGTTTTAACTTGTTTAAATTATCTAATAACTCGGTAAATTATAAAGGTCGTCAGATGTCAGTTTCATTTTTTATTTAGACTTATAAAAGTTAGGATCTGAGCTTGCAATAGTGAGAATAATATTTTTTAATCCGTATATTCTAGTAATTTTTATATTTGGTATTCAAAACTTACAGCTATATCATTATATACTGGAAATAATATAAATTGAAACCAACTTATATCTATAAATATACCACTATATTTAAAGTTTCTTAAATATTAGTACAGGCAAGTTAGATATCTGGCCAATCTTCGAAATAAAGGAATAAAACGATATCTTGTTTGACTCTATAGCTTTTTCTAATCACCAGTTTTTCTTTGGTTTGTTTCAATACAACTGAAAAGTAAAAAAGTAAAAAAAACAGCAAATTTTATTCTTTTCTCGTCCATTGCATTTATATATATATATATATATATATATATATATATATATATATATATATATATATATATATATATATATATATATATATATATATATATATATATATATATATATATATATATATATATATATATATATATATATATATATATATATATATATATATATATATATATATATATATATATATATATATATATATATATATATATATATATATATATATATATATATATATATATATATATATATATATATATGATATATATATATATATATATATATATATATATATATATATATATATATATATATATATATATATATATATATATATATATATATATAATATATATATATATATATATATATATATATATATATATATATATATATATATATATATATATATATATATATATATATATATATATATATATATATATATATATATATATATATATATATATATATATATATATATATATATATATATATATATATATATATATATATATATATATATATATATATATATATATATATATATATATATTTATATATATTTCTTCGAAATAAAGGCATAAAACGATATCTTGTTTGACTCTATCGGTTTTTCTAATTACCAGTTTTTCTTTGGTATGTTTCAAAACAATTGAAAAGTAAACAGCAAATGAAACAATTTTATTCTTCTCTGGTCCATTCCATATATATATATATACATATATATATATATATATATATATATATATATATATATATATATATATATATATATATATATATATATATATATATATATATATATATATATATATATATATATATATATATATATATATATATATATATATATATATATATATATATATATATATATATATATATATATATATATATATATATATATATATATATATATATATATATATATATATATATATATATATATATATATATATATGCAATGGACCAGAGAAGAATAAAATTGGTTCATTTGCTGTTTTTTGTTTACTTTCCAATTGTTTTCAAACATACTAAAGAAAAACTGGTGATTAGAAAAAGCGATAGAGTCAAACAAGGTATCGTTTTATATTCCTTATATTTCAAAGAAATGTATATAAATATATATGGTTATATATATGTATATGTATATATATATATATATATATATATATATATATATATATATATATATATATATATATATATATATATATATATATATATATATATATATATATATATATATATATATATATATATATATATATATATATATATATATATATATATATATATATATATATATATATATATATATATATATATATATATATATATATATATATATATATATATATATATATATATATATATATATATATATATATATATATATATATATATATATATATATACAGGGTCTTTCTTGGGGAATCAATATTTAAGGAGGTGATTTTTAGGTCTATTTTAAGAAGAAAACTTCGTATAAACATATGTCCTAAACGGTGTAAATTATAATTTTTCGATAATATCTCGAATACCACTCTAGATATTGTAGTGAAATTTGGTATAGAGATACTATGCATCTAGTGGAATTTTTTGATGTAGAACATTTTTTTTTATTTCCACCAGTGGCGTCGGTACGGAATCCGACCTGCATATTTTCCCAGACATTGATGGTACGCCACTGATTTTTTTTAAATAAAAATTATTTTTGAAATTATATTATATCAAGAGCGCTTTCCTGGTAGCGTCATACCAGATAGGCGAATATTTGCAAATGTGCATAGAAGGTTGACTGAAACAGGTACATTCAAGCCAAATAATCAATTAAAAGGGGCCCATCGGACTGTAAGGACACCAGAAATTGAAGAGGCAGTATTAAATTCCATAGATGAAAACCTTGAACTGAGTACTAGAAAAATTGGAATTAACCTAAATATTTCACACATCCTAGTTTGGAGAATTCTACATGATTTTTTTTATACCCATATCACATTCAACGAGTGCATGCCTTACTTCCCCGAAATCTTCCTTTCCTAGTTAATGTTTGTGAATGGTTTTTGGTCATCATCAAGAGCAATTCTCTGTAAATGTTTGGGCTGGCATTATCGAAAATCACCTAATTGGACCTTTTTTCCTCCCAGAAAGACTAAATGGCCATAATTATCGCCGGTTTCGTGAGAGCGATTTGCCGATATTGTTAGAAGATATACCAATTCTGATTAGAAACAGAATGTGGTTCATGCACGATGGCGCGCCCGCTCACTTTAGTATTGAAGCCAGATAATATTTGAACCGCACATTTAACAACAGACGGGTAGGTCGTGGCGGACCCCAACCATGGTCTCCTAGGTCCCCAGACCTAAATAGTTAGGATTTTTTTCTATGGGGACATCTTAAATCTTTAGTTTACCGCACCCCAGTAAACACTGTAGAGGAGCTGAAGGATCGTATAAGAGATTCTTGCGATATTATCAGAAACACGGAGGGTATCCTTCAAAGAGTTCGCGACAACATGAGGAAAAGGGCTGAAGCGTGTATTCTCCAAGGTGGTGGGTATTTTCAACAACTTATCTAATTTTTTTCTTCTATTTTGTTTCACAAAGTGTGCTGTCAATGTGTTAAAACCTGATTATTTTTGTTGAAATTATTAATTATGTACCTAGTTGTATTAGTATAATTTTGTAAATAACTTGTTATTGTTGAAGAATGTCATATTATTTTAATAAAATTTATAAAAAGTATTTATGAAGGAACAGACTTCTGAAAAACATTGACATGGTGGTCCTAGATTGATGGCTGAAGACTACATACTATTATCAACAAATATCTCTCACTAAGATAAAGCGATTTCTGATTTTAATAAGAATGGACATAGTAATTACTTTCACGCCACTAATTTTTCTAAAATAAAGCATTTTTATTGATTCCTTTGTTTGTTTTTGTAAACTTTTAGTATCTATTTTCGACAACATTTGATTTCTCGAGTTTAATACAATAATATTCCTCTGCATGCATGGTGATATCCGTCTTATGAGCAGGATTGTTTGGACCATGCAGAGAAACGGTTTTTATTTTTTTAAACGAAAACCGTGCGTCCAACACAAAATTACCAAGGGATCAAACTTGCTTAAAAATGAAAGGAAATTTCAAAAATAATTTTTATTTAAAAAAAAATCAGTGGCGTACCATCAATGTCTGGGGAAAATATGCAGGTCGGATTCCGTACGGACGCCACTGGTGGAAATTAAAAAAATGTTCTACATCAAAAAATTCCACTAGATGTATAGTACCTCTATACCAAATTTCATTACAATATCTAGAGTGGTATTCGAGATATTATCGAAAAATTATGAAATTATTGAAAGATTAACACCCTGTATCTCAAAATTTACACCGTTTAAGACATATGTTTATATAAAGTTTTCTTCTTAAAATGGACCCAGAAATTACAAATATTGACACTCAATTAAGTTTATATATATATATATATATATATATATATATATATATATATATGGTTATAGCCACGTGTATTCATTGAAATCATTTCAACATTTCCTGCATAAATATTGACACTCAAGCTAAGGTGCACCATTTTCAAAACATATAAATTAAGCACCAATTGTAAATATTAGTTAGTTCATATCAGATACTGTTATTATGTCAGTTTAAGTTTCAAATTATACGGTTTAAGTTTTATAATTATACAAAGTATGTTTAAGTGAATAAATAATATTTTTAAAAAGTGAATTTTCGAAATAAAAGTGTAACAAATTGGCGCAGTCGGTAGGATTCGTCTAACGTCGGCAGAACAAGGAAGACCTAACTGTTGACGGCGGATAGCAAATCCCTTAACGAAGAAAAGAACCATATCAAGGCGTCCTCACTCAAAGATAGCTGCGGAAGGAACACCTGGTGAAACCCCTGGCAGTCCTAAGAGAACAAGACGACCAATGCTCCTGTTTACGTAAGTGACATTGAATTATCCCGTTTTAAGTGTTGTATTTTATTTTATTTTACTGTTCGATTGTCTATACGTAATTTTCTACCCTGATTTTAATTTTCTTATATTCTACCCTGAATTTGAAGAAAAGCTAAACCTTTATTTACCAATTTTGTAATTTGAAAAATAGCCTAATATTTTGTGTTTTTATTTTCAAAAAGAATTTTAATTTGTATTCTTATAAAAATTTAAAGCAATTAACAAAATGCCCGAAACACGTTCTCAACAAATCCAACCAGCTGCACAGCAAACAACACAAAGTGCTGAAGTAGAAATCGAGCCTTACAGGCTATCCGAAATATTTTCTATAGTGGCTGAATTTGAAGGCGATCAAATCTCCTTAGTTACCTTTTTAAACGCGTGCGATTGTGCCTATAAAATGGCAACAGCCGATCAAAGACTCTTGTTAACGATTCATATAAAAAATAAACTTAAAGGAAGAGCCGCACAATTAGTAAATTCGAGAAATCCAGGAACATATACCGAAATTAAACAACTTTTAAATCTCCATTTTGGCGACTCAAGGGACTTATCGTCTCTTATACAGGATCTTCAAAGACTCCGTCAAGTTCCCGGCGAGTCCGCCCTTACATTTTATAATCGGTTACAAGTTTTAAATGCAAAAATGCTTTCGAGTATTCAAAAAGCTTCTAACCTCACTAATGATCAAAAAGCTGCACAAAGCAGATTAATTGAAACAATGAGTTTAAATACGCTTTTAACTGGACTAGAACCTCGTCTAGGCCAAATCATTCGTGCAGAAAACCCGGGAGACCTTTTAGAGGCCCACTCCCGCATCAGAAGAGAATTACAGCTCTCCTATTTTGAAAACCAAAAAATAAACAAACCAAATTCTCCGAAACCTCCTCAACCGATTAGGAAACCTTCACCACAAATTATAAAATGTCATAAATGTGGACGCACCGGACACATAGCTCCAGAATGCCGTACACAACCAATGTCCCAACCTGGTTATTCCCAAAATAGCGGTAACGTAAACTACCAAAGACAGTTTCCTTCTTCCAGCCAACCTCATTTTTCTTAGCAAAACAGACCCAACGCATTTTCATCTCAATATAGACCTCCTGCAGCTGCCCAACAAAACCAAGCTGCATCCCGTCCTCCTATCATGCAGAGAAACTCAAATTTTTACCCAAACCAACAGAGAGCTCACCACGTAAATTATGATAACCCATATTACGAAGAACCCCAATATTACGAGTATTCTCAAGATGATAGTAACTTCGAAAACCAAGAATACTGTATTCAAAACGACCAAACTTTTACAAGTCATTCTGAAGAATTTGACAGCTCAGAATTTCAAAATTTTCCGTCTCCCCTTCACAAGAACCACCCTCCGGACAGCATTACCAAATCGATCGACCCGATGTTGGAACTACAGAGTCAGATTCAGACAATGAATTTAGACGATTTCGACCTCAATGTGAATTTTCCGGAACAAGCGTTCCTTTGAACCCATTTCTTACTGTTAATCCCAAGAACCTGCACTATATTAACGATGCTTCAAATACCTTCAAACTTTTAATCGACACCGGAGCAGGGATATCTATTTTTAAAGAAAACACCGTCAAGAGATTTCCCCATCGGACAGCAGAAAACGTTACTATTCAGGGCATAACAAATCAAAAATTGTCTATATTTGAATCCACCCTTGTCCCTTTTGAGATAGGTAACCCACATAAAGTGTATATTTATAATCTAGATATCGATTTTGATGGCATCTTAGGACTTGATTTTCTTGAGCATTATGAATGCATAATCGATCTTAAATCAAAAAAATTAATAACCAATTTTAAAACGATTCCATTGCACAAAGTCGGTGCTATTACAACCCCAAATAATGTCAATAAAAGTGAGATACGCAATAAAATTTCTATCGATGCCCGCACAGAGAAAATATTCAAATTAACCTGTAATCTAAAAAATACTGACGCCCTGTTAACGGCTCAGGAAAAAGAAAAGGTTCATCTACCTAGTGCGATTGTACATGTTAACGAAAACGGCGAATTTATGACTTCTATTTTAAACGCAAACGCCATCCCGAAATCCATAGATTTTTCCGATCTTTCTATAGAGCCATTCACGTCAAGCGACGTCATACTAAACTTAAATACTCAAGATGATTATGCGTCCGACCAAATTGATAGAGTACAAATAATCCGAAATGAGCTAAGAACGGAACATCTTAACTCCGAAGAAAAGGAGATGATCACAAACCTCTGTTTAGAATACTCTGACATATTTTATATTGAGGGTGATAAGCTAACGTTCACCAATGAAATCAAACATGTAATAGAGACTAACAACGCAAAGCCTGTATTCACGAAATCTTATAGGTATCCTCAGATACACAAAGAGGAGGTGAAAACACAAATAGGAAAAATGTTAGAACAAGGAATTATCCGGCCCTCTATCTCACCGTGGCCTTCACCGGTGTGGGTGGTACCCAAAAACAAAAGTGGCTGTAGATGCATCCTTAGTATTGACGATAAATACAAATATTTCAGATTTATTGGCGTGTAGTTATAGACTACAGAAAGCTGAATGATCTTAGTATCGTCCGAATGCCATTCGGTCTAAAGAATGCCCCGTCCACGTTCCAGCGTGTCATGGACAACATTCTTTTGGGCATCCAAAACGAGCGTTGCCTTGTATACATGGACGATATAATCGTCTACTCGCCCACCATACATGAACATATAGACCGACTAAAGGAAGTTTTTAAACGTCTCCGAAATGCAAATCTTAAAATTCAACCCGATAAGTGTGAGTTCTTGAGAAAGGAACCCAACTCCTAAAAAAGGACGTCCCATTCCTCTTTGATTCTGAATGCAAAAAGTCATTCGAAGAACTAAAGAAAGCCCTAATTACAGACCCCATTCTCATCTACCCCAATTTTGAGGAAACCTTCCTCCTGACTACAGACGCAAGCGCATTCGCAATAGGCGCCGTGCTGTCACAAGGGCCAGTCGGAAAAGATCTACCAATAGCTTTCGCATCTAGAACACTTTGTAGCGCAGAAACTAAATACTCCACCATCGAAAGGGAGCTACTGGCAATTGTATGGGCCGTAAAACATTTCCGCCCTTATCTTTTTGGACGAAAGTTTACACTTATTACGGACCACCGGCCATTAACCTGGCTCTTTTCGATTAAGGACCCTGGTAGTAGGCTTGCTCGCTGGCGTCTAAAATTAGAAGAGTACAACTATAAAATCGAACATAAGCCCGGAAAGATAAACAAAAATGCAGACGCCCTATCCCGAATAAAGATTAATTACTTCCAAAAATGCGCAAATTTCCAATCAAAATGTGCCATTTTTGCCGCTAACGAAAATGATAGCGAAAATGACGACCAAAGCCAACCAGACCCAAATGCCGTCGAAATAGACGACGAACACATCACACAAGAATATAACAAATTTGTAGATCTCTACCAAACGAGATCAATAATTGACTATTCCAAAGTCGAATTCTCAAATTCGCAGCTTTTAGATAAATCGCATAAATTAATTATTACCGTTTTCTAGCAAAACAAACTAGAGGAAATGCATTACAAAATAATCGAGGATATCTTCGAAGAAAACATTCATTTTGAATACATGAGCGTTAACATTGCCTCTAGCAAAACTGTAAAAGATAGAAAATACTTTATTATCCCAATACCATTCGACCCGGAAATTGTAGCCCAACACCTGTTCTATGTTCTATTTAAGGCCCAAAATGAATTCGATCCCTCTAAAACATTTTATGTAGAAAATAATTTAGCACTGCCCATTCTCGAAATGTTCTCATTTATTTTTGCCGATAAAGAGATAAAACTTAAAATCTGTCAAAATGTTGTAAGATCCCCAGACGCTGACGAAATTCCCCAAATTCTAGAACACTACCATTCAGGCAAAACTAATTTGCATCGGGGAATAAACGAGACAGTCAGGCGCATAAGAGAAAAGTATAATTGGCCGAACTTAACAAAAGATGTTGAAAAATTAATTAAAGCCTGCGAAATATGTCAGAAGGTAAAAAATATGTGGGAAAAATTTAAGTACACCACTCGTTATAACGGAGACCCCAAAAACCCCGTTTGAAAGAGTAAACATTGATATCTTCGAATATCCAACCAGATATTACGCACTCACAGTTCGAGACGAACTTACGAAGTTCACGCAAGCCTACCCAATAGACGACAAAAAAGCGTCAACGATTGTAAATACCCTATTAGTATTTTTCCAGCATTATGGAACACCCCTAAGAATACATTGTGACTATGGGCGTGAATTTGATAACTCGTTAGTTAAAGACCTTTGTGAATTGTTTAATACAAAACTAACATTCTCTAGTGTAAATCATCCCCAGTCTAATGGGTCCATCGAAAGGTTCCATGCAACCTTATCAGAAATGATTAGAGCGAACGTAGCAGAAAACCCTACAGAACATCCGTTTAATGTATTACCCTACGCGGTAATCTGTTATAATAATACTAAAAATAAAACACACGGGTTTACTCCGTTTGAACTCATTTTCGGTCACACGTCAAGTAGGCCACCTGAAACATTATACAATCAGGAAAAATTAATATCGAAATACATACGAGATCTTAATAACCGCATGGAATATTATTACAAAAACAGAAAGACAAAAAGAAAAAGCAAAAGTCAGGTTTGACGAACACGTATCTCCTATCCCCGAATACAAAGTTGGCGATAAGGTATACGTCAAAGAGTCACAAATAAAATCAAAATCCGAAAACAAATTTAATGGTCCTTTTGAAATTACACAAGTGTTTCAAAATTCCGCCATTCTTCTTAATCCTCGGACAAATCAGTCATCTAAAGTCAACTTCGATAGGTTAAAACCCTATTTTGAATAAGAATATTCTTCTTTGCAGATTCCTCGGGCTGCTCTCGGTAGGCCTGTCCCAATTTTCCATAACACCTATCAACAACACACTCGGAATATTCTTCCATAAAGAAGGTTCTGTCAAAGTGTCAAACGACAAATGGACACTCCTCGTGTATAAAGATCTTTCTTACATAAAAGAAGCTATCGTGAATAACGATAAAATCCTAGAAGGATTACTAGACGGCTTCATAAACGTTGACTCGCCTAGAATGATATCTTTCAGATCCGAAATACAAACACACGTTAGCCTGCTTAATCAAATATCCGATTCTGTCAATTTAAAATATAAAGAAATAATCGCAGATACGAAAAAATATAGTCACAGGGAGAGGCGCGGAATATTTAACGGAATTGGCACGTTCTGGAAATCCATAACTGGAAACCTCGATGCCTCAGACGGTGAATATTTCAATGAATGCATTGATAAAGTCAACCAAGACGAAAGACATATCGAGAACCTCCTTAAAAACCAGATATCGGTTACTACTTCAGTCATAAAAACTTTTAACGCATCAATACAAAAACTTCAAATAGACGAAGAAACATTTAACCGAGACATAATCGAAATCCATAAATCGATAATAGACATATCTGATGACCTTGCATTTTACGGTGCTCAAATAAGAACATTAGACTTATGTGAATCATTAATGGAGAGTTACTCCTTTCTAGAAAACTTTCTTAACGACGCTCTAAATGCTATATCATTCGCTAGACTAAATATTTTACATAGCTCAATAATAACCCCAGGAGATCTGATTAGTTCCCTTCAAGAATTTCACAATCTCTTAGAAAAAATAATCTACCTCTACCTGTGTACTCTTCAACACTCGCACAATACGTTCAGATTATCGAACTTGAGGCATATCAATCAGACACTAAAGTAGTGTTTATTTTAAAAATACCTTTAGTAAATCCTGAAAGCTATACCTTATATCATCTTTATCCAATACCTGTGTTGGATAATCGAACAGAATTTCACCATATAATTCCTACAACACAAAAATATATAGCGCGGGACGATGATTCAATGTTATACGTTTTTTTTCGAAACCTAGAAGGCTGTAAATCAATAGGACGAAACCAAAAGATCTGTTCAGATGTTCTACCCTAACCAATAGACAGCGAAGCGATTTGTGAAGCTCAGCTCCTTAGAGGACCAAACCAGTTACCTAAGACATGTCAAGTATCAATTCTTCTGGCAAAAGGATACAACGTCAAAGGTATCGACCTAAACTTTTGGTTGATTACTGTGTCAGATCCATTACCAGTTACTATCAAATGTGAAGGAAGAGAAGTCAAGACGAACATTATCAATGTCAATTCCCTCCTTAAACTTCAACCGTATTGTAACGCCTTTATAGGGAGCACACGCGTTCACGCCAAGGCAATCATCGACAAGTATCAAAACGTTACCTACAAAAGCCACCCAGTTTTTATCCCATACAAGTGCTGCCAACACATCTCATCGAAGCTTCATATCCCAGACCTCAAACCTCTAAAACTGAACAAGATAGATGTAGAAGATCTCAATATTGCTCAGCACAAACTAGACCAATATTCAGAAGAACTGGACAAACTAATAAACCAACCTTTTGTCTACAAACACTTGTCTTGGTTCACAATCATCACAATAGTACTTCTAGCCAGCCTACTCGTCCTGTACATATTATGTAAGTGTCGTCGTAAGAGACTACCCAGCATCACCATGGCTCCACTAGATGATGGTTCACCACCTCCGCCCAGACCACTGCAGCGAAAGACAGTCAAGAGCAGACTAAGCAGTATTCTTGCGAGAAGACGGCCAGCTATCCATCCCCAAGCCGAAGAAGAAGACGAAGACGAACTTTAAGTGATTTTACAAAAGTTAAAACATTGTATTAACTTTGACTAAAAGGGGGAGTTGTTATATCCGTTATAGCCACGTGTATTCATTGACCTTCAGTCGCATGGGAACGGATATGGCGATTTCAACATTTCAAGGAATGCATTGCAAGCAGTATTTTCGAGTTGCAGTTCTCACAGCTTGAAGGTGCTGCCTCATCATTTCAAAACATATAAATTAAGCACCAATTGTAAATATTAGTTAGTTCATATCAGATACTGTTATTATGTCAGTTTAATTTTCAAATTATACGGTTTAAGTTTTACAATTATACAAAGTATTTTTAAGTGAATAAATAATATTTTTAAAAAGTGAATTTTCGAAATAAAAGTGTAACATATATATATATATATATATATATATATATATATATATATATATATATATATATATATATATATATATATATATATATATATATATATATATATATATATATATATATATATATATATATATATATATATATATATATATATATATATATATATATATATATATATATATATATATATATATATATATATATATATATATTCAATACAGGGGTTACATGTAGGTGTTAAAAACTATATTTTCTTTGTTATTTCCATAGATAAATAAGATAGCAAATTGAAATTTTAACCAGAGTATGCATACGTTGGGACTCATAATTTGACAAAATTTTACTTAACATGGTCACTCCAGTGGCATAGAACAGGGGTAGCCACAGCACTTTTTACTACCCCGTATATAATTTTTTTTTTATGTTATTTTATTGGCCAGTCGATTTGTTAATAATTTGCTTTCTTTGAAATTTCCTACGGGAGGTTTAGTTTTCGAGACATATTAACTTTTTTGCATGAATGTAGCTTAATTAATTCCAGTTAGACAAAATTGTTCTTACTTAATTAGTTTTGAAACCCGTTGTTTTAAATAAAAAAATAAACATGGCACAAACGATAAAAGTTTTATTTTTTATTTGCCATAATTAACTAATCGGTTGACAGGGACGTCAGAAGTCTTAAATGGCTGAGGGTGCGAAATTTTATTTCGAAGAAAAGAACAATAACAAACTAGTTTGTTCAAATCGTTTTATTTAAAACTTTTAAGATAATGAAATAATAATTATAAAACTTTCTTATTTTTAATCTCTCTAAAATTATACTCGAAATATAAACTGCTGGCTATTAATAGTGCATCAAGATTTTTTGATCAAATTTTTTTTAGACGTTCGTTTAGCCAATCTGTGCTTTTACTTTCAATACTGCATATGAGCATAAAAATTACACCTACAGGGCGGGAAATGAAACGCCTGTAGTTTTACAAAGTTGTTTAAGGTTTAAAATTTTAATGTCTTCATACAAGTGCTTCGTTAACTTCTCGATTAAATAACAACCTGTTTAATAAACAAGTCTCTATGACCTAATTTATAAACAGTAGTTATACCGTTGTTATAAGTATTAGGAAGATAATGAATGTGACAAAGTGCCTAACTTATTGCACTTTAAAATTTTTGTCATAATTCCTTTTGGAATTATGTCAGGCCAGCTGAGTTAAAAATTTGTGAATTATGGTTTTTTTAACAAATTGTTCATTTTCACTGCTTTATTAGTCTTGGTATAGGGTATTTGGTGGCTAAAAATGCAGGGGCAATTGCATAGCTCATTTAAGGGCTAAATGTGTTTGCAAAACCTTTCTTTTTTAGATACAGGGTGTTGGTTTTTTCATATCCTGTATGACTCCAAAAAAAAAAATCAATAAAATGGCTAGAGTTAAATTAAGATAAATATTCTGGAAAAAAGCCCATAGTTCACAAAAGTTTTATTACAGCCGGTATATCGTAATTATCTCACGTCTGACAAAATTTCCAAAATAAGTTATACTAAAATTTGCAGAATATAAGGTTAGTGTTGGGTTACTTTTAATTAACTTTTGTCAAACCCTCTATGGATTGGAAGAGGAGTAGATGCACCTGTACAGTGGCACGCGCGTTCGCCGGATTTAAACCCGGTGGATTACGGTGCGTTCGCCGGATTTAAACCCGGTGGATTACGGTATTTGGGGTATTTTAAAAGAAAAACTGTATTCTACCCCAATTCTCTCTGTTGACCATCTTACTGCTAGAATTGATGCTGCCTGCAACGACTTGTCCCTTGCAAGGCATACACCACAAAACACTTCCTCAAAACTTTTAGGGAATGCTCGAAAATGTATTAACGTAAACGGTAATAGTAGAACAGATTAAACCATGTGCTAGAATTTTAGCTAAGTAGCATAGTTATAAAAATGATTTTAATATTAGGTTAATTTTTCAAACTAATCTACTTATCGTAAATAAACAAAATAATTTGTTATTGGTGCTTTTAGAATTGTTGTTGTTCCCCTTTTATCCAGCGTAAATCATCTGCGCTTTTCTAACAATGGGTTTCAAAACTAATTAAGTAAGAACAATTTTGTCCAATTGGAATTAATTTAGCTACATTCATGCAAAAAAGTGAAAATATCTCGAAAAATAAACCTCTCTTAGGAAATTTCTAAGGGAGCAAATTTGTAACAAATAAACTGGCCAATAAAATAAAAATAAATCAAATATACCGGGTGGTAAAAAGTTCCGGGCGATAATGTACTGTGGCGACCCCTGTTCTACGCCACTGGAGTGAACCTGTTAAGTAAAATTTTGTTAAATTGTGAGTTCTAACTTATGCATACTGTGGTTAAAATTTCAATTTGCCACCGTACTTATCTACGGAAATAACAAGGAAAATATAGCTTTTAACACCTACATGTAACTCCCTGTATTTTTTGAAAGGTGCGACTTAGAGAAAAATTTTACTTAACTTTTTCTCATATTTCATCAAGATCTATAAATAGTCAAATTTAAGGCAGTTATTTCTGAAACACCCATATATATATATATATATATATATATATATATATATATATATATATATATATATATATATATATATATGAAACAATATTGTCATTTACAGCAAAATAAAACAAAAACATAATATTTAATAACTTTGCTTGTAGTAAACTTAAACTTAAGATATTTATGATCATAATCATTTACAAGTTCATCACAAACACTTTATAATTACGAGCAAAAAGCAATGGCCAATGGCTTAGAACTTATTGTTTGAATCAATATTCATTTTAATAATCACAAAAACTAATAAAATAATACGCTAAAACAACAAACCCCTATAAATAATTAGATATGATGTTTTGAGAGTATAAAGATTAAAAATGCATTCACATTAAACATCCCGTTAAAAAAAGAATCATTCTTTATAATAAGATATTTAATGATAATTACTATTTAAACGAAAGTCCAACATTAACAACAAATAGGGTGAATTGTTACCATTCGGCTACTTAAATAGAACCACACAATTCGATACTGTCTACGTAATAGTCACAGTCACAGTTACATGTTTTTCACGAAATAATTACCCTAAAATTGTTTTCCATGTTGGTACTGACTACGTAGTCTCATCTTAAACAGAACGTGGCGGCACCAAGTTCCGGTTACTTCATCGAAAATACTTGTGGTAACAATGACGTAGAGTGTGTGAGTTGACTTACATATGGGTCATCTTACGCACTCTATGACGGGGATACGACGACCCCAGGGCCCCAGTCCCACACACACATACACCTATACATATTCACACACATGCACATACATATACACATACTCGTACACATGCACGTACACATATATATACACCTAAACATACACATTGACATACACATAAACCCACAGAAACAAACCTCAAGAGCTCACCTCTTGTGAGTCACGGAGCACCTTCCTCTTTAAACTTTTCTGTCGACCTCCCTTGGCCAAACTTTTTCTTCCGACCCCGACGCTTTTAGGTTTTCGAGGGCTAGGGGTCTCTCTTTTCTCTCCTTCTTTCTCTCTTTCTCTAACAATGACAAATAATATAACGACCCTGGCAAGAATACGGACTAACGAATCCTGGCAGTTAGAAATTAAATGCATATACCACTTTAGACAACACAAAAAAATATGAATGCGGGACAAAAAACTAAAGTACCCCAGGAGGGTGGGACTAAAAGTCTAGAATCTCTCCCCGACACTATGTCGGGCTTCCCTAAGAATTCTGGGGAGGGGCAATGAACCGCCATATGCTGCCACGCGCGGCAACATTTATAGTTAGCGCATTACCTTTCTGGAATGACGTCACGCTGGTTTCAAATAACGTATTTCTTATATTATTTATATTTCAGCGATGATTCCTAACCTAAACGTATGCAGTGATGTAGATAGGAGGGGTGCGTTCAGCACTGGCTAAAGCGAATTTAAAATTGGCATTTTCTGTACAGAAAGCGCTGCAACTTGTCGAAAATGGCTGGCAAAAAATTAATACTCTCATTGCCATAAAAAAACCCTCATTTTGCACACTTAATACAAAAATAACTATTATAACTTCAAAAACTAAAATTATTTTGCAAATAAGACTTTACTAATATAAATTCTTTCATCTTAGTCTTATTCTTTGTTTGCAATGTAATAAATTGACGCCAGTTACCCATTTTCATCAAAATTATTTTAATTCTCAATTACAGACAATACTGAAAAAATATTAAGAAAAGGGGAATAACGAACGATGAATCCTTTACCTCCAGAATGTTTCAAAAACAAAAAGAGGTAAAAACAAAAATCACAGATTACTTAAAGAACAAAATAAGAGATATGATCTATTGCGTGTATGCTAAAAATGAATATGTTACAATGCAGACTTTGCTTTAAAAACTAAAAGAGAGAAATTAATGTATAACTAACTTTAAAAATAAAAACTACTCCCCTTCACTGTCTTCAGAATCAGAACTAAATTCTTCATCGTCACTGCTGTCTTCGTCGGTACTAATTACAAGTGGCGCAATGTCTGAAGCATCACATATCTGTATTGTCTTCCAAGCTTCTTGGATTACCCTTTCTGTGTGGCTGACATAATTTTTCCAATGCTCTGAAGATACTTCATTTATCGCTTTTTCCCACATGGCCAAAACTTCCGATGGTGTCCCCTTCAGACTAGCAATGTATTGGTCGTATTTCCTCTTACACTCAGACCATACCATTTCAATAGCATTAAATTGACAATGGTATGGAGGAAGTCTTATTATTTTGTGGCCCAAAGGTTTCACATATTCGTCAAGGTAGAATGTTTTTTCAATGTTACAATTTTTTTCTACAATGCTCCATATTTCATCCTTCATGGCCCTCTCTGGGAAGTCAATGTTCTTTTCTTTTAATCATCCAATCAATCTCTGCTTTGTCCATGATTTTCTTGGAATATCCTCTAAAAGGCCGGAATGATAGCTTGCGTTGTCCATCACTATCAAACTTTTTGGAGGAAGATTTGGTACCAGCTGATTTTTAAACCAATTTTCAAAATTTTGCTTGTTCATATTGTCATGATAATCTCCGCTTTTTAGTCCACTTTTAAATATTAAACTGGCCCCCTTAATAAATCCTTCCTTTGATCCAGCGTGAACTACAATATATCGATGACCTTCACTAGCTTTTTTAGAACTTGTAGACATAGTGTTATCCTGCCAGCTGTTTCTAAACGAACCTTTACTAAAAATCCAAGTCTCATCAATAAATACGGTGGTATAAGCATCTTGTCCTAGATTTTGATTTTTGACATATTCCCTCAAGAAATTGATTCTCTTGTGGACGATGCAAATCCATCAGGTATTTTCTATTATTTGATTTCTTCCACTTAAAACCAATACTTTTTACGTATTTTCTTAGCGAGGTGATGGAAAAATTAAAATATTCATTTATCTCTTTTAGTTTTTTAAGCAAAGTCTGCATTGTAACATATTCATTTTTCGCATACATGCAGTAGATCGTATCTCTTATTTTGTTCTTTAAGTAATCTGTAATTTTTGTTTTTACCTCTTTTTGCTTTTGAGACATTCTGGAGGTAAAGGATTCATCGCTCGTTATTCCTCTTTTCTTAATATTTATGATTGTTGTATGGCTAAGTTTTGTTGCATTTGAAGCTCGTTCAATTATATTATCAGTTTGCGGAAGGATTCCATTTTTAGCTTGCTCTTTTTCCAATTGAAAAAAAGCCAAGATATTCAAAACTATTAGCTGTGATTGCTGATTATATCTTCGCGGCATCTTGCAAAAGTTTAAAAAGAATCACAACAAATCAATGTCAATTTTGACGAATATATTCTGAAAGACACATAACCAAAACCGGCATTGACTGTTGTAAAGAAACGACAATGAGTTTTTTCAAAATGTTTTTGTCACTGTCAGTTAACATAAATCAAACAAAAATAACCAAAAATGACGTCATTCCAGAAAGGTAATGCGCCAACTATACCCAAATTGGGCAGCTACTGAAGAACCACTCATTAAACGAAGCTCAATTGGAATGTCTCCAGCCCTTTATAAGAAGAGGTAGCGTTAGCAGGTCACCAGTCTCCAAAAACGCCAAGAGACGAAATCCAATCCTAATGAATCTCAGAAGAACGAACTTAGCGACATTATTCATGCCTTGGTAGACAGAACGTCATGTTTTGAAGCACTATTTAGGGCCAACGTTAATACCAAAACTGAGATCGTCATGCGAATGTCACGCAAAATTCTACGTATTTACCAAGAAAAGGCTGCAGCCACACCTCGGCAAATTAATACGGTTGAAAATAAGTGTACTAGTGTTCAAACGGAAACCAACTGGAATTACATTGCCAAACACACCAGGGAGATTTCTACGCAAACCGAGAGTGAATACGATACTAGCGTCGACAATACTCTAAATGCACAACAGAAAACAATTGACGATAAAGAATCATCTTACGGCAACTTACTTAAAGTTTAAATATTGGTTTGAGATGGTGGAAGATCTTAAAGCACAACGTGCGGGACTGGGGGGCGTCGCATGTATGGTTAACTCAATAAAAATCCCCACAGAACAGAACGTCGAGACCAAACATAGATTTATCTTTCATATGCTGGCGGAAACTGAACATACTAGACTGGCAAAACTACGAGTAGTTTATGATAGCGCCACTAAACTACGTGCCCTTATTGATAAGTACGACAAAAAGAAAATAGCAGTAGCGCACAATCCTGCATATGACTGGAAAACTGTACAGAAAGTACTAGAATGATTTTCGAAAAACACAAGTTGAAATATACGTTTACACTACAACAAACAAAAATGTCAGCAGGAATCAGAAAGTCTCTGGAACAGGCAAAAGTAATTTCTCCAACTGATGAACGACCGAGCGTACTAGAAACAATACAGTCATTGTCCAAGCAGGCGGCAAATCTTATGCCAACTAAGTTAGAGAGATTAGGAAAGACGTTAGTATAACGACCTGAAATATTAAAATATCCGATATGAGGAAGACACAAAAAGGAGATTTACTGCTGAAAGTGAAGAAAGGCAACATTGAAGAGCTAAGATCCGCCATAACTACCAAAATGCAAGCGGTTCACTTCAGCAAAAACATCAAAAGAACGGTTCTACACATCAGAGGTATGGATATCATAACTACCGAGAGAGATATTTATGATGCTATTAAAGTGACTCTTGGAGAGGTGCCGGAAGAGTGCAAGATTACATCTCTATGGCCCTCATTTGTAGAAACCCAAAACGCTACCGTAATTATAGATAGTGACGTAGGCTACAAATATATTAAAATGGGATGGATCAACTGTCTTGTGAGAGAGCGTGTTATGGCAAATAAATGTCGCAGATGCTGGGAGCTGGGTCATAATGAATCTGTTTGCAAGGGACCAGACAGAAAGGATGTTTGCCTTAAATGCGCCAAGCCAGGACACATGGCCAAAGTTTGCAATGGGGTCTCCTTCTGCCCACTTTGCAATAAGGAAGGCCACCAAGTTAACAGTAGAAAGTGCGAGTGGAGAGCGCTGACTCAGACAGTCTCATAGTAACTCTTCGCTGTCCTCCAAATAAACGTTGATCGGGGAAACAAGCCTACGATCTCCTCCATGCTACTGCTGCCGACCGGGACGCATATGTCATTTTGATCGCTGAGCCTAACAAAACTCTACTTACCTGCTCCTCCTGCTATACCGATGACAGAAAAGATGCCGCCATTAAGTTAAGAAATACAAACTTATCTGTCCTTGCAGTAGGTTCTGGTCCTGGTTTGCTTGGGTTGATTTTCGATTCGTCGTGTTTTGTAGTTGCTACTTTTCCCCTAATACAGATCCCGCCGTTCTTGAAACCATGCTGTCCAGGCTCAAAGATGCAATTAAAAACAATAACAAGTAAGCTGTGATCTGTGGGGACTTCAACGCCATAGCTCCAGAGTGGGGAATGTAGTACACCGATCAAAGAGGCGAAGTAGTGACAAGCTGAATTGCTGAACTAAACCTGGTAGTAATCAATATAGGATCTCAACCTACTTTTACGTGTGGCGCTTCCAACTCCATTCTGGACTTGACTCTAGCCACGAAAAATATGTTAACCAGGTCAGATAAGTGGAGAGTATCTCGACAGGGAGAGTCTAAGTTTGCACGGATACATTACTTTTGACTTAAACGATCACAGCACAATCCCGATAAGTCGAACGGCAGACGGACCAAGAAATTGGACCTGGCCAAATTCTACACTGAACTCCGACGCTTATCACAAGCAGGTAGCATTAATCAAAAGCATCAAAACCATTTAATCAAATATTTTTGGGTTAATTCAAAAGGCATAGCCAAGACTAGGGTAGACATAAACTGCTAAAATCAGAACCAAACAGCGTAAAACATGTTATTAAACAATCTTCTCGCTCTAATTCAATGTATTTTACATACATATCTTAAGAAATAATAAAATTAAATAAACACAAAATTGGATCAGTTGATCAGGAATATCATTTCTAATGTAAATGCATTTTTTCGAAATGTCAATTTCAACTTGAACTTTGAAGCGAATGTAAATATAGTTTTAGTCTGCTAAGAACCAGCGTCATATGTTAGTTTGTCTTGATATGTTTTGTAATTGCGATTTACTTTATACCCAGTTCCAATACATTTTTATTGGATACACTTTGTATCTAACTAAAAACTAACTAAGAATGTAAACCAATCTAGGAATTCGATTTTAACCTTCTAATTGTCGTATCGATTTTAAATTTTGTACGTAATTTGGGTGACAAAATAATAATTTTGTATCGTCAAGCTGTTCAATGGTATCAACTGGTACCCGTAGACTTTAATTTTTAATTGAATGGATTTGGAATTTTGCAAGTGTATCTAATTCGGATGACAATAGAATTTGGTACCATGAAGCTGAACTAATCGGGTGTGGTGGCAATAATTGACCAGCAGCATTTCCAGCCACCATTATACTAGTCAAGATCGTAAATAGTTCCGAACTCGTTCAACCCTTCTGAAGTTTTCCACAGATTATCGGGCCCGGTTTGTGGCCATCCGCACTGAGAGGCTGTTCTCTTTACAGAATTGTCAACAAAATCTTCTCATGGACAATCGTCTTTAAATACACTCACTACTCTTCCTTGCTGATCCAAATATGTTTTAACAATTGGATGCATCTTTTGTTATATCTTCTAAGACATCTATTTACAAGAGTGACTCGTAGCTTGCTAGTTGTTTGACATGCCATTTTTGACAGCATGCGCCGCATTTTTGAGGTCATCTTTAGTATAAATCTTATAATTCCGGGTTCTCGGCGTTTTTACATAATTTTTAACCATTTTATATAGTTAATACCTGTAATAAAAGAGAAACGTTGAAAAAACAACAACAAAATATATGACCCGAAAAAAAACGAGAAACAAAATGGTTGAGTCCGAGGTGACAAAGTTACTCCGGCATGAAAAAGTATTATTATTTTTTTTTTCGCGAATATCATATGTCCTGAGTAACTAAAAATTATCTTTTTTTTGAAGTAGTATTTATATTAATAAATTCGATCTTCTTAGAATAATACCTTCAAGTGCCTGGTTGAGGTCAAAACTGGGGAAAATTATGAAAAATATTATAAACTCAAAGTAAGTGATTTACCTTGACTTCTTCCTTCACATGGCTGTGTTGCTATAAGTCTGCTGTTCCTGTTACGAAGTTTAGTTGCATCGGTTCGGTTCTGTCCCCTTATGAGCGTCTATTGAGCAGTGAACGTGTAATTATTTATTTATAATATATATAAACTTATTTGTACGAAAAATGCTGACACGCGTAAAAACAATGAATGTAAGGTATTTGTAGTACCAGAACTTAGATGCAACATACTACCAACTTATAGCTATAAGAGAATATTTGTGACACAAATAATTGATAGAAGATGAGAATAATGGGAAAGGCCCGAGTATGAGTAAAGTATCTCAAAAAGTTCTATTAGTATTGGAAAAAAAGACTAGTCGAGAAGTTTAGAAATTTGAAATAAATACATTAGATCTATATATAATAAAGAGTGTTTAGAAACGCTAGGGAAATTCAGACAATCAAGTGAAAAACTTTTTGATATTGCGATCTGAAAGTGTAAAGATTTTAATTTCTGCAAATATAAAAACAGTCCTTAAAACAGAACAAGAATTTTTACAAGATCAAAGAACATATAGAAAAATGTTTATCGGAAATATCGATGTTCATTTGACAAGGGTAATTTAAGAACATATGCATAGAAATACCAAAGCAAAAAAGGAACTAAAGAACCAAAGATACTTAAAACAATTAGAGCATGCAGCAAAAGATAATATTTTAAATACAACTTGTCAAGCTCGTTAACAAGCGAGTTTGATTTTCCATCAGCTTCAAAAGCAACAAGAACGGACCTGCGAGAAGTGGATTTCATAAATTTAGCACATGCTTGTAATCGCCCTGGAGTTCCCTTCTAGCAAATGCTGTTCTGTAAGATCGCGGTGTTGTCACTAGTAGTCTTCGAAAATATTGAACCGAAGTAAATTGAGGCCAGGGCGAAACAGACGAAGAACGGAGGTAAAAAAAGAATCAATCAAGCAATTTGCTGCAGACGGAGAAAAAAGAAAACACTTATCATAAGAGACACGTTTTAGAAGAACATATTGTTCTATATGTCGATCTATGCACCTGATAATGGCATTTGTCAGAGTGGAAATTTTGTGGTATAAAACCCGAAAATAAGTTTCTTCTTAAATCATGAATCCACCGCTAAAATTTCGTAATTATGTTTTTCCTGTATACGTTGCCCTCATAATAGGATATACATCCTATACTGTTGTAAACTTTGGTTGATATAATAATCATGACAAGTTTCAACTTCTCTAAATTATCTAATAACTCGGTAAATTATAGAGGTCATCAGATGTCAGTTTCATTTTTTATTTAGGCTTATAAAAGTTAGGACCTGAGCTTGCAATAGTGAGAATAATATTTTTTAATCCGTATATTCTAGTAATTTTTATATTTGGTATTCAAAACTTACAGCTATATCATTATATACTGGAAATAATATAAATTGAAACCAACTTATATCTATAAATATACCACTATATTTAAAATTTCTTAAATATTAGTACAAGCAAGTTAGATATCTGGCCAATCTTCGAAATAAAGGAATAAATAAAACGATATCTTGTTTGACTATATAGCTTTTTCTAATCACCAGTTTTTCTTTGGTTGGTTTCAATATTTGCACGAATTAAAATCTTTACACTTTCAGATCGCAATATGAAAAAGTTTTTCACTTGGTTGTCTGAACTTCCCTAGCTTTTCTAAACACTTTTTATTATATATAGATTTAATGTTTTTATTTCAAATTTCTAAACTTCTCGACTAGTCTTTAATAAACCCAGAAATCTGTTGTTCGCTTACCACAGGTAATGAAGTTTTTTGCTAAATATTTTCCAATACTAATAGAACTTTTTGAGATACTTTACTTATACTCGGGCCTTTCCCATTATTCTCATCTTCTATCAATTATTTGTGTAACAAATATTCTCTCATAGCTATAAGTTGGTAGTATGTTGCATCTAAGTTCTGGTACTACAAATACCTTACATTCATTGTTTTTACGCGTGTCGGCATTTTTCGTACAAATAAATAATTACACGTTCACTGCTCAATAGACGCTCATAAGGCAACAGAACCGAACTGGTGCAACTAAACTTCGTAACAGGAACAGCAGACTTATAGCGGCGCCATGCCAGTGTCAACGTAAACTAGGGCACATGTGCGTTAGCGCGGTTAAGCTCGACTGTATATTTTTCGTGGATTTTATGAGTTTATTGGTATTGATTTTTAAGCAACACAGCCATGTAAAGGAAGAAGTCAAGATAAATCGCTTACTTTGAGTTTATGATATTTTTCAAATTTTCCCAATTTTGACCTCAACCAGGCACTTGAAGGTATTATTCTAAGAAGCTCGAATTTATTATTATAAATACTACTTCAAAAAAAGATAACTTTTAGTTACTCAGGACATATGATATTCGCGAAAAAAAAATCGTCCTATCCTAAATACTTTTTCATCCCGGAGTAACTTTGTCACCTCGGGCTCAACCATTTTGTTTCTCGTTTTTTTTGGGTCATATATTTTGTTGTTGTTTTTTCAACGTTTCTCTTTTATTACAGGTATTAACTAGATAAAATGGTGAAAAATTATGTAAAAATGCCGAGAACCCGGAATTATAAGATTTATACTAAAGATGACCTCAAAAATGCGGCGCATGCTGTCAAAAATGGCATGTCAAATAACTAGCGAGCCACGAGTCACTGTTTTAAATAGATGTCTTAGAATATATAACAAAAGATGCATCCAATTGTTAAAACATGTTTGGATCAGCAAGGAAGAGTAGTGAGTGTATTTAAAGACGATTGTTCATGAGAAGATTTTGTTGACAATTCTGTAAAAAGAACAACCTCTCAGTGCGGATGGCCACAAACCAGGCCCGATAATCTGTGGACAAAGCCGATATGTTGGAATTTTTTAACAATAATATAGAAGAATCTTTTTAAAATGCAGGTTCTCAAAATATCTATAATTACGATGAAACCAACATAGCGGATGATCCTGGCGCCAAAAAAGTAATAGTTCCGAGAAACTTCAGAAGGGTTGAACGAGTTCAGAACTATTCACCATCTTGACTAGCATAATGGTGACTGGAAATGCTGCTGGTCAATTATTGCCACCACACCAGATTAGTTCAGCTTCATGGTACCAAATTTTATTGTCATCCGAATTAGATACGCTTGAAAAATTTCAAATTCGTACAATTGGAAATTAAAATCTACGGGTACCATTTGGTACCATTGAACAGCTTGACGATACAAAATTATTGTTTTGTCACCCAAATTACGTACAAAATTTAAAATCGATACGACAATTAGAAGGTTAAAATCGAATTCCTAAATTAGTTTAAATTCTTAGTTACTTTTTAATTAGATACAAAGTGTATCCAATAAAAAGTGTTGGAACTGGATATAAAGTAAATCGCAATTACAAAACATATCAAGACAAACTAACATATGACGCTGCTTCTTAGCAGACTAAAGCTATATTTACATTCGCTTCAAAGTCCAAGTTGAAATTGACATTTCGAAAAAATGCATTTACATTAGAAATGATATTCCTGATCAGCTGATCCAATTTTGTCTTTATTTAATTTTATTATTTCTTAAGATATGTATGTAAAATACATTGAATTAGAGTGAGAAGATTGTTTAATAAAATTTTTTACGCTGTTTGGTTCTGATTTTAGCAGCTTATGTCTACCCTAGTCTTGGCTATACCTTTTGAATTAACCCAAAAATGTTTCATCAAACGGTTTTGATGCTTTTAATTGATGCTACCTGCTTGTGATAAGCGCCGGAGTTCAGTGTAGAATTTGGCCAGGTCCAATTTCTTGGTCCGTCTGCCGTTCGACTTATCGGGAGTGTGCTGTGATCGTTTAAGTCAAAAGTAATGTATCGGTGCAAACTTAGACTCTCCCTGTCGAGATACTCTCCACTTATCTAGCCTGGTTGACATATTTTCCGTCGCTAGAGTCAAGTCCAGAATGGAGTTGGAAGCGCCACGCGTAAAAGTAGGTTGAGATCCTACATTGATTACTACCAGGTTTAGTTCAGCAATTCAGCTTGTCACTACTTCGCCTCTTTGATCGGTGTACTACATTCCCCACTCTGGAGCGTTGGCGTTGAAGTCCCCACAGATGACAGCTTCCTTGTTATTGTTTTTAATTGCATCTTTGAGCCTGGACAGCATGGTTTCAAGAACGGCGAGTTCTGTATTAGGGGAAAAGTAGCAGCTACAAAACACGACGAATCAAGAAAATCAACCCAAGCAAACCAGGACCAGAACCTACTGCAAAGACAGATAAGTTTGTATTTCTTAACTTAATGGCGGCATCTTTTCTGTCATCGGTATAGCAGGAGGAGCAGGTAAGTAAAGTTTTGTTGGGCTCAGCGATCAAAATGACATATGCGTCCCGGTCGGCAGAAGTAGCATGGAGGAGATCGTAGGCTTGTCTCCCTCGATCAACGTTTATTTGGAGGACAGCGAAGAGTTACTATGAGACTGTCTGAGTCAGCGCCTTCCACTCGCACTTTCTACTATTAACTTGATGGTCTTCCTTATTGCAAAGTAGGCAGAAGGAGACCCCATTGTAAACTTTGGCCATGTGTCCTGGCTTGGCGCACTTGAGGCACAAATCCTTTCTATCTGGTCCCTTGCAAACAGATTCATTATGACCCAGTTCTTGCCCTCATAATAGGATATACACTCTATGCTGTTGTAAACTTTGGTTGATATAATAATCATGTCGAGTTTCAACTTGTGTAAATTATCTAATAACTCGGTAAATTATAAAGGTCATCAGATGTCAGTTTCATTTTTTATTTAGACTTATAAAAGTTAGGATCTGAGCTTGCAATAGTGAGAATAATATTTTTTAAACCGTATATTGTAGTAATTTTTATATTTGGTATTCAAAACTTACAGCTATATCATTATATACTGGAAATAATATAAATTGAAACCAACTTATATCTATAAATATACCAGTATATTTAAAATTTCTTAAATATTAGTACAAGCAAGTTAGATAATCTTCGAAATAAAGGAATAAAACGATATCTTGTTTGACTCTATAGCTTTTTCTAATCACCAGTTTTTCTTTGGTTGGTTTCAATACAATTGAAAAGTAAAAAAAAAGGAAATGAGGCAATTTTCTCGTCAATTATATATATATATATATATATATATATATATATATATATATATATAAAAATGAATATATATATATATATGAATATATATGAACATATATATATATATATATACATATATATTTATATATATTTCAATGAAATAAAAGCATAAAACGATATTTTGTTTGACTCTATCGCTATTTTCTAATAACCAGTTTTCCTTTGGTATGTTTCAAAACTATTGAAAAGTAAAAAAAAACAGCAAATGAAATAATTTTATTCTTCTCTCTTATATATATATATATATATATATATATATATATATATATATATATATATACATATATATATATATATATATATATATATATATATATATATATATATATATATATATATATATATATATATATATATATATATATATATATATATATATTCATATATATATATATATATATATATATATATATATATATATATATATATATATATATATATATATATATATATATATATATATATGCAACGAGAAAATTGCCTCATTTCCTTTTTTTTTACTTTTCAATTGTATTGAAACCAACCAAAGAAAAACTGGTGATTAGAAAAAGCTATAGAGTCAAACAAGATATCGTTTTATTCCTTTATTTCGAAGATAGATATCTAACTTGCTTGTACTAATATTTAAGAAATTTTAAATATAGTGGTATATTTATAGATATAAGTTGGTTTCAATTTATATTATTTCCAGTATATAATGATATAGCTGTAAGTTTTGAATACCAAATATAAAAATTACTACAATATACGGTTTAAAAAATATTATTCTCACTATTGCAAGCTCAGATCCTAACTTTTATAAGTCTAAATAAAAAATGAAACTGACATCTGATGACCTTTATAATTTACCGAGTTATTAGATAATTTACACAAGTTGAAACTCGACATATATCCTATTATGAGGGCAAGAACTGGGTCATAATGAATCTGTTTGCATATCTTTGTGCCTCAAGTGCGCCAAGCCAGGACACATGGCCAAAGTTTGCAATGGGGTCTCCTTCTGCCTACTTTGCAATAAGGAAGACCATCAAGTTAATAGTAGAAAGTGCGAGTGGAAGGCGCTGACTCAGACAGTCTCATAGTAACTCTTCGCTGTCCTCCAAATAAACGTTGATCGAGGGAGACAAGCCTACGATCTCCTCCATCCGACCGGGACGCATTGTCATTTTGATCGCTGAGCCCAACAAAACTTTACTTACCTGCTCCTCCTGCTATACCGATGACAGAAAAGATGCCGCCATTAAGTTAAGAAATACAAACTTATCTGTCTTTGCAGTAGGTTCTGGTCCTGGTTTGCTTGGGTTGATTTTCTTGATTCGTCGTGTTTTGTAGCTGCTACTTTTCCCCTAATACAGAACTCGCCGTTCTTGAAACCATACTGTCCAGGCTCAAAGATGCAATTAAAAACAATAACAAGGAAGCTGTCATCTGTGGGGACTTCAACGCCAACGCTCCAGAGTGGGGAATGTAGTACATATATATATATATATATATATATATATATATATATATGTCATATAAGTAGAGTATCTCGACAGGGAGAGTAAGTTTGCACCGATACATTACTTTTGACTTAAACGATATATATATATATATATATATATATATATATAAACATTTTTGGGTATATATATATATATATAGAACCAAACACCGTAAAAAATATATATATATATATATATATATATATAAATAAAGACATATTATTGGATCAGCTGATAATATCATTTCTAATGTAAATATATTTTCGATATTTCAACTACTTTGATATATAGTCTGCTAAGAAGCAGCGTCATATATTTGTCTTGATATGTTTTGTATTGCGATTTACTTTATATCCAGTTCCAACACTTTTTATTGGATACACTTTGTATCTAATTAAAAAGTAACTAAGAATTTAAACTAATTTAGGAATTCGATTTTAACCTTCTTATTGTAGTATCGATTTTAAATTTTGTACGTAATTTGGGTGACAAAACAATAATTTTGTATCGTCAAGCTGTTCAATGGTACCAAATGGTACCCGTAGATTTTAATTTCCAATTGTACGAATTTGAAATTTTTCAAGCGTATCTAATTCGGATGACAATAAAATTTGGTACCATGAAGCTGAACTAATCTGGTGTGGTGGCAATAATTGACCAGCAGCATTTCCAGTCACCATTATGCTAGTCAAGATGGTGAATAGTTCTTAACTCGTTCAACCCTTCTGAAGTTTCTCGGAACTATTACTTTTTTGGCGCCAGGATCATCCGCTATGTTGGTTTCATCGTAATTATATATATATATATATATATATATATATATATCCGCATGAGAGGTTGTTCTTTTTACAGAATTGTCAACAAAATCTTCTCATAAATACACTCACTACTCTTCCTTGCTGATCCAAACATATATATATATATATATATATATATATATATATTATTTGATATATATATATATATATATATTCCGGGTTCTCGGCATTTTTATATTTTTCATATATATATATATATATATATATATATATATATATATATATTATATATATATATATATATATATATATATATATATATATATATATATATATATATATATATATATATATATATACATATATAGAAGAAAGATTATGTCACAGAATACCCCTCCTGCGATCGATTTCTGGGCCTTTACCTTTATCAAGTATCAACATTTCTAAAAGTTTGGCATACGTATTAGGGATATGTTAATGCTTTATTCTAACAATCTATGCGAACTATCTAGAGCAAACTTACTTTTTCATTTAGCTCTTTTAACAAATAACAATGTTTGTGCAAGTGATTAATGACAGTTGTCTCCCAAGTGAACTTAGTAATGTAGTATGTACTAAAGAAGGCCTACAAAATAAAGTTTCTTTTATGCTACTCTTGAGACCTGCTACTTCAAACTGAATAAGACATGAAACAATATTGTCATTTACAGGAAAATAAAACCAAAACATAATAATGTGCAATATTTAATAAATTTCTTGTAGTAAACTTAAACTTAAGATATTTAAGATCATAGTCATTAACAAATGCAACTCACACTTTATAATTACGAGAAAAAACCAATGGCCAATGGCTTAGAACTTATTGTTTCAATCAATATTCATTTTAATAATCACAAAAACTAATAAAATAATACACTAAAACAACAAACCCCTGTAAATAATTAGCTATGATGTTTTGAGAGTATAAATATTAAAAATATACACATTAAACATCCCGTTAAAAAAAGAATCACTCTTTATAATAAGATATTTAATGATAATTATTATTTAAACGAAAATCCAACATTAACAATAAATAGGGTGAATTATTACCATTCGGCTACTTAAATGGAACCACACAATTCGGTACTATCTACGTAATAGTCACAGTCACAGTTACATGTTTTTCACGAAATAATTACCCTAAAATTGTTTTCCATTTCTTTTTTGGTAATGACTACGTAGTGTCAGCTTAAACAGAACGTGGCGACACCAAGTTCCGGTAACTTCATCGAATATAGTTATGGTAACAATGACGCAGAGTGTGTGAGTTGACTTATATATGGGTTATCTTACGCACTCTATAACGGGGATACGACGACTCCGGGACCCCAGTCCCACACACACATACACCTACACATACTCACACACATGCACATACATATACACATACTCGTACACATGCACGTATACATATATATATATATACAACTAAACATACACATTGACATACACATAAACCCACAGAAACAAACCTCAAGAGCTTTCCTCTTGTGAGTCACTGAGCACCTTCCTCTTTAAACTTTTCTGTCGACCTCCCTTGGCCAAACTTTTTCTTCCGACCCCGACGCTATTAGGTTTTCGAGGGCTAGGGGTCTCTGTTTTCTCTCCTTCTTTCTCTCTTTCTCTAGCAATGACAAATAATATAAAGACCCTGGCAAGAATACGGACTAAACAATCCTGGCAGTTAGAGATAAAATGCATATACCACTTTAGACAACACAAAAAAATATGAATGCTGGAGAAAAAACTAAAGTACCCCAGGAGGGTGGGACTAAAAGTCCAGAATCCCTCCCTGTCACCATGTCGGGCTTCCCTAAGGATTCTGGGGGGGGGGCAATGGACCGCCATATGCTGCCACGCGCGGCAACATTTACCCAAATTGGGCAGCTACTGAAGACCCACTCGTTAAACGAAGCTCAATTAGAAGGTCTCCAGCCCTTTGAAAGAAGAGGTAGCGTTAGCAGGTCACCAGTCTCCAAAAACGGATCATCATCATTACGTGATCTTTCGAATTTCGGTGGTAACGAAAACCCAGCGAAAAGAAAACGCCAAGAGACGAAATCCAATCCCAATGAATCTCAGAAGGACGAACTTAGCGACATTATTCAAGCCTTGGTAGACACAACGTCATGTTTTGAAGCACTATTTAGGGCCAACGTTAATACCAAAACTGAGATCGTCATGCGAATGTCACGCAAAATTCTACGTATTTACCAAGAAAAGGCTGCAGCCACACCTCGGCAAATTAATGCGGTTGAAAATAAGTGTACAAGTGTTCAAACGGAAACCAACTAGAATTACACTGCTAAACACACCAGGGAGATTTCTACGCAAACCCAGTGTGACTACGAGACTAGCATCGACAATACTCTAAACGAACTACAGAAAACAATTGACGATAAAGAATCATCTTACGGCAACTTACTTAAAGTTTAAATATCGGTTTGAAATGCTGGAAGATCTTAAAGCCCAACGTGCGGGACTGGGGGGCGTCGCATGCATGGTTAACTCAATAAAAATCCCCACAGAACAGAACGTCGAGACCAAACATAGATTTATCTTTCATATGCTGGCGAAAACTGGACATACTAGACTGGCCCTTATTGATAAGTACGACAATAAGAAAATAGCAGTAGCGCACAATCCTGCATATGACTGGAAAACTGTATAGAAAGTACTAGAATGATTTTCGAAAAACACAAGTAGAAATATACGTTTACACTACAAAAGACAAAAATGTCAGCAGGAATCAGAAAGTCTCTGGCGCAGGCAAAAGTAATTTCTCCAACTGAGGAACGACCGAGCGTACTAGAAACAATACAGTCATTGTCCAAGCAAGCGGCAAATCTTATGCCAACTAAGTTAGAGGGATTAGGAAAGACGTTAGTATAGAGACCTTAAATATTAAAATATCTAATATGAGGAAGACACAAAAAGGAGATTTACTGCTGAAAGTGAAGAAAGGCAACAATGACGAGCTAAGATCCGCCATAACTATCAAAATGCAAGCGGTTCACTTCAGCAAAAATATCAAAAGAACGGTTCTACACTTCAGAGGTATGGATATCTTAACTACCGAGGGAGATATTTCTGATGCTATTAAAGTGACTTTGGAGAGGTGCCGGAAGAGTGCAAGATTACATCTCTAAGGCCCGCACTCGTAGAAACCCAACTGTCTTGTGAGAGAGCGTGTTATGGCAAATAAATGTCGCAGATGCTGGGAGCTGGGTCATAATGAATCTGTTTGCCAGGAACCAGATAGAAAGGATTTGTGCCTCAAGTACGCCAAGCCAGGTCACATGGCCAAAGTTTGCAATGGGGTCTCTTTCTGCCCACTTTGTAATAAGGAAGGCCACCAAGTTAACAGTAGAAAGTGCGAATGGAGGGCGCTGACTCGGACAGTCTCATAGTTACTCTTCGCTGTCCTCCAAATAAACGTTGATCGAGGGAGACAAGGTTACGATCTCCTCCAAGCTACTGCTGGCGACCGGGACAGATATGTCATTTTGATCGCTGAGCCCAACAGAACTCTACTTACCTGCTCCTTCTGCTATACCAATGACAAACAAGATGCCGCCATTAAGCTAAGAAATACAAACTTATCTGTCCTTGTAGTAGGTTCTGGTCCTGGTTTGCTTGGGTTGATTTTGGATTCGTCGTGTTTTGTAGCTGCTACTTTTTCCCTAATACCGAACTCGCCGTTCTTGAAACCATGCTGTCCAGGCTCAAAGATACAATTAAAAACAATAACAAGGAAGCTGTCATCTGTGGGGACTTCAACGCCAAAGCTCCAGAGTGGGGAATGTAGTACACCGATCAAAGAGGCGAAGTAGTGACAAGCTGGATTGCTAAACTAAACCTGGTAGTAATCAATGTAGGGTCTCAACCTACTTTTATGCGTGGCGCTTCCAACTGCATTCTAGACCTGACTCTAGCGACGGAAGATATGTCAACCAGGCTAGATAAGTGGAGAGTATCTCGACAGGGAGAGTCTAAGTTTGCACCGATACATTACTTTTGACTTAAACGATCACAGCACAATCCCGATAAGTCAAACGGCAGACGGACCAAGAAATTGGACCTGGCCAAATTCTACACTGAACTCCGGCGCTTATCACAAACAGGTAGCATCACCACCATCATCCCAATGGAAAGACAGCTTCAAATTGTGGAGTTCCTCTTTCCAACGCACTCAAGGGTTAAAGATGGCATATTCATTGACATCAACGTGAACATGTTTACTCTAATAGAACTGAAAGACTCTACTACTAAACTAAAAGCTAATCGTGCTCCAGGGCCTGATACTATCCCATCCGGTGAAATCGCCGTCCGCCTATCGGCCTATATGTTTATTCGACGCTCTCGGTAGACTCCTGGTGTATATGATCCATAATAGATTCTTCGAAAAAGAATAAAATGAAAGCTATTTCGGACAGGCGGACTGGATTTTGCAAGGGTAAATCGACCGTAGACGCTATAGACGCAATAATGAGTATTGCCAAGCAAGCCAACAGGGTAATTACCAGATGGAGACAAATATGTGCGCTTATTACTTTGGACATAAAAAACGCTTTTAACGCAGCTTCCCGTCAAGAGATTATAAACACCTTAAGACAACTAGAGATTAGACCAGATACTTTACGCCTCGTCATAAATTATCTGCAAAACAGAAAAATTCGATTAAAATATAACAACGAAAGCACCTTGAAAGCTGTCTATAGTAGAGTGCTCCAAGGTTCAATCCTGGGACCAACCCTCTGGAACATTCTTTACAATGGGGTACTGGAACTGGACCTTTTGGACGGAGTTACTACAATATCCTATGCTGACGACCTTGCCGTAACAGTGGTGGCGAGAGACGAGGACCAGCTTATGAACAAAAGTAACTTGTGTTGCCGAAAATTTCAAAGGGTTATTGGTTAGGTTATATGAATATTTTTTAGGTTTAAAAATAATTCATAGTTGGGCTAGACAAGGTTTTATTTCTAGTTGGGTTAGACAGATTTTATTTAGGTGAAAAAAAGCTTAGCAAACGTTTCCCTTAGGTGTACGGAAGATGATCAACCGGTCTCGTTGGTCTCTACTTGTATTTAAAAATGTAATAAAATAAATATAACCAGACTGTACAGGGTCAGTGCGATAAATATATCTTGATAACAATTAAACGTTAATATCTTTTTTACTTATCGGAATGAACCAAAAACCAAATTGTAGGGTTGCATAAAAAGTTTTTATTCAGTTATTAGAAAAACCAAAGCGATACACATAATATAAGTTTTATTTCTAATAGGATATTCTGTTTTATTATGTTTCTCAAATGCGGGCTTACTCTTGCAGATTATATATATCTGGTTTGATAACTTTCTCTTCAAAGATGCCTTAGAAAAAATCCAGCCATAAGAGGCAGTGTATTAGAGAGAGAGATGGAAAATGTTCTATTACATAGTGGAGTTGATGGAATGTAGAAGTTCGGCTTTCCCTGATAGCCTTTTTAATTTGATTTCGGAATTCATTACGCTACATATGATTTCATACCAGTATTATTTCTAATCGAATTTAGTTTTTTATTTTTATTTATTAGTCACTGTATAATTAACATATCTGATATCTGTATAATAATTAACAAAAAATCTGTAAATTTGCCTCTAGCCAGAACTATTGTATATGCACATAGTTATTTGTTATACATATATAAAGTGTGTTTTTTTGCGGATAAAACGAAACTTTCATAGCTTTACTTTTTATATAAAAAAATAGATAAATGTAATAATGACGCCAATTCGAGGGGCGCGCAAATCTTTCGATATGGTGTACACCTTCCTCTTAAATACCTTTTAAATACTATTAAATACTTACTTAATCTTTTAAATATGCTTTATTTTCTTTAATTACCTTTCAATATACTTTTAATACCTTTAAATACATTTTAATACCTTTCAATGTATTTTTAATACTTTTTAATATATTTAATTTTTTTCAATTTATTTTTAGTTTCTTTAAATATCCTTGAGTATCTTTTCTTCTCTATTCGGAACTAGATGCAGAACGCACTTGTTTTCTGTAGGAGATCAAAGAGTACCCTAAACTCAGAAAAATGTTTTCTTTGCAGGGTATATCTCTAAAGTAATAAAATATTATAATCGTTTTTTATCAGTTGGAGACAATTATAAAATAAATATAATAATGTAGCAAAAAAGTTTATAAGAATTTTTTAAGAACGGAACGCCGCTGCAAACGTTTCCATGCGCATAATACTTAAAATAAATATTTATTTATACAAAACGAAAAATTATTTTGTGCACGATCACATAAGAGTATAAGGAAGTATGAAGTAAACTAAACTAAAAGCACACAGCTAAATAACAATTAGTTATTAGTCTCTTAAAACAAAAAGTTCTGGGTTAATGTATATTATTTGCTATCTTTTTAAAAATTGCATTTAAATACATACAAAAAAACCTACATTTTTTTATATTTTCAAAAAAAAATATTATAAATAATAAAACCAATAACTTTCAGAAAAATAAGGATATCTATATGTATATTATGCCCTTAACTGGTTATAAAAGGCAAATGGAGATTTCAACGTAAAATGGGGGATGTTTGGGAGACATTTTTAAATGACGGCAAAATCAGAGATTGCCTCACTAAATAGGCGATAACGAATGGTCCCTTTTTATAGGTATAATATATGAACAGGGCAGGTATTATTGAGCTGCAATTATTAATAATTGTTAGTAGATTAAAATATTCTGAAAATCGTCTTAAGAACACTTAAGCCAAAAGGTCAATTAAATTGAGAAAACAGTAGACACATATATCTTGTCACTTGATTTTTTATGGGAACTACTATATTTTTTATTAATTTTTGGAGAACACAAACCAATTTCAATCAAATATATACATATTATAAACCATATTCATCGACTACTGTATCGGTGAGAGTGCCAAAGATAAAACGAAAATTTGGCATGCCATTTGGTAGCCTAAGTGCAAGAGAAGAGAATATTTTTGGAAACCCTTGAAGGGGATGAAAATTGGCAAAATGTGTTTTTACAATATCTTTTCAACTAAATAAGATTTTAAGCCTATTCTTTTCTCAAGTGCTTTCAAAAAAATGAATTTATCAATCCTTCCAAATTTTACTATTTAAGAAGAAAAAGTATGAAATATGTTTATAATTATTTACTAAATGAGGTTTCAAAATGTTTTTTCGTTCACGGCTTCCAAAAATAATAATCCAAAAATACAGTTTTGTTATACCTGCAGCTAAATCAGAATTTAGAACTGTTCGTTTTTTTTTTCGTTCATGGCTTTCAAAAATAATTTTCTACAAATATATTTCTAGTTTTTCGAAATTTTCCCTAAAACAGGGTGAACTGTGTGTATATCTCTTTAACTTAATGTGAATTTAAGAGAATTCCTTCGTCAATGGTTTTCTAAGAAAAATCGTCTAAAAATAGGTTCTGGATTTTTCGGAACATGTTTTCAGTTTTTTCATAAACTTCTGAACTAAATGGGATGGAATTTTTATTCACTAGCTACCGAAAATAATAATCTTAATATGATTTCTGGATTTTCCGAAATTGCACTAATGAGTAAAAATAATATGTTTTGATGTTTTTTTTTGCAAAAATAATATTTTAATTCGATTTGAGTGTTAAAAACTCTTTCGATAGTAACTGAAAAACGTATTTCAGAATGATTTAAGATTGCATCAATTTATTCTGAATTTATCTGCTGAAAAATAATAATTATCGCATGTCGAGACGGTTTGGGCAAGTTGAGAATAAAAAAAGAAATTGGGATATAATTTTATAATTATTTGAATTTAAAATTATATTTTAAAATTATAATTTAGTATAGGTCTTTCTAAAAAATAAAAACTAACAAGCACATTCTCATATGTATTAATTCAAAATATCAAATTAGTTACCATCTTGGTTATTATAAAAACTATTATTTGACTGGTTAATTTACAATGTCAATTGTTAAAACTATAACCACGAAAAAAAAAAGAAGCTGTTTTCTTTTTTAATACCTTTTTTTATTTCAATTTAATACTTTTGATAAATTTCCAATACTTTGAAATGCCTCTAAATACTTTTAAATACCTTTAAATACTTTTAATTCTCTATAAATAATAAGTGAATATTGTCAAGTCACATTTAAAAACCTGAATACCCGAATAACCTAAAAATTTTTGTCAACAATTAAGAATCATATGGTCATGAAAACGTAATATTTTAGTAAAAATCCAACGTGATGGAACAAAACGGTGGCCTAATAAAATCTTGGAAAAATCAGTGTAAAAACTATGTATTTAAATTTTTGTCAACAATTAAGAATCATATGGTCATGAAAACGTAATATTTTAGTAAAAATCCAACGTGATGGAACAAAACGGTGGCCTAATAAAATCTTGGAAAAATCAGTGTAAAAACTATGTACTAAATTTACTCAAATTTTGCACATAATTCATGTCTGCTATATTGACAAACTGACAAAATTGCACAAAATGGCGAACTTATTAATAGTTTAAAAAAATCAGTCTGGAAAACAACTTATTCGATTAATTTAAAATGTTGCACAAAAATTAAATGTAATATAGGGACGAACTACAAATTTTTTGATGTGAATTAAAGATAGCAGAATAAAATTGCGGTATAATAAAATATTTGACAAACCATTCTGAAAAAACTGCTTACTCGGTTGATTTCATTTTTTGTACAAAAATTAAATCTGATACAAGGATGAACTGGTAACATTTTCGTACGAATCCAATATGTCAGAACAAAATCACTTAACTGAGACTGGTCATATTTTGATAACGATTTTAAAATTTTGCACAAAAAAGGGTTATACATTAAATAGACTGGGTCTCTAGAAATAGATAAACTCAAACAATCAAACTGTTTATCGATCGATCAGATAAAACTCAATAATTCCCTTCTATTAAATACATTTTTATAACATTATTTTTACATTTTTATAATTTTATATCTGGTCCGCAAAAATTTCCAGATTTGTATACTCCTGAAAAAGTAATTATACGTACTTAGATATATAAACAGACATGTTGTTCATTCGAGATGTAATTTCCGAATAAGCTATTATGTAGCGAAACATATCACCGTGTTTTAAACAAATATAGTGAAAGTTAAAAAAAAAGAACTTCCGCTATTAGCGACTTTTCAACTTTCCGTCTCTTAGGGCATCTTAGGACCAACCTAGCAAATTCGCAACTATTAGTTATATTCCACAACTTTTAAAATTAATTATGGGTAATAGCGTGTGTGAATGATTTGACCATTGTTGCAACTAACAAGATGTTAGGGGAATTAGGCCCAAAATAGTCTTCCTGACCAATATGTCTGTGTCACTATTCCCTCGAACACCTAGTGTGTTTTAACTCAACACGGATACTCTTACTCTTTGGGATATATTTACTAAATCTTAATGATATTACTATATACAAACAAATACGGCAGCCTGCTGCTTCTTTTTTGGTATTGGCAAAAATAAAGCAGGTGTATTTATATAAATCTATATTTTCAAGAAAAAATAGCTAAATCGGTAACCTGATATGCATTATTGCATAAACTTATAATTTTATTAAGAATATCCACATTTTTTAAAGATTATCAGGTCACGACATCTTAGAATATTAATTATAAATGAATTGATGTCATGAGGTCGTTGTTTCATATCTATATATAAACTCGAAAGTTAAGATTAATATTCAGTATACAATCGTGGTGCAGTAAATATATACAAAAAATGTTTTCAAAAATTTCGGTGTTTTCTCTCCTTATGACCGTAGTATTGAGTGCTGTTATACAAGAACCAGTTTCTATTAAGAGTTTGAAATATGAACTAAACCCAGATGGATCGTTTAGTTGGGGTTATGAATCTGGCGACGGTTCTAGTCAACAGCAAACTGGACAACAAATTGAAGGACCAGAAGGTGGACAAGCCATCCAAGGAGTATCGCAGTGGTATGATAATGAAGGTGGTTTACATCAGCAACAATACGTAGCTGATCAAGATGGATATCGACCATCTAGTGCTGATGTACCAGTAGCTCCGGAGATACCTAAAGCAATTTTGAGGTCTTTGGAATGGAACCAGGCACATCCCGAAGAAGATGTTTAGCAATGCATAAATATATTATCGTTAAATATTTAATAGTCCCCCTTCAAAAAAAGGCACATTGCTTTAATTATTGTGTAGCGAACTGATAAGTATGCGAATATATTATGTTAATGTGTATATATAATTCTTTAAATATTTTATTGTTCAATGTGACGGAACTTTAAATATTTTTTATATTTAAAAGATCAACTTCGTCTAGTCGTCAAATTAAGCACTGTTAGTTCTAGTAAGTAATACCAGATAAAATTTTAATAAAAATAATTTATTCAGAAATGTATAATATCGTATTTATTTTTTCCTTGATAAGGTAAATCCGTATCATCCATATGAGTATAGAAATAAAAAAATATTTTAGTCGCAACTTACTTAAATAATAAAGTACTTGTTTGTCATCACAATGGCGCAACTACATACAGATTCACTATTCGAAAAAACTTTTCTATAGCTAACCATTTTGGCAATATTTGTTGGTTCGGTACGAAAAAGTAACTTGGAATTTGCTATAAAACTGACGATTATAGATGGTAACACTAGTTATGTTTACAAAACGGTTGCAATATTCAAATTTTAGGAACTGGAATTTGAACATGTGTGATTTTTGTGATTTGTTTGGTTTGTCGGTGCTCTAAGTAATTTTTGCCATGTAACCAAGTTATCAAGATTATAAGGTTGATACAGTGACCATTTAGCGCTTGGGGCAGCTAGCATTAGGCTATTCCTATTGGAAGGTATCAGTGCCGTTGGGATTCTTTGATGAGCTGCAAAAATCTGTAAAACTGCAGAAGACACAAATGGGCATGTGGAGAGACAGTCTGCGATCAATTACTAACTTCCCAGGTATGAATATATGTTTAAAAAGTTGAAAACTTAAAGGGCTGTGTACACGTGCAAAAGTAATGAAAGTTTCTCTGTATAACGTGTATAATGTATATTGTCAGAATCCAAAATTATAGCAGTGCGCTTTCGACTAACTGGTCATCATCAACGCTACATATTAATAAGTATATAGAGTAATATAACCCCTCAGTTATAAAGATGGTAGACAAGGCCAAAAAGCCGAAAAGAAAAAAGGTTGAATCAAATGATTTACCCACTCGTCAGTAAACAGAAACAAACATAACTGTAACAAAGATAAACCAAAAGTTGAGGAACACCAAATTACATTTTAAAATATTTTATTTATTGCTTAAAAAGCAGCCATATTATGTTAGCATTATAAAACAGCGAAATTGGTGAATTTCTTTAGCAAAAAATTTGACAGTTTATGGGGTTACCAAACTTACATGGAGATAAAGCAACTGTAATAATCCTTATGTAAAATAGACGAGTTATTGTTGACAAGTTATCATAATGAAATAAATTAGAAATATAAATTTAAATATAGAATAATTGTAAACTTGTGAAAAAAGAAAAACAACCAATAGAAATTGTTTACAAATCTAATTGGAACCTCATGTCTGAAATGAAACTCACTGTTCAAAGATAAGCAGTTAAAGACTGACTTGGCAGCCTTGGTTAAAGGGACATGTTAACTAATAATAACCAAATACATTGGAAATAAAAGATTGAAACGGTGCAAAAACCTGTGTAATGTCATTGAACTACACTAATTGTGAGAAGCAACATACATGTTGGGATGTAATTCGACACTAGACACTAGTAACGGGTTTAGATCAAAACAAAAAAAATGACTGTGTGGATAGATTGAGAGGCCGAGAAAATTAAATCAATAAAAAGTAGCGTTCGAAAAATTGGTTAGTAATGACAAAAGACAAATGGATTGTTACTAACAGTAATATAAATTTTAAGTAGTGAAATTTAAACAAAACTAGACCTATGAGAAACCAAAATCAGACCTTGCGGGAAGGTGGGTGGGTGCCTATATAAAATTAATAAAGGTCAATAAAAACTTTGAACGAATGTTGGCTAGTAAATTGTAATCAAAACGTTTGAAAATCACTAACATAAAATTTGTAGTGATGTGTTAAACTGACCTTCCATACGGGAACAACCTGTGGTTAATAACTATAATCAATAACTTGTTTGAGTAACGTTGAGACTATTTGGCTTTTGTTTAAGTTCATTATTGTTCTCAAGATCTTCAGGAAAATCCAGTTTATAAAGTTTTTTAAATGAACATTTATCAAAAGCTTATAATTGTTATCTGGATCAAAATTATTTTCACTAGACTGAATGTGACTACCAAATGGTGACCTATTAGGGTAATTAACATGTTCATTAATGCGAACTGAGGTCTGCAAATACTATCTATGTAAGTAGCGTTACAATCAGTGCAGTTGGGCTTATAAACTGCACTTTTGTTAGGTTTGTTTATTTTGTCGTTGCTATTATTTAAATACTTTCCAAGGTTGTTCTTAATTTTATGAGATATTTTAATATTATTACAAAAAGATTTAAACATTTCTGAAATTTGTTCTGTTAAATTGTTATTTAAAAAAAATGAGACAAAACGTATCAACTTCAGTTAAGAAATCATTGTTTTACTGAATTCAGTGTTCAGATCTCGTGGAGTAGGGATTCCTGAAGATGCTTCGTGCAATCGAAGGCGAAACGTCAGATAGTAACTTAATTGACCAAAGCCGTGAAAGCTTTCGTTCTATGTATCAATATAAGTTTCAGGTAATGGAAGGAGAGATTTTTTCAAAAGTTTTGTTTTAATCTTGATAATTTTGGTATCTATTAAGTTTGGGTTATATCCATTCCTATAAGCAATCTCCTTTAAAAAGTTAATTTATTTCCTATACATAGGGACATTCAAAAACGGTTAGACATTTTATAAATGGCATGATCAGTTTAAATTGGTTTTCTATACATTTTGACTTTTAAATCAGTACCTGATCTATAAATTGCGAGGTCTAAGAAATTAAGAGAGTCATTATGTTCAGTTTCTAGTGTAAATTTGATATTGCTATGGATTTGATTAATCTTGTTTAATAAGAGATTAGCACAGTCAGAATTACCCTCTATCAATAGAAAAGAATTGTCAACGTATCTGTAGTAGTGCTTTATTCCTGTATTATTAAGAATATGAAGGCTCTCAAGATTGTCTATAAACAGATCTGCAAGAAAAGGAGATAAGCTACTTTCAAGCAAGGTCTTAAGGTTGTTGATAAAACTTGTCATTAAAAATAAAAAAAACTCTGAGAAAAAGCAAAATTCAAAAGCCTAAAGTATATCCACCTCTGTTGACCCTTTGACGTTGTTAGATCTTAATAAGTTACCTACCAATGGGATAATTTCCTTCTTTAGCACTAATGTAAACAAATTACTTACATCAAAGGATGCCATAAGATGACTGATATTCAATTTAATATTTTTAAGTTTATTAATTAAATCTAGAGCGTTACTCTTCTAGTTAGAAGGTTTCAAATAAGTAAGGTATTTTTATGTGATTGAGAACAAAGCTTGAAATTACTGATTTTAGTGAAACTCATCTCTGGTCTGATTGAAACATTATCCTTGTGTATTTTAGGACGCTCATATAATCAAAGCATACTTGGATTGCTTACAGTTCTTAGGAGAATTTAATTCTTTAAACAAGCTATCACAAACTTTACTATAAGTTTTGGACTTTCTTAAAAATTTGTTGAGAGGGTTGGAATCGAGAAAAGTGACGTTATTATTAGTGAGAAAACTTTTCGTTTTATCTATATAATCATTTATGTTTAAGATGATTTTGTCAGATTTATAAGTTATTAGGTTGTTATTTTTAATTTAAGTTTTATTTTTTTTAAGAATAGAAAAGAATTCCACATGTTGAGATGAAATCGCGTTCAGCTATAGGAAAATTAATCGAAAACTTAAGTTCCATTTTCAAAAGGTATAGCTCTTGGTCAGTAAAAAAGGTATTTGATAGGTTTTTAATTCTATCGAAAAATTTAAACTTAGAATTTTTTTTATTTCTTTTATGGTTAATGTTATTTTTAATTATGTATGGTAGTTTTGGCTGATAAATACAGGAGATTTGTCCCGAGGAGGTCATTCACTTAAGTTGATGTAGGGTTTCTGGATCAGTGTTTCCATGAGAACGTCACACCAATTTTTGTCAAGGTTAAAACATCTCGTATGTACCTTTGGATCTTAAAGAAGAGATGGAACACAGGCTAATTAAAACGGAGATTTGTCAACATTATGCTAAATTTGATTTGTTAAATTTAGAATTAATCCCATTTTTGATAAAATTTCGAATAATTCCTCCTTCCGTGAATTTTAAGAGTTTCTTAATGACACTGAAGATTTTATTACTGTTGAGAGAGAAATTTCAGAGGGTCAAGAGCAAGCGTTCTAATTTAATTAAAAATAACATTAACCATAGAAGAAATATTGAGAGAAATAAAAAAAATTTCTAACTCTAAATTTTTTGACAGAATTAAAAACGAATCATATATTTTTTAGGGGCCAAGAGCTAGATCTTTTGAGAATTGGACTTAAGTGTTCGATTAATTTTCTTATAGCTGAACGTGATTTGCAATATTTCGCTCTAGAAATGGATGTTATTATTGAACACTATCTTTAAATTTACAGAATAAAAAATTCTTGAGAGATGACGTACATGTTGTTCTTTACAAATTTAGGAAGAATAAAAACTACTTTCTTATTTCATCTCAACATGTGGAATTCCCTTCTGTACTTAAGAACATTATAAATAAATTAAAAATAACAACCTAATAATTTTTAAAGCTGACAAGAGCAACTGTTTAGTCATCTTAAATAGGAATGATTAAATAAAGTCGAAAATTTCCTCTGTAATAATAACTTCACTATTCTTGATTCCAACCCTTTTAATATATTTATAAATATATATAAAGACCAAAACATATATATATAAGTATAAGTGCACCAACTGCACGGCGTATTTTAAAATCATTTAAAAATACTGCATCTTTAGAAGTTAAATATAAAAGGAATCACATGAAAAATGTTTTAACAGAAGAAAATCAGTTAAAAGTATTACAAACAGTGAGAGAAACACCAAGAATATCTTCAAGAGCAATTACCGATAACCTGCAAATTATGTCAAAATCGTCCATCTGGCGAGTATTAAAAGAAAATCATTTTTATGCCTACAGGCACGAATTTATTATTACACTTTATGACTTTGATTTAGATCAAAGGCTGGGCTTTTCATTATGGATTCAAGGGGAATTTGAGGAGAACAGAAATATTTTTATGAATATTTTGTTTACAGACGAATCCATGTTTACGACAAACGGTATCGTTTGCTCGCAAAACTGCCGTTGGTGCCGGTGTGGTATGTACGATGGGAGATTGCTAGGATCTAGGAAGGACCCTACCTCTTCCAGAACACTTTAAATTGTGAAAGATACTTGAATTTTTTACAAACATTTGTTCGACAGTTTCTTGAAAACTTGCCATTGAATTTAAAAGCCAATTTATGGTTTCAACATGATGGATGCCCCGCTCACTACACTGAAGCTGTGTAGGAATGGCTTAACCAGACTTTCCCCAACAAATGGATAGGAAGATGTGTTTGTTGAGATGTTTAACGCCCTTAGATTACTTTCTTTGAGGCTATCTCAAAAATAGAGTATATTAAAACCGGCTGTTTGCAACTCTAGATGATCTAGAACAAGAAATAGCCAGATGTGCTAATGAAATCCCTGAAACTGTTTTACGTAGTGTTGTGGAGAAACTTCATAATAAAATAATTACGTGTATCGAACGAGGTGGAAGTTACACAGAAGCATTATGATATTTTAAGTTGAGGTGTGTTTTAGTTAGTTAAATATATTTAGAAAGAAGTTCTGTGTTATTTAATGTTAAATACATTAAACATTAAACATACATACATTAAACCATATTATAGAATATGATATTTTAGGTCTGCTCCAGTTCAGTCGGGTTACAGCGGTTCACTTTCCCTGTAGTAAATAGCTAAGCCTAACCTACATTTGAGATGCACCTATACTTAATTGTTTTTTTTTAAGTTCTGCCGTTGTATGAACGGTTGTGCTTAGCCATATATTGACTATACCATGGTTTTTTTTGTGTCAACATCGCCAAAACTGCAAGGAAATAGCTGTGTATACTATTTATATTTATTTTCTGTAGTTTGAGTTAATTTTTTGAGTAAATATTAGAAGTGAATAGGTATAAACTCTATTTTAATGTTTGGGAAGTCATATGTTAATTTAGGAATTTATTTAGCGTCCGATTGTTTGTTAAATTTATTATGCCAATATTGAATACAGTTATTAATTTTAAAATAGATTTTATATATATTTTAATTTTGTTGTTAGTTTAGTTACAGAATTCCAAGTAAGTTTACCTGTTTGTATTTATCTGACAAAAATCATTTGTAATATTAACTACTGTAAAACTCACGTGAAATTTTATATTACGAAAATTATACGTTATGATTAAGTATTTAAAGCAAATTATTAGAGCGTTGTAAATTTAAAATTGCGCTGTTCCTTTTATTATCATTTCTCATAAAACTGCCAAGAATTGTTTAGTTTTTTCTTATTATTTAAATAAAAAATATTTATGCTTACTATGCTTATTTATTTTACATAGGTTTACATATTTAACAAGAACTTTTTAACTTTACTACTACTAGCCTAAAAAAAACGATTTATCTATGCCAATATTTGTGTACAGCAAATGGTATTACAAAATTAAACGAAATCTGTAAATGGGCATATTCCTTTTATAAAAATATGAAAAAAAAATTCTATAGACGTGGGTTTGTGAACCCTTAGTTTTTATTTTTTTATATTAAAAGATAATATTACTTAATTACATAAATTTGTCCAAAGTGATTATATATCGATATGGTGAAAAGCCCAGATGGGATAACTTTCCTTCGTGAAAAAAAGTAACCTTTAAGAACACAACATTTCTAGGAGCAATATTTAGATCTCCTGTTAACGTCAAAAAGGTAATATCAAAATACGAAAAAATCTCTTATAAATAAACATATGCTAATGTTCGGGGCTGGCCCGAAGGGCAGGCCAGCCATGCCACCTCCAAAGAGAGAGTTATTTATGACGAATTTTACTCGTAAACTCATTTCGCATATTTTTATTCAGTTCTAGTATAATTCAACTAATAGCATACAAATTTTTATTATACAAGGAGATTTCAACAATTAATTCTATACGATACTAGTTGTCATCTATTATTATTTCTTTGTTTTTGTTGTACAGGGTGAGCGGGCCACTCAATTTTTATTCCGTTATGGGTTTGCTAAAATTACATTTCAAAAACCTAACTTATGCAGTTTTTTCCGGGTTATCGGTTATAAAAGCAAAAAACAAGTCAAGGTCGAATACAAAATATGGTAGAACACGAATTTTTGAAAAAAATATCCACTCTGTATATTATAAGAGGACTTGATGGTTGATATTTTATGAAATATTTATATGTATTTAGTTTTTATATTTAACTTCCGGTTTAACCGGAAACGACATCGGGCTATTTGAGTTTGAATATTATCATAATATAGTCTAGTAGCCTCATAGTTCCTAGGCTATGGCAATATTAAAATAGGAATATTTCGGAAACTTAAAAGATAAAAATCCTTACATTTTTAAAATCTGGGGAATGAGTTCTATCAATCTTTGCTAAAATTGAATGAGGTCAAGTACAAAAATTTTGCTTCCGGTGTCATTTCAGCTTAAACCAGTAGTGAAATTTTAAAACCGAATGCATTAAAATATTTTCTTACAATCTTAACTATCAAATCCACCTATAATATACAAGGTTCAATTTTTTTAAATATTTTTTTCCCCCATATTTCTTTTTGTCCGATCATCAAATTTTTTTTCTGATATCGTAGTCCGATAGCTAAGTTTTTGAATTTTAACTTTAGCAAAACCAAGACGAAGAAAAATCGTGTGGTCAGCTTGTGGAAACGCCCTGTGCAATTTATAGAAGAAAAAAACTCGCACGCTCAGCGCACATCTGCTAGTATCCATCTTGAAGTTTAGCAAACATCAGATGATCCGAAGCAATCTTCAGAGGCAAAGTTTTTAATTGTAATAATTGTGGTTTATAATTAAGATAAAAATTGTTATTTCCAAACAAGAAAATAAATAAATGGTTTAAATGGTTTAGAGTCTTTGGAAATCCATATGTGTGATTACGAATTCCTAATAACCTTGATGGTATGGTATCAAGTAAATTTGGGGAGTAAGCGTATGCAAAAAGAAAATATGGACTTACCGACCGCCGCAAAGTGTCTGGGAAAATGTAAGACTTTTCTAATTACTTATCGACAGGCGGGATATATGGATGCGAGTTTAAAAACGCGAGAAGTACGCGAAGAATTGTAAATAAAAACGGAGCCATTGCTTTTCCAACGGGGTCTCCACGACTACCTGAAAAAAATGGGCTCTATGTAACAAAGGGAGAAACAAGGGGATGTGTATTTCTCTTTTTTAAATTAGTCAAAAGATATGTTTTTCATACAGGAAAGAAATATCGGGTACTTTGCAGAACTTTTTTTATAACTCTAGCTAAATGTAAACATTTGAAGATTTTTTAAACCAAAAATACCATTTCATAAAATATATATTTCAACTATTTTACGACCCCGTTGGAAAAGCAATGAAAATTAAGAGAAATGAGCTATTCACAGTGTTAAAAAATAAACAGTTTTTTAAATTATCGTCACCATAGTGCAATGAACAGTTAGTATATAGTGGACAAATTTAGTGTTGGTGAACTTTTCGAATATTATATAAAATAAATAAAACTCGTAGTCAAAGTATTTGTAACGAAGCTATTGGCGAAACGGCGTGATTGTAATTATATGTACAACCGTTTTACCAAAAAACACATGAAATGGCCTGATGAACATGTGAAGCTCCCAGAAATACAGCCATCACAGTGTATATATCATCAGTACCTCGAGGCAGGCCAAGAAAATCATTCCAGGAGAGTTGTCAACGCGGTAAGAAAAGACATGTACAACCAATTGTATTGGACTTCAGTCCAGAGCAAATTTGCTTGGCTGAAGAAACAAGCTTGGTAAAGTCAGGCAAGAGAACTGCGGCCCTAGTTGTGAAATTAGCAATCGAAACTTCGCCGAAACGACTAAAAAAAATGAAAGTGGTACAAAATGCACCCTGTGCTGCTTTAAGGCCGTATAGCCCTGAAGAAGCTTTAAGACTTATAGTGGACCTTGGCTTGACAAAAGAAGATTATATCACGATGCGACTTGGAGCAAAAGAAAGAGGGGCCAATATCTATCCTTCATATCACATGATAGCAGAGGCAAAAAGAATGTGTTATCCTATAAATGTTAGAATAACTGAAAACGAAGCTGTTGTGCCACTGCTTGATCTGCTAATTCATACTTCACAACGTTTGGCACAAGTCCAGGCTGATGTAATTTTGCAGAATATGTCGGCTGACTGTGATACCATCGAAATCTACTATAAATGGGGCCTAGATGGTAGCGGTGGACACAGTGTTTATAAACAAAATTTCGCGAATAACTCAGAATATGCGGATTCCAACATACTATTGTGTACGATTGTGCCACTACAAATGTCTGACTTTGGTAATAACCAAAAAATATATTGTCGTCCAATTGAGTTCAAAATACAGAAAGAAAATGCCTACACGTTAAAGAAATGTATAGCAGAGTACAAGCACAAATATTACAACTGGAGCCCACATTATTCGTTTTAGGTAATAGGGGAATTAAATTTAAACATCTATATATATATATATATATATATATATATATATATATATATATATATATATATATATATATATATATATATATATATATATATTATATATATATATATATATATATATATATATATATATATATATATATATTTAGATAGTATTCATTTGCATATTACTTAAAATGTTCGTTTGATGATAATGTTTCAAAGTTAGAATTATACAGAGAGCCTAATTGTGCTCAAGTGTTTATAAATTTTCTAGAAAGGGAGGTTCATGACTTATATATTAGCTATTTAGGAAACTTTAAAAAAATGGAGAAATTAACAGAACTAGAAAAATTGAGCTATCAGTATTCAAGCTAGTGTCACATTTGCAACAAACCATTTGAAAATGATAATGAAAAAGTGGCAGATTATTGCCATTTAACCGGAAAATATAGAGGTGTTGCACATTCCTTGTGCAACTTAAATTATAAGCAACCACATTTTATTCCAGTCATATTTCATTATTTAAAAAATTGCGATTCCCATTTATTTATAAAAAATATATGCCACAGTCAAGAGCAATTGTCGGTAATAACACAAAATGAAGAAAAATATTTTTTCTTTCAGAAACATATAGAAGTAGACAATTATTATGACCGAAAATTGGGATTAAAAAAAATAAATTATATAAATTTTAAATTTATTGATTCTTTTCAATTTTTTAATAATTTATTTCTTTCTGATTTTGATTCTTTAAAACCTACTAATTTTATCATGTATCTGTATGCTACCAATCTTTATGGATACGAAATGACTCAATATACTCTACAAAAAAATTTCATATGGCTTTCAAAATCAGAAATATACAATTTAGGTATTACAAACCTTTGCAACACTTCTGAGAAAGACTATGTCCTTCAAGTTGATTTGGAGTAACCCACGATCTTACATGATGCTCATAATGACTTTTCTTTTTGTCCTGAAAATTATAAAACCCCCAATTTTAATTCCACAAAGTTAATGCCAAATTTAAAAGATAAAGTCAAATATGTAATTCACTTGAATACAAAACTTCTCAATGAGTCTAAAAACGAATTTGATAAAAATAATTATAAATTAACAAATAACAGTATATATGGAAAATGTCGATAAAAAAATTGACATAAGATTAGTTAACAGTGGTCAAAAAATCATAGAAAAAATGGCGCAGAAAATCTAATTGCCAAACCGTATTTTAAAGATGTAACAGTGTTTTCTGAGAATTTAGTTGCTATCCAAATGCAAAAAATTTTAGTAGAATATAGTAAGCCAATTTACGTAGGGTTTTCAATTTTAGATATTTTAAAAACTATGATTTTTTATAACTTTTTGAAGCCCCTTTATGAAGATAAAGTTAAACTTTTTTACACTGAAACAGACTGTTTCATATTAGAAACGCAAACGCAAAATGTGTTGGAAAATTTAAAACGTAATATAGAAAAATTTGACACCTCAAGTTATAAACCAAATAATAATTATGAAATGTCAATAACTAAATCTGTAGTAGGGAAGTTTAAAGATGAATATGCTGGTGAACCCATAAAGTGTTTTTACGGCACTTCAGTCAAAGCATATTTTGTCAAAATGGAGAGTGATACTTTTAAAAAGGCCAAGAGAATTAAAACCAGTAGTATTAAAAAACAATTAGAATTTGTTCGTTACAAAGATGTTGAAAATAACTCAAAAACCTTCTGTACAATGTATTTATTTAAATCTCGTTTACATACAATTTACACCGAATTAGTAAGTAAATTGGCCTTAAGTTCTTGTGATGATAAAAGATTTAAAATTCCTAACAGCTTTGACACACTTGCGTGGGGTCATCAGGATATTCCTTTTTACGAATGGTCAATGAACCATTAATAGTAAATTGGAATCTGCTCCCCAGAAGGGACATTGTAATAGTAAAAGGAGAAAAAGGAACTAAAAGTCTAGTCAGCCTTTTGTATCAAAAAATGTATTAAATTCCTACCCGTTTCGATCCTAGGGGAACATCATCAGGGTACAACTGATTGTCTGCAAGTATAAAAAAAATTGGAAATAGTGTGGAAAATGTTGAAGTTGGATAGAAAAAAAAATAAATAAGTAAAAATTAAAAGTACTTACAAAAAACAGGACAAAAACTTTTCCCATTAGATAAAGTTTCGCACAAAACAGTTATGTACACAAATAAATTTAACTATAACAAAGGAACGTAAAACAATTATGTGAAAATACGTTCACTAATTATTATTAATTTACACAAACACATGTTAAAATCGACTGTCATCCGAGGAAACGAAATTTGCTACCAATCTAAAGATTTTTAATTTTAAAGGTTGCAGATTATATTAAATATCAGAAGAACTCGTAGTCAGTTTTCAGTTGTTTCTTTAAGTGCTCTAGTACTTGAAGTAAATATGTGTTCAGAAAGCTTTGATTCTGAAATTTACAACAATTTCTATAGAAATTATGAAAAACGACTTTCCAAATTGAAAAATTGGAACAGAAAATTGAAACCTGAAGTGTTAGCAAGAGCAGGATTTTACTACGTTTCATATATTGCAAATGGCAGATATTTTTACCGTGGTGCAGAAATATTTAAGTGGACATATGATGACTCTCTTATTGATGAACATCATAAATATTTTAAAACTTGCGACTTAGCTGTATGTTTATGGTTTTCGAAAATACAAAGAACAATATGTATTTAAATGTACTAATGACAAAATGGGCACCTATAAAACGATGTTTTGTATATCGAGTTGTTTGTTCAACATTTTTTTGATCAATCAATATTTAGTGTTAAGAATAATTACTTAGTTTTCCAGAAGCATTAAAATGTTTATTTTTTTACTATTGTGTATGTATTAGAAAGTACTAATGAAATTTATTAGTTATAAAATGATTTTATATGTTTAAAATGTAAATAATGGATTTTAGGACAATTAATTTCATTATTTAATGTATCTATCTTTTTCTATATTTTTACCATTTTGTGGCTTATTTATTAAAGTGTGCCAATGAAAATTGTCAATACTAATATTTTTTTCTATAATTATTTGATTTCCAAAAATAGTTATTAGTCGATATTTGAAATGTAAAAATGTAAAATGTATTTTGTATTATTGAAGATTTTTGCAAAAGTATTTAAATTTACTTGTTCTTATATTATTCCCTTCTTGGTATTAATATTTAAAAAAAAAGTGTTAGGAATTAATATTAAACACATTGCCTTTATTTAATCCAGTTTGTTTTATTATGCATACCCATATCTTATTATAGGCAATTCTCGCAAACTCTATATTTGTTTATCATCCATCTAAAGTGCTAAAAAGCGAAATATGTTTGACACTAACTGGATTCAAAACTTTGTAGAAAATACTTCATGCGAATTTAATTATAATTCTACTCATTTTCATAGTAAAAACTCCGATTTTGGCATGTCATACATATTATATATTATAATAATTTTATTGGTATTTTTAATTATTAACTTCTCTGGGGTTTATTTATTACCGATAAATTAAATTAAAATACTATTATTTTTAAGTTCTTTGTATATGAAACATTTTTAAAACTCCTGGAATTCTAATGCAGAGTAGTGTGGGAATTGATATAAAACCCAGAGATGTTTTAATAAGGATTTAAATATAGCAACCGCAGTGTTCAGTAAAACTACCCAAGCAAGTGTATATTCGTTAAATTCTAAAATAAACAGTGAAAGTGCAGTTTGCAAAAAATTATCTGAAAAACTTATTAATTTTAAAATTTATTATCTGAACAATTGTGCCTCAAAGTTTCTTCGTGTTGGATTGCGATTAGATAATTTTTCACCAACAATTCAAATAGAAAGCCAAATGGAATTTTTATTAGTTTTAATGAAGAAGACTGGAAGAAGTTAGCGATATATCAGGGAGTTATAACAAGTTATTTTTATACGCCTGGAAGTGACTCGTTTCCGGTTATTATTGGTGACATTACTTTATATTTTGAAAGAATTAATTATACTCCTATTATAAGAATTCAAAAAGTCGACGCAGTTTATGTTTACCTTGCGTGTGATTCCATGGATAAATTATGGGAACTGCAAGAACTTGTTGAATATAGACTTGAAATACTTAGAAACCAAGAATTCGATAAGTACTTCAATATGTACCAAATTTCGAATCTCAATGAGGGAGGTACATTGTTAACGAATGTATATAACGTTCGTAATCCAAGCCAAAACACCAAAATGAAAAGGTTAGTACATTGTTGGAAATGTTAATAATGCATCCATGCGAATTGGAAAATAAGCTGAAGAAAAATACCGTAAAAAGAAAATATTATGAAGAAATCAGTGCATATTAAAGAAGCTAACAATAAAGTTCATTTATTAGTAAAGAGGAAGTTTGCATATAGGCATGCTCGAATATGCGAATATCAAAAGTTTTATTTAGACAGATTGCGATTTAAGAATAGGATTTTGGAGTACGAAAAAATGATTAGCAATATTTTAGATAAAGAACATAGTAATATAATTTATAAGAAAAGATTTAATGTATTTAAATAAATATATAAAATAAAACAATTAAGTACTTGGCAATCTTTTATTTGTATATAAAAATCAAAAATATTTAAAAATATATTACAATACTTTCTACAATCTTTTTTAAGAATCTAAGAATTATGAGTTTTATCTAATCTTAACTATTTTACTAAAACTTTATTTCCTTTTCGCCTTAAAATTTTTCAACTAGGTACACGTCAGGATATTTGACCTTTTGTAATTCCTCCTCATAAAAGGCTCCTTTAATTTCTAAATTGCTCTTCTTTAATTTTTAATTAAATACGTTCTAAGATTGTTAATTTAACCTCATATATTTTAAAAATTTCATTTGACCAATTAGGAGTGTAACCCTTTGTAAAAGCTTGTCTTTGTTTGCTAATTCGGACATAATCACCAATTTTAAACTTTGGTTTTCTAAGGTCAATTGTTTTCTTATATGTATAAGATGCTGTCAGAACTTCATTTTCATTGTTTTTATTGATTTCAGATGTTTTTTTTCTAGTAGTGGAATGCACTGTATTATTATAGGTTTTACAATTTCGTGTAAAATGTCTACCCATTTATAATTTTCACGTAAACTAAACTTTTTCCACATTAGAGTTTTAATGGTTCTATTTACTCTCTCTACGACACTAACTTTCATGTTTGAGTAGGTATTGTAATGATTTATGTTAAATTTAACCAATAAATGTTTAAAATTTGTATTGAAAAACTATTTTCCCATATCAGTTTGTAGATTTTTCGGTTTATATTTTGCTCTCTGTAATATTTTTTTGTATCGCCAAAGTTACGTCATTTGCAGACTTTGATTTAACTGGTTTTACCCACAGAAATTTTGAAAACACATTGATAACTACAAGAATGTATCTGTATCCTTTATTTGACTTTCAGTTCACCTTGCCATAGATCATTTATTCCTTTTACAATAACCCTTCTTCTAATTACTACTAATAAACTAATTCACCATACAAAATTAGTATAGTCACACTATTTTGAGGATGAAAACTAATTGCATGATTCTGGTTGATATATAAAAAATGTTGCCTGAGTAAGCACGTCGGTCACGGAGCTTCAATATTTCTTCGAAATCAGTGATACCTTTTTAGATATAATTTCTTTTTTCGCTGGTATGAGTGTCTCTGCCCACCTAGTCGTCATTTAAAATATTTGAAAAGCGGCTGTTTTTGGCTAATTACCGATCAAAACTAAAATCGAATTAGTGCATATTCCAGTGGTAGTCAAAATGACGAGAAGTGACAGCAAAGCTGATTCGGATGAAATTGAGAAACTGATCAATAGTTTGTAACAATTTTGCTGCTGAGATGGAAGCGAAGATGGACAATAAGCTGAGTAAGCTGGACAGCAAACTAACATCTTTGTGCGAGTCGTTTAAAAAACTCGATTCTTTGGTTACCAAGAACAGTGAGTCTACTGAAAGCCTACAAAACCAAGTTGATGATTTAGAGCAAAACAGTAAGCGCAATAGTATGCGTATATGTGGCATGAGTATTCAGGAAGACGATAACCTTCCTAGCAATGTTGTGAACTTTATTACGAAAACTCTAAAAATCAAGTGTTCTGTTCAAGACTTGGATTTTGTGATAAATGTTCGAAATAAACTAGTGTGTTCCTACAATTTGCGTATTTCTTATAACAATAACTATACTTTTTTCCTTCCTACAATTTTTAGATTTATTCCAAATAAATGCCTAGTTTTTGCTGCTATTCCAAATAAATAAAAATGTATGCTGAGTCCTTATCTTATCTTTGCTCAGTAAGTTGATATATGTACGACATTTTTCATTTCTTTTGTTAATCGGATAATGCTGTATTAAATATATTTTGTGGAGCATATAGAGTTACGTTCCCGTGAGAAATGCAATTCTGCATTTATGCAATTGCAATTCTTAGACTTTTATCTTTTCGTTCTCATGCAACATAAGCATTACTGAACTTATAAATATAACTAAAATGCATTTTGTAGCCAGTTCTCTTTGTACGCTTATGAAATAAAATTGATTTTTTAAAAATAATTTCTCGTGTTTTGAGTTGTTAACCGGCGCAGTCGGTAGGATTATTGACAACAGTCGCGCATCGTGCGTATTTTCTGGTTTCGTTTCAACAATTCATGGCAAAAATCGGACTATCAAATAATCTTCAGGGTGTACCAAGAAACTCAAAATTGACCAGGGATTTAGACCAGCATCGTCCAGCGTCCTATTGGTGCGAGTTTGGAAACACACATCGGGAAAGGACCACATCGCCTCTCCTATTGGACCCTTGTTTAAGAATGAGAATTGGAATTATCTTCAGTACATTGCTGTAAGTGCTTCCTTTCAATTTTCCTTATTTCATTTTATTTTTATCCTATCTTAAATATTGATATTTACGTCTCTTATATATCCGCAAACTGGAAGATTTAACATCAGCTTTTGGAAATTTAAATTGTGAAGGAAATCTAACACCTTTCTCTAATTTAATTCAAATAAGTAAAATAATAACTACTGAACCTAATTTACAACTAGTCAGATATCAGGCAGACAATATTCCCTTATTCGATGGGAATCCAAAACAAATAAACAGATTTATTAATGCTTGTGATAATTTTTATATTAATCATAGAAATAAAACTGACAATAATGCACCTATAAATGTATGTTTACACGATACTATTTTAAGTAAACTTGTAGGTGGGGCAGCAGATATTATTTGTTTTAGAATAGAATTAAATACATGACCCGCAGTAAAAGCTGCAATAATTTCGACTTTTTCAGACCATAGATCGATTGATTGTATTATTCAAGATATAATAACGTCCAAACCGAAAAAAAACTAAACACCGCAACAATTTGGCCTGCGTTTGCAAGACGCTCGCAGTTTGTTATTTTCCAAAGTAAATTTAAGCAATGAAACGCAAGCTTTAAAACTTTTAAAAATGAATGAATACGGAAATTTAGTATTAAAAACCTTCATAAACGGCCTAAACTACCATACACAACTTGTGGTTAGATTAAAAAATCCAGTTACTTTAGAAGAGGCAATGAGCTGCGCCTTGGAAGAAGAAAATTTTATATATTATAAGAACCGTAGTAACACATTACCAAAAAAACCAAATTTTAATTCACAAAAACCAAAAATAAATTTGCCTACACAAGCACATTATCCTGATAATGTGAGACCAATATTTTCGAATTACCCCGTTCAGCAATTTTCAAATTTTATGCCTTCTTATAGACAACCAATCCCAAATTTTAATAATGGAAATAATCAATTTATGGGCTTTGGACAATTTAGGCAACCCGCAAATAATTTTAGACAATCGAATTTCCCAAATCAAAATTTTATGCAAAGAAACACTTTTACCCCAAGACCATCTTTTAACCCCCAAAATCAACGTCCAACTTCTTCTGGAATATCACGCCAACAAAAGCCTGAGCCGATGGATACTTCTTCAGGGAACACAATCCTTAGAAGAAACCAACAACCACATTCTTCACAACGTAATATTGTTGTAGAAGAACTATATAATCGATCAGTCGAATCGATAAATACCGATAATGATCAAAATGAAAATTTTCAAGCTAGCAATGCTGAATTTCAATATTATTACCCGGAATACACCGATAATTCGCAATATTCGTATAATGACTCAAATACCGAATTTTCTTGTCTAGAAAATAACCCTTATGAAAATCAAACTGATTTTAATGAAGAAAATTTTCAGGAGAACCAAATTTCCAACAACCAAACATAAAACTTTTAAATAATTACACAAATTCAGATTTTTCACCTAAATTTGACGGACTTTTGGGAATTGATTTTCTAACACATATTGGAGCGAATATAAATTTAAAACATTGTTCTTTAGATACTCCATTTGTAACCTTGCCTTTATATTATGAAAATAATATATCAAACTTACATAATTTTGAAACTATCGAAATAATGATTCCCCCACGCACATGTCAAAGAATCAAACTGCCTGTAAATCAATGAAATGGTTTAGGTATTTTAAAATATACAAATTTTGGTCGCGCAGAGATGCCAGAAGCTTTAGTACAAGTCAATGACTCTTACGCAACAACTATAATTACGTATAGTCGCGAAAACCCAGTTAAAATAAAAATATTTAATCCCATAGATATCGAAACCATAAATGAAGTAGAAAACAACTTCATAGAAAAAATGGAAACCGATACAGAAATAAATGAATATATGGATAATACACAAAAACAAAACTTAAAAAATTTAAGACTGTCACATTGTAATCAGGAGAAATACAGAGCTATTCGAAACTTGTGTTACGAATATCGTGACATATTTTATTGTGAGGGCATCCCACTTACATTTACTAATCAAATTCAACATAAAATAAACCTAACCGATGACACACCTATATATACAAAAACATATCGATATCCCGAAATTCATAAAAAAGAGGTTAAAACTCAAATTAACAAAATGTTATAGAACGGTATCATTCAAAACTCAACGTCACCGTGGAGTAGTCCAATTTGGATTGTCCCAAAAAAAATGGACGCGTCCGGTAAACGTAAGTGGCGTATCGTTTGCGATTTTCGTAAAATCAATGAGCGCAGTATTAATGATAAATTTCCTTTACCAAATATATCGGATATTCTCGATAAACTCAGAAAATCCCAATATTTCAGCACATTGGATCTCGCAACCGAATTTCATCAAATAGAAATGGAACCGAATGATATACCTAAAACAGCCTTCTCAACCGATACAGGTCATTATGAATTTAGACGCATGCCTTTTCGGGGACTTCAAAATTAAATCTGTTCTGTATATCTTGATGACATAATAATCTTCTCTACGTCACTTCAAGAGCACATCGATAGATTAAAATCCGTTTTTGATAGACTTAGAGAATCCAATTTAAAAGTGCAGCTAGTCAAATCAGAATTTTTACACAAAGAAGTTGCTTATTTAGGTCACAAAATTACAAGCGAATGTGTAAAACCTAATCCTGATAAAGTCACCGCAGTTAAAAATTTCCCCATACCAAAAACCCAAAAAGACATTAAGTCATTTTTAGGACTAGCCGGATATTTTCGTAGATTCATCAAAGACTTCGCAAAAATCACAAAACCCCTTACACTATGTCTTCAAAAAGGAGCGAAAGTTGAACACTCACCAGCCTTTATTCAATCCTTTAACCATTTAAAAGAATTGCTTATTAATGCTTTAATACTAAAATATCCTGATTTTGAAAAACCCTTTGTCCTTACGACAGACGCCTCAAATGTAGCCCTAGGCGCTGTTCTCTCTCAAGGCAATCCGCTAAATGACAACTCTGTAGCATTCGCGTCGCGCAGTCTAAATGAAACAGAACAAAAATACTCAACGATTGAAAAAGAACTTTTAGGAATCGTTTGGGCATGTAAATATTTTAGACCTTACCTTTATGGCAAAAAATTTAAAATATATACTGACCATCGCCTATTAGTGTGGTTATTTAACCTCAAAGAACCAAATTCGAAATTAGTACGTTGGAGGCTAAAACTCGAAGAGTATGATTATGAAATAGTCTACAAAAAAGGGAAACAAAACACTAACGCTGACGCCCTTAACCGAATTCAATTAAACGCAATCGAATCAGAATCATTAATAAATTACCCAGGCGATATAGACACCGACGTAACGCAATTCCTAAACGACCAATTTAACCCAGATATCCTTGACTCTGAAGTAGTGTCACAAACAATAGAAAGACTAGAACACGAACCTGAAACAACACCCAAAATTAATATTATTTCTGACATTCTAATAACTCCACCTATAACACAACGAACCCATTCTAATATTCCAAAAAACCACCCGTAACGGAAACAATACATAGTACAAATGCTAACGAAAATCATTCCAATATGACTATATTAGATGAAATTATTAATAATAAAGCTCATCAACTTATTATTGAAAAAGCACCTTATGACAAATACGTTAAAAGCAAACGTGAAAAAAAGGACATCAAATTATTCACGCAACATTACCCACTAATATTACAGTAATTACTAACTTTTTGAAAGAATATTTAACAAATAAAACAACATATGTTTATTTCTTCAACCTGACGAACGAGAATTACTAATTAAATATCGTCATGAAGGCAAAACAAGTCATAGGGGAATCGAAGAAACTTGCAAATTTTTAAAAGCAAATTATTATTAGAAATCACTTAAGGCAGATGTAACAAAATACATCAATAATTGTGAAATCTGCCAAAGATAAAAATATAATCGAAAACAGATCAACCTTTGATATTTGTTCATATCGACACTTTCATCATAGGTAAACAAAAATTCCTGACTATTATAGATAAATTCTCTAAATACGAACAAGCCTTGCCTTATACTAAAAATGCAAACAGTTAATTAGTTTCTTCTCTTTTTTACGTATCCCAAAACAAATAGTTTCAGACAACGGATCTGAATTTCAGAACGAAGTCGTTAAAGGCTTATTAAATACTCATATACACTTCACTACCCTCTACCACCATGAATCAAATTCCCCTGTTGAAAGGCTACATTCCACATTAATCGAACATATTCGATTACTTCGAGAATCGGACCCCAATGCAGAAGTTACCAAACTTATGCCGTACGCAATTATTGCCTATAATGACACGATCCATTCTAGTACGAATTTTACCCCATACGAACTTGTCTTCGGACACACAGACTCTAGAGATCCTATGGATTTAATACCCGTTCATGTATATACCGAGTATGTCAATAATCATAAAAATAACACACACATTTTGTACGACAAAATTACAAAGCAATCACGAGAACTAAAACAAAAAATTATAGATAGGGCAAACAAGGATAAAACCCCGACTAATTTAATAATAGGCTCACAAATTTATAAAAAATCAGATAATCGATCTGGAAAAATAAAAAAGAGATATTTAGGCCCATTCATATTAACGGCTTTATTAGAAAATAATAAAATACAAATAGAAAATCCCAAAAATAAATACAAAGAAATTATACATGTTAACGAAACTAAAATAATATCTCTTGTTCTAGATGCCGGCTTATCGTCGGCGGCTACATAAAATTCCACGATTTAAATAGACATCCAGGAATATTACCATTCAAAATGGGAACCGCTAAACTTAAATCCAGTCACTGGACATTCGTTCAAAATATTAACCTAACCCCTTTAATTAACCAATTTCATAATATTCAAAAGCAAGCAAAATCAATATATATAAACATTCAAAATAACAGCGAATATCATAAGGAATATTTTAATTCTTTTAATACATTATGTACACTTGAAAAAATAATAGAAACTTTATTAGAACAAATTGTCCCAAATCAAGAAAATTATCGTAGTAAAAGAGGTCTTTTAAACCCCTTAGGTTCATTCATAAAAATTATAACCGGAAACTTAGACCAAAATGACGCAGAGCAAATTGATGCCAAAATCACGAAATTACAAGAAAATCAAAATTAATTGAAAATTGACGCTATCAATCAAATTACACTTCTAGAATGTACTATTAATAAATTTAAAACAATTATATCTAATATCACATATAACCAAATGGTACTAAAATCACGCATTCTACAAATAGAAAATATAATTAATAAAGTTCAAATGAAACAAATAAGCAATTACGAATTGTATTTAATATATACAATAATCAATCAAATAACAACAATTTATCAATCAATCTACGATATTCTGAATAAGATTGAAATAGGTATCACTTTTACAAAAATTAAAATGTACTTTATAACTCAATAATAGACCCAAATGAACTACAATTTATAGAAATAAAGAACTTACACAATCATGTAGGTTCAGATAAACTCTCTTTAGAAATAACTTAAAAATATACTTAATTTCGAAAAAATTATAGAAATTAAAAGTTTCTTAAAAACCTTTAATATTGTATTTATATTTGAACTTCCTCTTGTGGAATCGGAGATATATTAATATTTTAAGTTATTTCCTTTACCAATTCCCAATAATCGATCATTTCTTGTAAATATTCCTGATAAACCCTACCTAGCATTAGACAATACAAAATATGCCCATATGGACCAAAGATGTCACGAAATCCAACCACAGAAATATTTGTGTAAAGAAGCCCCCACCACATTTGTCGAAGACATTCGAAACTCAACTGCACGAGATCCAGACAACAAAAATAATCGACGACAAATGGCTGATAACAGTACCAATGTAAGTAATTGCCGTCATAAATCGTCAAAAATTCGAAGATAATATACCCCTATATGGTTCCTATCTTCTTGAGTTATCCCCAGGATGTAAAGTACGGATAAAGTCAATTACGCTTGAAACATATAAATCAAGCCAATTAACATTTAATGGAATTAATCTACCTACCCTTAATTTAAGCCTAATTAAGGAAAACCGGGATTCATTCTACAGCCCTCCTAGTATGGACTTAAACTATGTAAACCTAAAAACTACTAAAGAAATCGAAGCCAAATTGGAAAACTAGAAGAAAGCCCTAGAAGAAATGACTACAACCATTTATGTAAAGAAGACCAGTTTTTGGACAATTTTACTTTACATATTCATTTCAATAATTATTATATTTTTCATATACAAAAAAATTGTGAAAAAGTCTAAGAAAAAACAATTAAATGCAAACTCTAATACTTTAGATATTGAAGAAAATAATAAAATTTTCTAAACTATTAATAATCTTTAAAAATTGTTGGTAATTTTTGAAAACACGTCTTTAAGAACGTGCTTTCAACTAAGAGGGGGGGAGTTACGTTCCCGTGAGAAATGCAATTCTGCATTTATGCACTTGCAATTCTTAGACTTTTATCTTTTCGTTCTCATGCAACATAAGCATTACTGAACTTATAAATATAACTAAAATGCATTTTGTAGCCAGTTCTCTTTGTACGCTTATGAAATAAAATTGATTTTTTAAAAATAATTTCTCGTGTTTCGAGTTGTTAACTATAGCTTGTTTTTTTGTGGCTTTTATGATAAATATACAGATATTTACTTAGGTATTCTTTTATTATATGGTGTTAACAGCATTATAATTTAGTAGTTACTTTTATAGGCGTTGCCAGACTTACTTATTGCTTTAAATAATATTTAATTTTATTTACCTCCTAAGTGCTTCTTAGAGTGGAGTTCTGTGAACATGTGACATTAAATACTGTCATATATCATGGAAAGAAGCGATTTTTTTAGATTTGCGCATTTCAATGTTAGATCTTTGTGTTCCAGGTTTGACGTGTTTGCAGATTTTGTTGATGCGGAGCAAGTGGACATTCTAGGACTCTCTGAGACATGGCTTCATGATAGAATTCCCGATGAAGCCTTGCATGTAACTGGTTATAACTTAGTAACACGGGACCATGGAGGACGTGGTGGGCGCGTTGCTTTTTTATATTGGTAATGGTTTTAAGTTTAAAGTTGTTTCCACCACTCCTTTCCCAGGTTCCCTTGAACAATTATGGATATCATTTAAAATGAAGGGTAAGGAACTGTGTTATAGGCCTCCTAATGCTAATTTAAGGAGCTATATTGATGAATTGGAAAATGTCTTAGTTTCTTTTTTACCCAAGTATGACTCTGTCATATTTGGGGGCGATTTTAATGTAGACCTTTCAAAAACCAATAACACTAGTTCATTGTACTTAAATAACTTTTTTTCTAATTATGGGCTATATTAGTCGGCTCTCTTACGCATGTTACGGATAACACTTCGGCGTTACTTGATATACTAGTGGCATCACGTGAAAATATTCTCTATGATATTTATACTACTCCTATGGATGATATTTGAGAACATCACTTCAATTTAAATTAAAAATTCAAAAAACAAAACCTCCAATCTCATTTCGAACCTATCGGGATTATTCAAATTTTAATGACGATTTTTTTTGTTGCTGATTTATTGTAGTTAGATTGGCATGGTTTTTACCAGTGTGACAGTATTGATGTAAAGGCTGAGATTTTTAATGACGACGTCGGTCGGGTTTTTGATGTCCATGCACCCCTTAAAACTGCGCGCATATCAAAGACTCCCACCCCTTGGCTGACGAATAACTTAGAGCTTCTTATGAAACTGCGTAATAGAGCATGTGCGAAATATAAAAAACAAAAAATTGGTAATTTATGGGAAGAGTATAAATCTTTAAGAAATTTTGTTACAACCGCTGGAAGAAATGAGAAACGCGCTTATTTAAAGCATACTGTTTTTTGTTATACCTCACCTAACGGATCAGTTTGTCCATATTATTAATTTTTCTCTTCTCAGCTCTAAGTATCCCTTGGCCTGGAAGTGTGCGAATGTTTTACCTATTCCTAAAGTTGCTAATCCGGGACAGTCAGTCAGTTTCGGCCTATAAGTATACTATCTGCTGTCTGCAAAATACTTGAGAGGGTAATTCATGAACAACTCAGTAAGCCTCTCGCTAATAATAAAATAATCCATTCCACTCAATTAGGATTTTGTCTCTTACACAGAACTACTACTGCTCTTTTAAAAGTTACTGATGGTATTTTTTATGCATGTGATCAGGGAAAAAATAACCTCTCATGTACTTTTGGATTACAGTAAGGCATTTTACACCTTGGACCATAGGATTATGTGTGCTAAATTAGGATACTTTGGCCTGGATGCTTCTTCTCTTCTCTTTATCGAAAGTTATTAAACAGAGAGTCGTGATTGGCGATTCTTCATCGGAACTCTTACCATTATCTAGAGGTATGCCCCAGGGAAGCATCTTGGGCCCATTGTTATTTTCTGCTTATACTTCTGACTTTTCTTGCTTTATGAAAAACTGTAGTTCCCATCAATATGCAGATGATATGCAAATATACTATTCATTTTTAGCATGTAACTCTAAGCTTGCAGAAGAACATATAAATAGGGATCTGGAAATAATATATGAAATTTCTAAATATCATGGGTTGATTCTGAGTGGTTCTAAATCTCAGTTTCTTTTGTTTGGTAAACACCGTGATTTATTGTCATTGCGTGATAACTTCGTTATCAAAATTAACGGTCAACGATTACCACCATCGTCCACTTGTAAAAATCTCGGACTAATTTTTTATCCTCAACTGCGCTTTGAGGCGCATGTTTCCAGTTCTTTACAGAGGGGATTTGCCAAGCTCCGTACCCTGCATCTGCATCGTGTTGCGATGCTTCAAGTTTGCGTATGGACATCGAAAATGTAACCATGGTTCTCCTCTTTTTGTGAAATCAAGATGGTTTACTTTGCAAGAAAGATTTCTGTTACATTTGGCAACATTGATTTTCAAAATTATTCAGACTAAACCACCAGAATATCTGTTTGATAAACTTATCCCTAGATCGAATATTCACAGTAGGTCGACCCGACACTGTGGCCTGTTTAATGTCACCAGCCAAAGTACTGCGCTCCTTCAGCGTTCATTTGGCTACAATTCCGCGAAGATTTTTAATTCTTTTACCATCAGGAATAACTGCTTGCTCCAGCGTCGAAACCTTTAAGAAACACGTTAAAGCATTTGTTCAAACTAATAATTATAGCAATTGAGGGTTATAGATAATGATTATGGTAGTTAATTTGTTACCTACTTGTTTGGAATTCTATATTTATAAGTGCTTATGATAATATTATATATACACACATATATATATATATATATATATATATATATATATATATATATATATATATATATATATATATATATATATATATATATATTTTTTTTTTGTTAAAGAGGCGGTTAGATGTGAGTGGCACTCATCTCGCCATTTTACAAGTGTATTAATTAAATATTTGCTACGAAATAAAGACATTATTTATATATTCGCTTTCCATACGGAGAATATTGTTTATTTTTAACAAAACCGCATCTTTGGGTACTGAACTTTGATTATTTCACCTGAAGTAAATGGAAATTTATATATTACTCTTCCATCTTGAAGTACTTGATAACTTCTTTTAGATCCATCATAGGTTCCAATAAAGGTCATAACAATGTTTTGGCGATGTTGACAACGTTTAAAATTTGAGAAGAAGCATTTATATTTAATTTATTTTTATCTCTATCTAATATATGTGATCCAAATTTGTCAATCGACATATTGGCATGAAAGTCCTACGAGGAATAAATATTTTGTTGTAATACAGTGTTTTTATTTACTTACTTTTTCCTCCCTAAGTTCTTCAAAAATTGACACAATTTCATTTTGATGATCTGTATTACCTGCCATTTGCGATGATACAAGTAGTTTTAATCTTTCAACTATTTCATTAATATTGTCGAAATAAATGTAGTCAATTTCTTTGTTAGATAAGTTTACCCGTGCACCACCTTTTTTTGATGACGAGGATCGTGGTCTCTGAAAAGGTCTTAACTTGCTTAAAGTACTGAAACTAGAGATACTTGAAATGCTAGATGCAGAAGATCTTGTAGGTTTAATGTTTTTTTCTATTAAATATGGTTTAATTATTGTTATGTATGTCGGATATGTGGTTCCTTGAACTTGCTCTTTGGGGTCATAATTTCTTTTATAAGTATTTGTTCGTTTTAATATGTCCATATAATTTTCTACATCATCAGGTTTGTAACCTTTAGGATCTTTAAAAAAAAGTAATTCATACAACTCAGTAGTTTCCTTATAAATTAGATCTTTAAGTTTTAAGTTTTCATCCTTAAACTTAACAGTAGAATCTCCGATTTTCCATTTTTCTAGTGCAGGGTCGTGAACAAAACTATGTGTGTGATCTAGTTCATGACTTCCCTTAATCGACTCATCAACAAATTATATTACGAGTCGGTGATACTTCGAGATACGTATCGTAAACGTCACCTCTTTTACTTAATTCAAGCATTTCATGTCTTATATCTGCTGCTGTGGGTTCAATAAAAAATGATTTGGATGGACGACTGGGTTGAGTACAAGTTGGTTCATCTAAAAACACATCTTCATTATAATTTTGTAAAATGTCTTCATCTTGTAGAAATGATGGAATATCATGAGGAAGATATTTATTATAAATATTCGTTTGTCTTCTTCCTGGTCTTTTTCTTGTAGTTGAAAAACTACGTTTGCCAATTTCTGGAGTTAAAAAAAGTGATCGTGAAGTAAGTTCTCGTTTTACCAAGGGTTCGGTTTTTATTGTTTTAATTAATTCTTGTAAATGTTCAGGTATTGGTTTTAATCCTTTTTCTTGTCGAATTCTACTCTCTGCTAAATCTGATTTTAGTGCTTGATATTTTCGTTTAACAGCTTTTCGAGCTTCTACCAGATACTTTGCAACTTTTACATTCATGTTGACTAAAATATGACGAGTCATAAACTAAAGTCGATTGTAAAGGTTAGATATTATATATGTTTTAAAAATGTATAAAACTGTCAAATCATTTTCGATATATCCCAGATTTTAAACTGCAATCCTTATCAATAACTAAAAAATCGTAATTAGATTTCCAACACATTGAACACATTTTTTTAAAAATTTCGAATGAGATATCTGAGGTGACATGATCATCACAAAGATGTTTTAAATTCGTACCATCTTGTCTAAATAAAATTAATACATTTGCATTATCTATAATTAGTTGTTTTGACACAAATAAAAGCAATCGGTGTATTTATGTGGTCCGAAGGAAAAGTAATCCCGCATAATACTTTGATTACAGCATACAATATCATCAAAAATTATTACAAAGTTGGGTTTTACCTCGGCAGGTGACACAATGTCTTCTTCGTTTGTCGACTCAAAATATCCTATTTCTTTAATAGTCTGCATTACGTTTCTTAAAACCTCATATCTCGTTTGGTTCAAGGATTTTGAAAAAATATATACATTCTCAAAACGAAAACCATTTTCTGATATTAAAAGAGCAGCAACCACATTGGTTTTTCCTGAACCAGAAGGTCCTACAATTAAAGCTCTTTTCGAACACTCCCCAAACAACTTTCTATGCTTTTTAAAATTATTTAAGTTGACATCATGATTTTTGACTGGTAACGAGAAAGATTGTTTTTCTGACCACATTTTAGGAAAATCAAAGAGTATCTGAGAAATATCTTCAGGTTTTTCATTTAAATATATGAAATTAAGCTTCAGTATATATAAAATGGGTACGAAGTAGATGTAGACATATTAGGAGGTCAAAGCTCATGACGAGAGGTGGTTCGTTAAACACTTTAATTAACAAGTTACGATTCGAATTACAAATTCTGTACAAAAATAAACAAAAACTTTAAATAGCCTGTTCAATAGATCAATTAATTTGCTGTGACAATACTAAGGACGGATGTTTGACTTCATTTTTCTCGTGTTAAAATTTATCATATGACATAAATTTTCTTCAGGGTATCCTGGGCTGCGTCCAAGTAAATCTTCTTTGGTTCAGATCACTTTAATCACTTATGTGTTTATAGTTTAGGAAATTTGATTTATTTTACGCGGTATGACATTTAATTTATATTAATTTTATAACTAAATTTTATATTAGGTGTAAGTCGTGTCGGTTTGATTCCTTTCTGCCACTGCGTACTGAACACACTAGCGGAAGGCGAAGCATCTTCGCGGTATATTTAAAATATTTGTTAGAAAGAGAAAGAAGTTTATGTTTATACATAGAAAATTAGTGTAATTTTAATGTTTTAATTTTATATTTTAAATCCTATGTATTTTAAATAATAAGCCCTTATTTAAATTTAAATTAACTTGACTGTATATTGAACACATTCCATCATACAATTATTGTGGTCCAGGAACCAAACTAGGTAAACGGCTTGTTAGAGAAGATAAGATAAATTTTCTGATTTAAAACATCGCAATAAAGCGGATCAGGTATTGGCATCAAGGGCGTTTGAAAGATTCAAGTCACCTGAGGCACCAATCGGTGAAAAGATTGTTGTTTTAGGAATATCTGGAATTATGAAAGCTAAGCTAAATTTATTTTCAGTCTGCATTTCAAAAAGCTAAGAAAGGAATAATCGGAAAAAATATAAAAATTTACGTGTTGCAGGTCAAGATGCGTTGTCTTTAATCAGCAATTATAAAGGAAGAGTAAAAAATCCCACAAGTCCAAAAACCGGCGGAGTTTTACCATTAATTCCGCTTTTTGCAGAATTATCTGCGTTAAGAGCACTTAGCGGTGGGGCTGCTGGACTTGCTTCAGCCGTTAATTCCGCGAGGAGCGCTAAAAATAAACTTGAACAACAAAAAAGACATAATAAAGTTATGGAGCAATTATCTATTGGAAAAGGTTTAGTTTAGCGTCCATATAAACAAGGGTGTGGATTATATTTAAAACAAAAAAGATGCTGCCTCGCAAACCACTAACATTGATTTAAGTAAATATGAAACTGGTATTATAAATTTAGATAATAGTAATGGAGCAGGTACACATTGGACTGTTTATATTAGAAATGATAAAATAATCAAGTATTTTGATAGTTTCGGCAATTTAAGGCCCCTTTTAGAGATTATAATCTATTTTTTTAGCGATGGTAGCAAAAACAAAATTATACATAATCATAACTCTTACTAGTCTTACAATTCTTCAAATTGTGGTCAACTTTGTTTAACATTTCTTTCTAAAAACACACAAAACACAATAGATAATCTTAGAATCATTTAAGAAGACAATACCTTAGAATATCGTTCACAACAGCGCTCTCTGCTCAAGGAGCAACGTTACATGCGGATTTTAACTCTCCAATTTATTTAAATGTTGACTTAGTATATGTTATAGGTTTAACTAATTTGGAAACTTTTAATGCTATTCCAAATATTGGTGAAAAAATAATAAATTTTTCTATGGGGATGGTAACGATTTTATTGAAATCCCTACCGGAAGCTATGAAATTCAAGATATTAATAAATATTTAATAGAACAATTTGATAAAATAGAGATTTCGTTTCATTTATTTGCAAATAATAATACTTTACAATCGGAAATTAAATCTTCTACAAACATCACATTTAAAGAGGGTAGTATAGGAATCAGAGGTGACGGAAAGAGTAAACATTCAGATGTTCCTGCAGAAATTATACAAGTTAATTCACTATGTATCGATTGCAATATACAAAATATTATATATTTTCCTGTAACCGTGAAAGTGATAGACAAAATTACTGTAAGAATATTAGATCAAAACGGGGAAATAGTGAACTTTCGGGACGCAATAGTTAAACTTAGACTGTATAAATTAGATTAATAATGGTTATATTATACAACAGAAATTTTAGTATTCCAACTAAAAGTGTTTAAAAAACATAAAATAGGCATAAGCTAGTCAAGAAAAACATTAGTAGACGTGTTAACGTTAAAGAGCTAACAACTCCAAATAAAAAGTTTCTGGAGTCTCTAGGACTTAAACTTTTAATATGAATATACCTATTACAGAAAAGCTTTTAATTGATAATTCCATCACTCATTCGGAAATTCATTCTTATGAACCTTATTTACCCACCAAATTAGGAAATAATGATGAGATTATAATTCCCGTCCATGAAATTGAAAAATACACCCTTCCTTGTGAGAGTTTTCGTTAGTTAGAAGGAAAGTTAACTAGAGAAGACGAAACAGTTTCTAAAACGTTGAGTTTAATAAATAATGAAATTGCCTTTCTTTTTAAAGAAATAAGATACCAATTAAATGGTGTTACTATAGATTCGGTTAGAAATGTTGGTATCACATCAACTGAAAACGAATCAGCCTAAATTACGAATTGCAGGCTGGCATCCTGTTAAAACTCTTCAAACAGGTGCAACTACGACAACAACTTTATCTATCGTCGATGACAGGATTTTCTAATGTTTGCATACTCCTTAAAACTTTAATGGGATTCTTCGAAGACTATAAAAAAGTAATATTAAATTTGAAACAAGAAGCTCCTACATGTTAGTGATGATATCGATAACAATGCAATTTCAACCACAGATGACAAGGAAAATCCAAAAATTACTCTTAACAAACTTGCATGGAATATACCTCACATATCAGGAATTCCTCAAGAACTAGCACTAACAAAAATTATAGATAAAAATACTGATATAATAATAGCGTTTAAAAGTTGGGAATTAATTGAGTATCCAGAATTATTAAAAACTAATGACAGAATTGGCCAGTTTAAACCTCAACCCGCGTTGAAACCCACCGGCATGTTATACTTGCATTTCAACAAGAAAAATGGAATAAGAAAAAGAGCAATATGAGTGATTTAATGACATAGACTTAAGGAACATCAAAGTATTCCTAAATTCTGTAAATTCGGTATCCTTATAATGATCTCATATTAGATATGAGTAAAAATAAATTCGTTATCTTGTATGAAATGTATTCCAATTTTCGCAATATTTATTATGGAAGAACAGAAGAACCATTATTTGATCCTCTCGAATTCAAGGAGAAGGCCCATATTGCATACATTAATTGTTTTCATCAAAAAGAATCTTTGCAAGCAGGACCTATTGTAACAAGAGTAGAATTTGAACTAAATAAAGACATAGAAAAAGACACAACAGCGTACTGTTTAATATTACATGATAAAGTTTTTAGTTACAATTCACTTACTAAAATTATAAAGCAACTGTAAATTAGCTACGCATGCGGGATTTTTACCTCAAAATTAAATTTAATTCCTAAATATAACTTGCAAATAACAAAAGAGTCAGTTGTTACTAGACTTTTGACAAGAAAATATGACTAACTGATAATGTCACTTCGAGTAGGAGAGACAGAAACTTTTATCAGAAAATTAAGAAAACTCAAAAAGGATATTGAAGATTACTCCAAAAAAACATTTATTTTTAGGAAATTTTCTAAATTAAAAATATGAGGCAAGTATTACAAGTAAGATATTCAAGGTTTTAAGGACGAACAAAATAAATTTATACCTAAAGAATTGGCAGCTTACGATGGAGACAGAATAAGTTAGTTTATTTTTAAACAACCTTTTCCTTTAAACTTTCTTTTGCCTGAACAAAGGTATATAATATGATTTAGGTTGATTAATTCATTCATACCTCAAGAATGTATATAAATTAAACAGTAAGGGACTTACCACAGACCTCTAAGACAGACCAGACGAAAACGATCTAAAGTCACTCATCCCGTTGCTAAATCTGCCAAAAATCTTACAAACAATCTAACTAAATTAACTCAGGAACATTCGAACTCTAATTTGTGTACATAAGAATATCCAGATTTACGTTTTCGTATGCACTTAACACGTCAAAAAATAGAGCTATTTGGTATTCATTATCAGAAAACGCGTTTTAAATATATGTAACAAGTGTGCTAGGCAATCAGCCTAAAACCAAATTGGTAAAAGGATAGTAACTTTGGTGATTCACACGACCATTCTAAACGACGTTTTAGAATTTTCTGTAGTGATTTAAATGCAGGATGAAAGTGCAAGTGGACGAAATTTATTAAATTTTCCGGGTTTACCAATATGTACAATTATTGTTTTTTTTAATACAAAGGATGTCATCTGCTCTGGTTATATTATTATTAAAACCCAAAGAAGATTTTGTGTATAATTTTCGAGCATATTATAAGTAATACCATCCAAACTAGTGCAAATGTGTTTTGGTTTCTTTATATTATTAGTAAGGTCTTTTAAGTATATAGGTAGTACTAAAAAATGGTGTGTATCCTTTATGTGGAGTTTGGGGATTTCTAGAATGACTATATTCGGCGCAATTTTTTTCATGAACAACAGGTTTAAATTTAGATAAGGTAAAATTGAAGAGTAAGCCAAACAAATTTTGTACATATTTAAAAATCAAGTGAGAGTGGCATAGACACTCTAATTAATTAGTTTACAGCTAGTCCGCTACTAAATTTTAGAATCTACATCACATATGTTTGTAATTATCTTTTTAGTCTACAATGTTCAAATTAATTTAAAGTTATTCATACAAAAGGACGCCCATATACAGTGTTGTGGAATTATGCAACTTTTAAAAAAATTTTATTTTTGGTGTATAAAAAAATCTATATTAACATAAAAACATTCAGTTAAAAGTAAAAAATAAATCTATATGATGAATATAACACACACTTCTTGCATGATTCATAAAATTTAAATAGTTTTTTTATACAAAAACTTTTATAATTTGTTTGTATATTTTACTGATTTAAAGATTAGATAATGTTCTGGCCAAGAACAATTTTATTTTAATTTTAGGAAGAGAAAAAGGTATGTGGTGATATGAGTAGCAGTGATTTCTCCACCCCTAGGCAAAACATTTGAAAATGGTAAAGGAGACTGTTTGTAAGCAGAGAAAACGGATCCATTACTTACAAAATACAAATAGGAAGTTAAAACGTGTGATTACATCCCTTAAAGATTTACTTAATTATATGAAAAGTAAATGTCTTATTACAGAGACAGCGAAACTTGCTATAAGGGTGAGTTTGGTACCTTTTCTATTATGTAGAATTAGTTGAATAACTGAAAGTATTGTTAAAAAATAAACGATTCCTTAGAAACAAGCGTTAAGAGAATTACCTGTAAATAAGCATCACTTTCTGGATCAGCTGCAGATATTTTTGAGAGGCTACTTAAAGGACTTTTTACTTTAAGTTTTAGATCATTTGTATTGACATTGTCATTCTATTCTCCTAAAGCATATAACTTTATAAAGAGGACATTTAACAGGTCTCTTCCACATTTAGAAACTATATCTAGGTGTTGTAGAGCTGCAGATGGAAGCCCGGGCTTTACTAAAGAAGTCTTAGTTGCTTTGACCTTAAGGCAAAAAGAGTCGCTCAAGCCAATATTATGCAATTTGGTCATGGATGAGATGTCTATTAAGCGCCAAGTAGAATGGACTGGGAAGAAATTTACTGGATTCGTGGACATTGTTACCAATATAGAAGGGGATATTCTACCAGAAGCTAGAGAGACACTTGTTTTTATGTTGATATGCCTAAATGGATCATGGAAATTTCCTGTTGGGTACTTTTTGTTAGATGGTTTAGCTGCTAGCGAAAAAGCTGAGTTAGTAAAAAAATGCTTAGAATGTGTGCAAGATTGCGGAGTTTTAGTGACTTCCCTTACTTTTGATGGCGCACCAGTGAATTTGGCTATGGCAGGAAAACTAGGGGTCGATTTCTCCAACCCTACCAACTTGATAACATCGTTTAAACATCCTACTACCAATAATAACATATTTATTTTTTTGGACGCTTGCCACATGATCAAACAGGTAAGAAATTGTAATGCATGTCAGGAGAATATCAAAGATGGAGCAAAAAGGCATGTATCATATAATTCCATAACTAAATTGGTTGAAAAACAGAACATTGAGGGACTACCTCTTGCCACGAAAGTTCGTATAAGGCATCTTCAGTGGAAATCCGAAAAAGTTCGGTTAGCTACACAACCATTTAGTAGAAGCGTTTCTGATGCAATTTCTTATTTACGAGAAGATTTAATGAGTCCACAATTTCTAAACATTTTTAATTCAAGAAATTGATTTGCCAAATATTTTTATAAAAGGCCTTTTTTACCCGACACAGCACAGCAATTTTTTGAATATTTAGATGAAATTAAAAGTTATATATTAGATATAACATTAGAAAGTAGGGCAATTATTAATTCTTCAAGGAAAACAGGGTTTTTAGGCTTTTTGATAGAAAATCTAAAATATATGTTTAAATTTTATGTTCATAAGAAACAAATGTTAAAATATATTTTAACTTATAAACTATCGCAGGACCATTTAGAACTGTTTTTGGCTCGATACGTAGTAAAGGTGGTTATAAAAATGATCATACAGCCAGACAGTTTGAGGCTGCTTATAAACGCCTTTTAGTACATTCGGAAAGATCTGGTCCAGATACCGGTAATGCTGTTAATTTAGAACATATAAATATTTTATGGTTCGAACGTAACTGTTACTGCATCTGGAGAAAATTTGGAAGAATCTCAAAATTTCTATAAATAAATGAACATTAGCATACGGGATTACCTAACATCAAAAGCTTGGGATCTTACTATAATGTTGAAGATGTGGTAGCCTATATAGCGGGGTACGTTTTAAGGAGGCTAAAAAATTGTCAGCTGCCCTAAATGCCTTAATTTATTGGAAAGTGAGTTCTGTTTAGAAAAACATATGGAAGACTTATTAAGGCTAATAAAATAGTTATAGAGACATATAGGGCAGCTGAGAAGTTTTTTAGGGTGTTCCATAAAACTAACAGTATTTTTAATAAAAACATCACAAACTGTATATAAATATATACATATATATATATATATATATATATATATATATATAAATACATATATATACATATATATATATATATATATATATATATATATATATATATATATATATATATATATATATATATATATTTATACATATATATACATGTATATACATATATACATGTATATACATATATATACATGTATATACATATATATATACAACGTGGGCATGGATTTGGGTAACTTATAGACAACTTTTTTTTGTGACTTTAAGGCGTAAAAGTTATTCTTCACAAAAGTTTTGCTTATCCGAAAAATAATATTGATTTAAAAAAAGATTTAATTTTATATACAGGGCACGAAATAAATACAAAAATAAGAGTTTGCAAAACAAAAATTTTACGCAATATTTAATATATTCACCATTAATTTTCTCAAACACTAACCCTTATCAAAAAATTTCAAAAACCTTTTTCAGTTTTATTTGCAGGCTGTTTAATTTAGCTGACTAAAAAGTTGACGTTTATTTTTTTTTGTTTTGCTGCAAACTTCTATTTTTGTATTTATTTCGTACTGTGTATATAAAATCACATACTTTTTTAAATCAATCTTATTTTTCAGATAAACAAATTTGAAGAATATTTTTTGCCTTAAAAAAAAAAATATATATATATATATATATATATATATATAATCTTAGGTTAGTGGGGATGCAGTTTATGTATATAAAAGGCCAAATAAAGGTGTGGAACCCTTTATTGTTTTGTCAAGCTTTCGGGATCAATTTATCTCTTCCTCAGGACTTTTCTACAAATAATTTAAAAAACAAAAAAGTTAGAAACTACCTAGTAAGTAAAATACGTTTAAACTCACCAATGTGGGTTTGCTATTAAAACAAAAACATACTCTGAAGACGATACACATTTAGTTGCATCAAATCATCATTCTGTTTATTTAGAAATTTTAAAAGTTGAAAGGTTAATAGTGAAATAAGAATTTAAAAACATGCACATCATGGGATAATTCTAATAATCTTGCTGACCGAATTTAAACTCGTCTTTCACGCGCAAGTACGTCACATCGATGTACAGCGTTTGGGAGTCAAATAGGCCGTAATGCATTGTCATTTAAAAACGTTTGTAGAATTTACGCTTCAATAAAATATTTTTAAAATTATTAAACTAATTATCTTGAATCTATAGATTTTATTTTCAATACTGTCTATTACGTCCTACCTGTGCAGTTGCAGGCAGTAGACATCGAGATCGAAATTATAATAAAAAAACAAAAGTGACAGATATAAGATATTTCAAATTTCCAAAATAATACATTTTCAAAAATGTGGATTGTTGCTTACCGTCAAGCTGTTAAGATAAATTTAAAAAATGGTAATTTAGGATATATTTACTATAACAATAGAACAATATGGTTTTAGCTACCTGTATAGGGCACTTTTGAACCTGGTTTGTATTTTTCAATTGCAAGTAAAAACTAAAAATGTCAATAGACGGCACTAGTGCAGCAACTCAAATAACATATGTTATAAAATATGAATGGAAGTTTCCCCTGCAATTATTTTACTTGCAGCATTCTTAACTCTTATTTTAAATTAATTAATTATTTTATTCAAAATAAATTTCACGAATCCTCATGATGAGCACTTTAGATAATTTGATATTTGTAACTTCAATTTTATTTTCTTGCTGAATGCTGAAGAGACCGGCGCGCGTGGCCATACGTGGTGTTAATCATAATTTTATAAACAATGAGTTTTAAAAGGGGACTCATATGTTGCTTTTCTAGAAGCAACAAGGCCAAATTAACTACTTACGATGGTTGGGGCTCATCTGGGCGAGGCGAAGTTTTGGGATGACAAAAAAACCGTCAATGGGTTTTACGTATTTAGTGGCCCTTCGCCGCAACTCAAAATTTACATGATGACAAAAAAAAGAAAAGATCCTCAGTTTTGTATTTCGCTCGCTGATGTCTCCTGGGGCCCCCACCACATTTGAGCCTCACGCATTGTGGCCTTTGCATTTCAATCATTAAATCCCACTGCCGACGCGATGGCGGGGGCCTGAGTCAGTGGTGGGCCCTGAGTATATGAAGTGGGAGGGCGAAGGTAAAAAATAGTATTCGCATGACGTGCGACGCCGACGGTTCGGCAAACTACTTTCAACACTTCGAGTTTTTGGTTTTAAATAATTTGTACAAGCTATATCGTCACAGATTACAAAACAATCTGTGAAGTAACACTTATTTTCTCGGTTAGTGATAGTGTCTGATTCTGTTGTTGACCAAAGGTTTATAATTTGAATCGGCCATTAAATTCGGATTTATTTTTTAATTTATCAAATACATATATATATATATATATATATATATATATATATATATATATATATATATATATATATATATATATATATATATATATATATACAACGATTATTGTTAAGCCCCCATTTATACAATGATATAACAATTTCAAGCAAACAACACAACCTTTATTTTATTGGTAGGTGTAAAATAAAGCAATGAATGTTCTTCCAGCAAAAGCTGAATCTGATTTTTTATCCAAAAAGCTATTTTTATGTTCTGAAATCTGAAATGCATGTTTAAACGTTCTATCTGCAGCACCTCCACTTTGGGTTTTTACCTATTTTGTTTTATGATATATATTACTGTAACAGTGTTGCCGTATCTTCTTTTAGTTCAGAATTTCTGCTATTAACTTTTGTTTTTTAAATGGAACGCCCTATATTTGTTTGTTATTTTGATTTACTATGATATTGTAACTTCAACCATGACGTGTCAAAACAGAACCTTCATATAACAGGGGTGCCTAGAAATTGCTTAGGCTTAAATGCATATTATGCCTTTATTTGCCGATTTTTTGAAATACTGCATATTGTTGTGGGGTATCATTATATATTACTCGCAAAGGCTAACCCGAAGAGCGACATTAAAAAAAATCGTTTAACTAATATTTAAATGGGCATAAAAGAGGTTTAGTGAATAGACAGATAATTTTATTTTTCTCAGGCTTCTTGGAGGTAAGTTAATAGTTTTTGCCAAATCACAGCACTCTAGATTGAGAAATAAAAATTAATTAAAAATTAAAAAATAGCATTCAATGTGAGAATTACATATGGTTGTACCTGGAATATCTCAAACATTGAGGTAGTATACCGGAATGGTCCCAACGAATCAAAACACGCAAACATATTCAGGGTGTTAGAAATTCGAGGTACAAGCACTGAGATCTTGGAAACCGTAAGATAAGTCGGTTAAAATAGGGCAAAGTTGCGCAATTTAACATCGAATAATAAGTAGTTGACAAAGTTAGATAATTCTGACTACCCCCGAGGATATAGGTACGTAAAATACCGAAAAATCAGCTATATAAGTTTTTTTCATGCTGCATTTGAAGAGGTATCACAAAATAAATTTTATATCTTTATAGCTACTTTTCATTCACAGTTAGTAAAAACAGCATTTTCAAGAAAAAAAATATATACTCTGTGAAACTTATTTTTTATTAATTCTGACAACTTAGCAGCTATATTGAATACAAATTTAAAATCCTAAGTTCACCCCTTTGCGAATGCAGTGGCGTAACAAAAAATATTTATTTTTTTCTGAAAATACATTGAAAAAAAAAATGAAAAAATGAATAGCGTGTTAGTATTATTTACATTTTTGGATCCTCTATACAGTAGTTTATGAATATTTTATGAATAAAGTTATATAAGTAAAATTTAAATAAGTAACAATAATTAACTACAAGTTATTAAATATGTTTAGCATTGTACGAACAAATACAGCGTAATAAATTTTGTGGATAGTTTTCAGATTGAATATTAAGATTGTAATTTTTTGCATGTAGTTTATAGGAATGGTGGGATTGTTCTGAAGCCTGCTCAGAAAAAAAACCTAAAGCAATATTTGTCATTTTGATAAAATCAGGAACATGATGAATAACCGCGTGTATCTTGGGACTGTATGTTATTTTTGCTATTTGAAGTTCTTCTTTAAATTCGTTTATATAAATTTCGTAGTTGGCATCCAGACTACAGCCAAAGCAACTTGAAACCACTTTGTTAAAGGCTGTCAATACCGTCGTATATCTGTTTCCTAAAAAAGAAATGAAATTCATAACAAAAACAAAATAGGTATAACCATACGATATGACGAAATATTATTATCTTATACCTGGGCATATACTATTTAGCAGATCCACCTTCTTAAGCAGTTTTCTAGCATTATTTCCGTTGAGTTTTTGATAATGATCGAGTTTAACCCCTGCTCTTTTGATCCATTCGTCAGCAACTTCAGGAATATCTCGTTTCAAAAAATCGAATATCCTTTGCACAACACCCATAAGTAAATGCAATTCTGGAGGGGGAATATATTTTATGATTGGGGTATGCTCACATCCGGTAATCAATGGAATATTAATACAGTTTTCTAAAAAATAGGACATTCATGAAATAATTAATAGGCTCTTTATTAGCATTGATAGCTTACTAAAATCTTTGACTTTGTCAAGTCTCCCACCAGTGTTCTTCCATAAGATATTTTGTTCGGAAATGTTGTGAATCGTTCTTAATTGCCCTTTACCTTCCAAATCTTTATAAAATACATCGCACCATGGACAGGGATGTGAAGAAGAATTCGCCTGAAGTCCCAGCAGCATCATTATTAATTTTAGATCAGCAGCAAACGTGTATTCACAAAGTCCGCAAAGTGAATTCAAATTGATAGTTTTAAATATTAATTCAATATTACTGTAGGACTCGATCATCTTTGGTCCTAATCCAATAATCATAAGTTTGTTGATACCACCACTTTTATGTTTATGGTCTACTTCAGTGTTATTATATGGCAACAAACTCAAGCATACTTTTAGAGAATCACCTCCGCTATCAATTCCAATTTTTACATGAAAGGAGTCCCCAACATTTCTTTCATTCAAAAGATAAGCAGTCAACTGCGGCAAATTGTTGCAATATACGAAAGGAGCAGAAGAAAATTCATTTTTTCCAATCGTTACATCATTCAGCATTTCAAAATCAAAGTATTCGTCAAGTTTATGAGATAATTTCTTAATATTAGGAAGAACATTTGGTTCAACCAGTTTTTTACCTGCACTTCGCAAGTGATCGCTTATTTTTCTCATTGAATTAAATGATAAATTGCAATCTTTCTGTATATTTTGAAAAACATTTAGAGTTACCTTTTGCTGATCTGGTGTCCCATTTTGACGCTTGATACCTATTTTCATACCAACACATTTACCTTTGTTTAGCACCAATGAAGAGCTGCACTGAACTGAGTCCTCTTTTTGAATAATTTTACTTGCCACCTGTTGTTCGCATCCACTTGCGAGTCTGACCGTGTTCACCACTCTTGTAGTTGTTGTACAAGTATGTTTTAAACCCTTTTGTAATTTAGAATTACACAAACTACACAACTTGATAGATTTTGGCTTGATAACATCGGCATCATTGTTTATGGCTGGTCTACCCACTTTACGTTTTTGGATAATACATTTTAAAGGCAGGTTTTGTCTGGGGTTAGATCGAGCAACCTCACAGATTGGACAGCTACACTTTTTTTCATTTCGCTTAAGTCTGATTTTGAGAGTTTCATAATCCACCACTTGGGTTAAAGTGTGCTTCTTTATTTTGATGTAGCAACTACCGCATAAAACTAGTGGAGTACACTCGCTAGTCTTGTCGAAATGAGGAAACATATTTTTAATTAATTGTTCTACTTTACCCGATATTTTGAAGTGCTTTACAGCTTTGTTAAAACAACAGTAGCAAACCACTAAACGTGACTCTTCATGAGATCTTCTATCGAGGGGCATTTTTTAAGGTTTTACACACACAAGAACGGTCAAATTTTAGCAATACACTCGAAAAAAAACGCGGAATGGCGAAACGCAATCGCTCTGTCAAAATGATAATTTTTTATAATGATAGTTATGCATGGCCAGTTATGTTTAGGAAGCTCAACTGTCATGGCCTAAGCCACCTATGTTTACGCCGCTGTGCTTTAAAAGGGGCAAGCTTAGGATTTTATATTTTTGTTTATCATATCGACAACATAGCTAGTAGTAATAAAAATTATGTTTATATAACTTTATTCATAAAATATTCATAAACTACTGTATAGAGGATCCAAAAATGTAAATAATACTAACACGCTATTCATTTTTTCATTTTTTTTTCAATGTATTTTCAGAAAAAAATAAATATTTTTTGTTACGCCACTGCATTCGCAAAGGGGTGAACTTAGGATTTTAAATTTGTATTTAATATAGCTGCTAAGTTGTCAGAATTAATAAAAAATAAGTTTCAGAGAGTATATATTTTTTTCTTGAAAATGCTGTTTTTACTAACTGTGATTATCAACAAGATGGTGCACATAGATTTGAAATCCGACGTTTCTTCTCCGCGGTCAGATCTACTTTTTTTTTAAATAGACCTGCATTTTTTTTTATATTATTACATTAAGTATGATACATCGTTAGTTTTGGCAGGTTGAACGTTTCTTAATAATTAAATAAAAAATACAGTTCCGTATTTAAAAAACATTAGGTTGATTTTCAATCTGAGTGTACATACTGTTTCCGTAGGTAAGTATTGGTTACAATTCACAGTGTATCAAATTTTAATAAATTGTCTCTAAAAGTTTAAAAGGTGCATTATATAAACTAAAAAAAAAACAAAATCTTCGACACCCTGTATCTCGAAAACAAAGCATTTCTGCACATGTCTATAGGAACTTTTATTCATATTTTTTTATGTAAAACCTACCCCTAAAATTACATTATGACTTTTAGTAACACCCTGTACTTAGGTTCAACAAATACTATATCTAGGTACATATGAATATGATTCCAGGTTTGAATCCAGACAGAAATCACCATGTCGTGGATTCGTATCGAAAGATTCTCTAGAATCTCTACATGACAAGAAGAGTACACGTTGCTTTGAATATTTACCGTTATTACAGTTAGATGTGGAGGCATTAAATCTAATACAAGACACAACCATCAATCGGTTTTTATGACCTATAAAACTATCACATATTTTGCCCTGTGTATGTGCGTGAGTACCAGAATGTAAGAACTAAAAATAGAAAAAAAAATCAGTTTTCTAGATTACACTTGTGTATTGAGTAAAGAGACCTTGTGAACAAAATTACCAAGCTAATAGAGCATGCATGCTACGTTTTTGTTTTGGGGTATTCCTCAATATAACATATTCTGCATTCCTACATACGACAGTTTCGGTGTGGGTACGTGCAGGAGACAAATGCACCCTGCGCCCCCTTCTCCCTGAGCTAATAACCCAAGCAAAAATTACATTATATAAAGCATTTCAGGACTTTTATCTCACAAACATTGAGAACTTTGTTTTTTTTGTAGTCTTCATGCTTATGTTGTTCCAACAAGAACCTAGAACTTTTTTTTTAGTTATCAAATGTTTGCCCTCCCCCTAGACGGCATTCTAAATACGCTACTGAGTAGATGTGTTCATTTTTGTAAATCCGTATCTTGATCGACATGCAGCTTTGAAAGTGAAGTGCACATACCTATAAATTATAATAATTACTCACATATTAAACAAGGGAGACAAACACGAAAATAGTGTCTTAATTATCAAATAAATATTGTAAATAAAGATATAGTGATATACCTATATAAGCTTACTACAGTTTGCTTTAAATAGGTTGTACTCTTTTTAAGACGAATGTTCTCTTTTTCGGGTCCATGTACTCTGGTACTCTTACTATTTCCATAAATACGACAAATATCCTCTATTATGAGAAATCCGGGACAAATGATCTCTATTTTGCGAAATCTGGTGCCATTTTCTAATTATTTTTGTTATTTTTAGTCCATATTAATATGTGTATTATAATTATTATTGAAAGTCATTGAATTCTGCGAAAGTGACAAGACTTTACTTAATTATTATACGCTGGTACCTATTTTTACATTTCGTCAAAATGTACTCTTTTCATTTTAAAAAAATCTGGACAGCCTACTTTAAATCACGTTTAAGAACCCCAAAAAACCTGCAGTAGAGCATGTCGCCGGCACACAGCTTCCAAGAGAAATTGCAATTTGCTATTACAAATTACAGTGAGTGGTAATCTGTGAATTATAGCTGGGAAATTCAAAACCTTGTTTTCTTTATTCTGGTATAAATATAAACACAAAGTCAAAAATCGTTGTTATTGCTCTACCATATATGGCTGATTGTAGATTAGACCAGGAAATCATCAAAGGATTGTAGGATAGCTCGTTTTGGAATAGGATGTTGGGAGCTAGATACGTTCATTTTAACTTTTTTTCATGCAATTTTGTACGTGGTCGCATCTTAAATATAGGGATGTATATCGTACTCCCCAATGATTTAATAACTAATTTTAATAAATAAGTCATTGATTACCTACGAATATGTCGGTTAATTTTAGATGCACTTTTAAATCTTCGAACGCATGCCTAGTCAGAAACTCGGGTATTCGAATATTACAGATTTCTGCTCTTATTGTCCCTAGTTGGGGTGGCTGCATTCAATGAAAATTGATATTCACAAGAATCCACATTAATAAAAATTCGAAATCAAAACAATGCATATTAAATAACAGCAGTTACCTTACACCCGCTAATCATTTAAATTCCACAACTCTTATACAATTAAATCTCGTATCAAATTTTATTTATTTATTCAAATCTATATTTCAAGTATTTTAATTTCCATGGTAAAGGGTCCGTGTTATATCTTTTTGATGTAGTATAAATTACAGATAAACGACTATCAAAATCAAAATAACGAGCACTATTCTATGTACATTTTTAGGTTATTAATGGAATTGATATTTAAAAAAAATGATATCGTAAAATATGCTTTCATTTTTTTTGATATGCGATAAAAATAAGTTATTTCTTTTATTACGTGATTTCTTAAATCAGATTTTCCTTCATACGGTTGAAATAAATTAATCTCCACAAAGTCGTTATTGCATTCTAACGTTTTCTGTATTAATATTAATTTAATGCGATCCAGTTTGAATCAATTACATTTTAATAAGAATCAATATATTAAATATTTAAACAGATTTTTGTATATGGCATTTATTTCATACCAATTTTTATTAACATCGATTTGATGAAATGCAATAACTAGGGAAAGACGCATGTATATAGAAATTTTAAGTAGGCTGTATACGTGTTAAAAAAGGATAAACCACTACTTTTTTGTGGTATCAATTGAAATGGTCTGCAAAGAAATTGCTTATCATAAAAATGTCATTCGATAAAATCGGTATTCGCAAAAATTCGATATCGGAAGGATTAAAACGAATAAAAATTGTATGCAGGTAGCATCATTTATATGTTTTGCAACTAAATTTGGTATCAAAGACATGTATGACTAAAAAGTAAAACGGCGTTCCATAATTATGGCAATTTATTTTATAATATTACAATAAAAATGTAATTTTAAGTGAATCCCTGGAACATCCAGAGCTAAAGCCTTCATATAGATTTTTAACAATCAATTAATTTGATTTAGCTATTAAAATGTATGTCAGGATATTTGGATGGGTCTTTACAAAATTAATTCAATTTTCATTATATTATTATAACTAAAATGCATTTTTTTTATTATAATATAATTTTATTACTTATAAATTTGTTGATAGGTATCAATATTCATCAAATATTTAACGAATACCTTTGTAGTATTCTGTGGGAAACAATATAACCGATTATCCATTTTTATGAATGGTATTTTCATTTACAGCAATTTTCATTGATATCAATTTCGATTAAATACAAGCCCCTCGAGTGCATTTTTATTATCGGAAGTTTCGCCATCTATAGCCACCCAAAAGAAATATAATGTGTTTACGTGAGTGTGTTCGATAACTCAAATTAATTTGCGAGTGTGTCGTCATACGAAAGAGAAGTCTTCGCGCCAAAAAAGTTCTGCAAAATTCTGGAGCCCCTCTGGTCTGGTATTCTATGTTCTAAAGTATGAGCCGACTTCGTTGGTTTACGTATTGCGCTAACATTGGATTGCATTCTAATAATCTTGCTTGCTGAGTTTTTAATATCATTTGTGCAATAAAAGACGATGATACGGACCGAATTCAAACTCGTCTTTCACGCGCAAATACGTCACATCGATGTTCAGCGTTTGGGAGTCAAATAGGCCGTAATGCATTGTCATTTGAAAACGTTTGTAGAATTTACGCTTAAATAAAATGTTTTTAAAATTATTAAACTAATTATTTTGAATCTAAAGATTTTATTTTCAATGCTGTTTATTATGTCCTACCTGTGCAGTAGCAGGCAGTAGAAATCGAGATTGAAATTATAATCGAAAAACAAAAGTGACAGATATAAGATATTTCAAATTTCCAAAATAATATATTTTTAAAAATGTGGATTGTTGCTACTTGTTAACTAAAAATGTCAATAGACGGCACTAGTGTAGCAACTCAAGTAACAAATGTTATAAAATATAAATGGAAGTTTCCCCTGCAATTATTTTACTTGCAGCATTCTTAACTTTTGTTTTAAATTAATTAATTATTTTTATCAAAATAAATTTTACGAATCCTCACGATGAGCACTTTAGATAATCTGATATTTGTAAACTTCCAATTTAATTTTCTTGCTGAAAGCTGAAGATACGGGCGTAGACATACCATTGTAAGTGTATCGTGGTGTTAATCATAATTTTATAAACAATGAGTATTAAAAGGGGACTCGTATGTTGCGCAATAGAGGCTGCTTTTCTAGAAGCAACAAGGCCGAATTAACTACTTACTGGTTTGGGGCTCATCTGGGCGAGGCAAAGTTTTGCGATGATGACAAAAAAAAGAAAAGATCCTCAGTTTTGTATTTCGCTCGCTGATGTCTCCCGGGGCCACATTTGAGCCTTACGCGTTATGGCCTTTGCATTTGCATTTCAATAATTAAATCCCCGCAAAAACATGACGCGCAAGCTCTGTGCTGGAGCCACTGCCGACGCGACGGCGCGGCGGGGCCTGGCCTGAGGCAGTGGCGGGCCTTATGTAAAAAATAGTGTTCGCATGACGTGCGACGCCGACGGTTCGGCAAACTACTTTCAACACTTCGAAATTTTAGTTTTAAATAAATTTGTACAAGCTATTGTCACAGATTACAAAACAATCTGTGAAGTAGCACTTATTTTCTCGATTAGTGATGTGTCTGATTCTGTTGTTAATCAAAGGTTTATAATTTGAATCGGCCATTGAATTCTGATTTACTTTTTAATTTATCAAATATATATATATATATATATATATATATATATATATATATATATATATATATATATATATATATATATATATATACAAACAACAACAAAACACTCTGCAGTAGAGCATCTCGCCGGCACACAGCTTCCAGGAGAAATTGCAATTTGCCATTACAAATTACAGTGTGTGGTAATCTGTGAATTATAGCTGGGAAATTCAAAACCTTGTTTTCTTTATTCTGGTTATATAAACACTAAGTCAAACATCGTTGTTATTGCTCTGCCATATATGACTAATTGTAGATTAGACCAGGAAATCATCAAAGGATTGTAGAATAGCTTGTTCTGGAATAGGATCTTAGGAGCTAGATACGTTCGTTTTAACTTTTTTTTATTATGCTCTGTAATTTTGTACGTGGTCGCATTTTAAATATAGGGGTGTATATTGTATTCCCCAATGATTTAATAACTAAGTATTCCCAATCGAACAATAATTAATCATGTTTCAACTGTCACTGATTACCTACTAATATGTCTTTCATTATTTGCATTCGACTCGTCATGACGTCGTGCACAACACAATCGGTTGATTTTAGATGCACATTTAAATCTTCGAACGCATGCCTAGCCAGAAACTCGGGTATTAAAAAATTACAGATTTCTGCTCTTGTTGTCCCTAGTTTGCACTAGATCGCTCCACGTCCAATAATTAAAATTGAAACAAGGTGGCTGCATTCAATGAAAATTGATATTAACAAGAATCGACATTAATAAAAATTCGAAATCAAAACAATGCATATTAAATAAAACCAGTTACTTTATACCCGCTAATCATTTAAAGTCCACAACTCTTATACAATTAAATCTCGTATTAACTTTTATTTCTTTATTCAAATGTATATTCAAGTATTTTAATTTTCATGGTAAAGGGCCCGTGTTATATCCGTTTGATGTAGTATAAATTACAGATAAACGACTACTTAAAATCAAAATAATGAGCATTATTCTATTTACATTTTTAGGGTGTTAATGGAATTGATATTAAAAAGAAATGATATCGTAAAACATGCTTTAATTTTTTTTGATATGCGATAAAAATAAATTAATTTTTTTTATTACGTGACAGATTTGCCTTCATACGGTTGAAATAAATTAATCTCCACAAAGTCGTTATTGCATTCTAATGTTTTCGGTACCTATTAATATTAATTTAATGCGATCCAGTTTGAAGCAATTACATTTTAATAAGAGTCAATATATTAAATATTTAAACAGATTTTTGTAAATGGCATTTATTTCATACCAATTTTTATTAATATCGATTTGATGAAATGCAGTAACTAAGGAAAGACGCATGTATATAGAAATTTTAAGTAGGCTGTATACGTGTTAAAAAAGGATAAACAACTACTTTTTTGCGGTATCAATTGAAATGGTCCGCAAAGAAATTGCTTATCACAACAATGTCATTCGGTAAAATCGGTATCCGCAAAAATTCGGTATCCGAAAAATTAAAACGAATAAAAATTGTACGCAGGTAGCATCATTTATATGTTTTGCAATTAAATTTGGTATCAAAGACGCTTATGACTAAAAAGTAAAACGGCGTTCCGTACACTTGTATGCTTTTTTCTCGTGGAAACACAGCCAAATATTGATTGATCTCATAAATTATCTCAATATGATTTTCAGCAATTTTTAACTTTGTAAATTGGCAGAGACTAGAGTTGTCATGTTGAAGGATACCTTCTTTGCAGGGCACTTTGATGTTGGCTTGTAGTATGTTTGGACAATGATATGGTTTGCTTTCGGTACACATGCCATTTAGAGGTTTTATTGGTTTTTTATTTAATTTTAGAAAATATCGCGTACTGGGGATTATCATAACAAATTCTGATTCATAACTTGCAGGAATAAGTAAAATGTGATAGAGTTCAAATTGTTCTTCAAAATCTATTGGTATTGAAAGAAAATATGTTATCTTAGTCTGCTGTATATCGCATTTTACTTTAATTATTGATTCGTACTTTGAAATATTTTCAAGAGTGACAGTGAATGGTAGTTTGTTCTTGTAATGAAAAGAGATTCTTTTTATTTCTGCAAAAATATTTGCAGGTGAAATTATACTAGGGTGTATTATGCCTAATTTGCAAAACGTAATAGAGTTCTCGATATCTTGCAGTGTGCTTAATAACGAGTTATATAAAATAATTAGTTGGTTATACAAGTCTTTTGCAAAAAGAATATCCTGAACTTCAACATCTTCTCGCAATAGTTGATCTAAAAACAATATTTTAGATCTTAACCAGTTTTGATTATGTTGAATATCTCTAATTGTATTATTAAAGTTTTTGATAACTTGGTTATTAAGAGAGTATTGCATTTCTAGCTGGGTCTGCAAGTTATTACCCTTAGTTTCTAAATGGTTTAGTATTTTATATATTTTGTCCCCATCATTAGAATCTAAGTTACCTGTGTTACCTTTAATAACAGATCCTAAGCCGGTTATTAAGCCTCTTTTAAGACGACTAGTATTATGTAAAGAAATAGTTTCTAACTTAGTAAGAATAGATTTTTTACAAAACATAGCAATATTTTCGTAATGTTCTAATTCTCTAACTAAATTTGTACTATTCGAATAAGTAACCTTAAGATTATCATGTTGGATAATTAAATTCTTATATTCTACGAAGATTTGTTTTAGGTCATAAAAATGTACGAACATATGTTCGGTTCTTTGAAGTTTGGCGGGTCCTAAGTTTATTGGTAAGGCGCCCAAATTCTCCGTAATATTTCTTATTTCTGTCCCTTGTCCTGGGATGAGGAACCTGAAATATTTTTAAAATGATAAGTTTTTCTTTTCGGTCTTTTGACGTTAGATAGGTGTATTTTATCCGTAGTGTTTCCGTGTGTGGGATTAATTCTTGCGGTTTTTAAATTTTCGTTGACCTGAGTTATTTGCTCTGGTTTGTATTTATTTGATGTCTTTGACTGATTTTGTTTGTTTTTAACAAGTACTTTTTCAGGAATTTTTGACAACTTTTTCTTTAGATTGTTGAATTGTTTCGTTAAGCTTTTGATAGAAAAGTTTCATTTTGTCGCGGTGATTAGAGATGTAATTATTGACGAGTTGTTTTTCTATCTCGAGATTAAAAGGGGATTCTGCGGCTAGGTGGCCTGTAACTATTTCATATGGGGCTAGATTGGTTACAGAATGTATAGTATTATTATATGCTAGTATAGCAAAATTGACTTTCATTTCTATGGGTTCATTTTTAAATTCTTGTTGGTTATTGAGCAGCTTGATGTGCTCGATCAGTGTGGAGTGGAATCTTTCTATAAGACCATTGGATTCGGGGTGTTGGGAACTTATAAAGTGAATCTTAATCTTATGTGTCTCGAGAAGTTCACGAATTATAGAATTTTTAAATTCTAATCCATTGTCTGAAATTATTTGTTCTGGGATACTGTGATGAGAGAAATATTTTATTAAATTATTGGCAACTTCTATAGAGTGCGCAGAGTTTAATTTGTACGCCTGAGCATATTTCAAAAAGGAATCAACTAAGTTTAAAAATTTGCAATTTTCTAGAGAGATACTATCGATATGTAGGATTTGGAAGGATTTAATTACTGTTGGTGTGATGTTTAGTTCTAATTTCAGCGGTTTCCTATCATATGTCGTTAACTGGCAAATTTCGCATTCGTTAATATAAGTTTGGATAGAAGCACGTTGATTAGGCCAATAATAATTATTTTTTATGCGTTTTTCAGTTTCATCGATCCCGCGATGATTTGTTTTCCCTTCGTGTTGGTTTTGAATAATTTGCTTTATTTCGTCATTATCAGTGACGTCAATTAATTTCTTAGTACATTTAATCATATTGATTTGGGAATTTTTAAAGTATTTTTGTAAAACAACACTAAATTTTTCGTACACGGGGGTCTTCGAAATATAAGTGATATTTCACTTTGGGAATAATGGTCTCTTTAATGAAATTTAAAACATCATTTTCAAAGTTGTTTTCTGAAAACTGAACATAAGTGCGTTGTTTAGAATTAAATAGATCAATGCGAGATGGAGTAGCAGGGGTATATTTTACTTAAGAAATTATTAACTGATTTTTACCGAGATTAACAGGACATTCTACGATAGGAATACCTATTATGGGGTTTTCATGAGATGAGTGTACAGTAATATCGCTATCTTCAGCGGCATTTTCCATTTTGTCGAGTTTAAAAAAGACTAATAAAGATTCATTCTCATGTTCATTATTTTCATTAATATTCTGATTTATTTTTTCGACATATTCTTGAAGCTTAAATATGGATTCGGAACTAGGTTCAGTTTCGTTCGCATTTAATTCTATGCGCGACAGTGCGTCAGCATTTTTATTAAGACAACCTTTTTTATAAACAATGTCGTAATCGTACTCTTCCAGTTTTAAGCGCCAACGTATTAATTTTGAATTTGGTTCTTTTAGTGAAAATAACCATTCCAAGGGCTTGTGATCGGTGACTATTTTAAATTTACGTCCAAATAGATAGGGCCTAAAATATTTAGTGGCCCATACAATAGCAAGAAGTTCTTTCTCGATGGTTGAATAATTTATTTCTGACTCATTTAAGGTTCCACTAGCGTATGCTATCGGTAGGTCTAATCCTATTTTACCTTGAGAGAGAACAGCTCCTAAGGCGTAATTAGAAGCATCACACGTTAATATGAACGGCTCAGCAAAATTGGGATACTGAAGAATAGGTTCGTTTGTTAAAAGTTGTTCGCATAATTCGAAACATTTAATATATTCGGGATGTTTTATATCTATCACGGCATCTTTTTTTAGTCTTTTCGTAAGAGGTTTCGTTACTTTGGCGAAATCTTTAATACATTTCCTATAGTAACCCAAAAGTCCCAGAACGCCTTTTATTTCTTTTTGGGTTTTTGGCAAGGGAGAATTCTGGATTGCGCAGATTTTGTCCGGATTTGGTTTTACACCTTCAGGTGTGACAATGTGCCCGAGATAAGCCACCTCTTTTCTAAGAAATTCAGATTTATCGAGCTGAATCTTAAAGTTTGAATTACGTAATCGTTCAAAAACTTTTCTTAGGCTATCAATATGTTCTTCTAGGCTAGTACTAAATATGATAATATCGTCAAGATAAACAGCGCAAATTTCGTTTTGATATCCTCTTAAAATATTATCCATAACGCGCTGAAATGTAGCGGGCGCATTTCGTAGGCCAAAGGGCATTCGCAAGAACTCATAGTGACCATTTTCTGTATTGAAAGCAGTTTTGGGGATGTCTTCGTCGGCCATTTCGATTTGATGAAATCCCGACGCCAAGTCAAGGGTGGAAAAATATTGACATCTGCCTAATTTATCTAACAGATCTGTATCTAAAATTTATGACAATTCTCCACTTGCGTTTACCTGAAGCGTCAATTTTTTTTGGCACAACCCAAATAGGAGAGGACCAAGGAGAAAACGATGGACGAATTATTTTTTGATCAAGCATATCTTGAATTTGATTTTGTACCTCTTTTTTTATGTATTTCGGGGTATCTGTATGACCTAGTATACACAGGAATTTCATATGATGTTTTTATATTATGTGTTATTTGGTTTGTAAAGGTTAATTTGTTGCCGTCGATATAGAATATGTCTGAGAATTCTTTAATTAATTTTAAATATGCATTCTTTTCTTCAGAATTCATATGGTCTGTTCTAATTTTTGAGACGTCAAATTTAATCTTTTCGAAGTTAAAATTGTTCAAGTTTGGATAATTATTAGAACTTATTTGGAAATCTTTAAAATCCATAGTAATTATTAGATCTAAAAAGTCTATAGTCTTGTTTAAAATAAAGCAAAAAGCTTGATTGGCTTTAACTTTAGTGAGACATTCGGGGATTTCTAATTCGTCTATTTTCGTGTAGGGTATAATGATATCGCCATTTGAAATGTTTTTAATTGGAATTTTAATAATTTGTTTAGATTTTGCTTCAACAGTGATGTTATTGTTCGAAATGCCAGATGTATTATGGTAAAAAAGTTTAATACTGGTGTTGGGTGTCACTAAAAGGTTATTTTGTAAGTCAACATTTGCTTTAAGGATTTTTAGATTGTCTATTCCTAAAAGACAATCAAAATAATTATGGAAATTAAACAGATAAAGTTTTAGGGGATCTATCTTCACATTAAACATTCTAGCAAGAGGAATTGTGGTGCTAAAATGTTCCAAGGAAGTGCCATGTGCTGTAGATATTTGAAAAGGGTCATTCTTTATAAATTTGCGAAAATATTTTTTTGCAATTTCAGGGTGGATGAAAGATCTAGTACTACCTGCGTCTATAAGTATTTTTACATTTATTTCGGGAAACACTATATAAGGGAGTTGGCTACCGTTAAATGCAAAGGTCATTAGATTAAATCTTGTGGAAAATCGTTGAAAAATCCAACAACGACTGCGCCAGTTAAAAGAATTTCCCTGTAAGGCCCTTATTTAAAAACTTTAATTTTTATGTAAATAACAACTACAACGTTCAAGATTCTAAGCTAGACTAATTTTATTAAAAGATTAACAATCGAAGTAGTACGTATAATTACATATTGCAATATTGCTGATTCTGCTTAATGAGGTAAGTAGTTTGTCAGTGTCGCATGAGGTTACTTGAAGTCATCGTCCAGTGGCGGGTAATATTGGCTAGATAACTTATATATATATATATATATATATATATATATATATATATATATATATATATATATATATATATATATATATATATATATATATATATATATATATATATATATATATATATATATATATATATATATATATATATATATATATATATATATATACATATATATATATATATATATATATATATATATATATATATATATGTCTATATATATATATATATATATATATATATATATATATATATATATATATATATATATATATATATATATATATATATATATATATATATATATATATATATATATATATATATATATATATATATAATAATAATAATATTTATTTACAACAGTAAAAATACAAGAAATAACAGTTTTATAAGGTAAATAAATATTAAAGGAATCTTACTCTTATATATCTAATTTAAACCCAGATATCCCTGTTTACCATCGCTAAGCTTGCGGCTTGTCAGCCATGTATAAACAGAGTTTGGAAGTGGACAAAAAATGTATGTAAAAATTAAGTAAAATTAACCGGTATATTAAAGCAAAACACAATTTTAACTTTTAAAAGGATAAGAGAGCAGCATACAGTTTAAAATGTAGAAAAATAAATATTACAGACATAAATATGAACTGTGATACAAAAAAAAACACAGTCTTAATTAATTATAAAAACATAACTGTTAGTTTAAATGTTATTAAGACATAAAAGAACCATATACGACATAGTATTTAGTAAAAAACATTACAAACATACATCTATCTAATGATCGATGATTCAAAAAAGCAAATAGAAAAAAAAAAAACTAGATACCTATAAAATAATTGCCTCTCTTATCAGCCACCTTGTTAAGTGTTTTTTAAAGTTTTTATTATATATTTTATTTTTCAGATCTTGAGGCATTAAGTTATAAACTTTTTGGCCAATATAGTTAAACTGTGGCCTTCCTACTTGCTTGTTTGGTCTAGGCAATGTCAAATTTAGTCCTTCCCTAAATCTTGTCCGATAATTATGAGTATTGTTTTGGCTAAGCATATGTTTTTTTGCCAAGTATAAAATAGACGATTTATAATAAAGAGACCTTATACTCAACATATTCGTTTGGGAATACAGAAGATGGGTAGGATATCGCCATTCAAGCTTAAACATTATTTTAAGAATTTTCTATTGTGCCATAATTACAGGAATTAGATTTGACTGATATGCGCCCCCCCATCCAATTATTCCATACTCTAACAGAGACTGTATAAGGGCGTAATACATCATTTTGAGATACTTAGCGTCAAGAATTTGCAAGGGCTTCAGCTTGAGTATCCCATCTTAGATTTTCATATATAAATATTCCAAGATATTTTGTATTTTTAGAGCGATGTAGAGTCCAGACGTGATTTCTCAGAGGTAAGTTTATATCAATTGATGCCGCTTGAGGTAATTCTCTTTTATAACTTGAGAACATTATATAAACTGTTTTTGTTAAATTTATAGTAAGTAAATTAGAATCGAACCACTCTACTATTATTTGTAAATCTGTTTTTATTTTTCGCTCTACTTGTTCCCATGTATCGCCTTCTATAAAAAGTGCTGTATCATCGGCGAATGATATAATGGTTTCGGTACATTGTAGTGTAAGAAGTTCGTTTATATATTATATATATATATAATTTATGTATATATATATATATATATATATATATATATATATATATATATATATATATATATATATATATATATATATATATATATATATATATATATATATATATATATATATATATATATATATATATATATATATATATATATATATATATATATATATATATATATATATATATATATATATATATATATATATATATATATATATATATATATATATATATATATATATATATATATATATATATATATATATATATATATATATATATATATATATATATATATATATATATATATATATATAATAATAATAATATTTATTTACAACAGTAAAAATACAAGAAATGACAGTTTTATAAGGTAAATAAATATTAAAGGAATCTTACTCTTATATATCTAATTTAAACCCAGATATCCCTGTTTACCATCGCTAAGCTTGCGGCTTGTCAGCCATGTATAAACAGAGTTTGGAAGTGGAAAAAAAATGTATGTAAAAATTAAGTAAAATTAACCGGTATATTAAAGCAAAACACCATTTTAACTTTTAAAAGGATAAGAGAGCAGCATACAGTATAAAATGTAGAAAACTAAATATTACAGACATAAATATGAACTGTGATACAAAAAAAACACAGTCTTAATTAATTATAAAAACATAACTGTTAGTTTAAATGTTATTAAGACATAAAAGAACCATATACGACATAGTATTTAGTAAAAAACATTACAAACATACATCTATCTAATGATCGATGATTCAAAAAAGCAAATAGAAAAAAAAAAACTAGATACCTATAAAATAATTGCCTCTCTTATCAGCCACCTTGTTAAGTGTTTTTTAAAGTTTTTATTATATATTTTATTTTTCAGATCTTGAGGCATTAAGTTATAAACTTTTTGGCCAATATAGTTAAACTGTTGCCTTCCTACTTGCTTGTTTGGTCTAGGCAATGTCAAATTTAGTCCTTCCCTAAATCTTGTCCGATAATTATGAGTATTGTTTTGGCTAAGCATATGTTTTTTTGCCAAGTATAAAATAGACGATTTATAATAAAGAGACCTTATACTCAACATATTCGTTTGGGAATACAGAAGATGGGTAGGATATCGCCATTCAAGCTTAAACATTATTTTAAGAATTTTCTATTGTGCCATAATTACAGGAATTAGATTTGACTGATATGCGCCCCCCCATCCAATTTTTCCATACTCTAACAGAGACTGTATAAGGGCGTAATACATCATTTTGAGATACTTAGCGTCAAGAATTTTCGACATAGTTTTACATAAGCGATCTCAGTTTTTTTGCAAGGGCTTCAGCTTGAGTATCCCATCTTAGATTTTCATATATAAATATTCCAAGATATTTTGTATTTTTAGAGCGATGTGGAGTCCAGACGTGATTTCTCAGAGGTAAGTTTATATCAATTGATGCCGCTTGAGGTAATTCTCTTTTATAACTTGAGAACATTATATAAACTGTTTTTGTTAAATTTATAGTAAGTAAATTAGAATCGAACCACTCTACTATTATTTGTAAATCTGTTTTTATTTTTCGCTCTACTTGTTCCCATGTATCGCCTTCTATAAAAAGTGCTGTATCATCGGCGAATGATATAATGGTTTCGGTACATTGTAGTGTAAGAAGTTCGTTTAAATATATTAAAAATAATACTGGACCCAAAACTGTTCCTTGTGGGATACCGTAATTAACCACCTTTGGTTTGCTGATTTTATGATCTATTTCTACGACTTGCTCCCTTTCGCTAAGATAATCTTTAAAGAGATCATGTGCAGGTCCACGGATACCGATATTGTAAAGTTTAGATAACAATTTTTTATGGCTTACAGTGTCAAACGCCTTTGCTAAATCAACAAATACCGCAGTACTTGGTTTACTTTTATCCAAACTTTGATTTATTTTGCTAGTTAATAATGCTATTGCGTCATTTGTTGATTTATTGTTTTGAAATCCGAATTGGTAGGAGGATAATAGATTATTATTATTTAAAAATGACATTAATCTTGTTTTAAGAGCCTTTTCGAAAATTTTAGCAAGGTTTGAAATTAAGCATATTGGTCTATAATTTTCCATTTTGTCCATCTCACCATTTTTGTAAATCGGCTTAATTTTTGCCTTTTTAAAATGTTTTGGGCATTTTCCAGTCAAAAATATCAAGTTTATTAGATAGGTTATTGGAGGTACTAGTTTGTAACTACTCAATTTTAATATTTTTGTTGTTATTTCATCAATTCCTGGAGTAGAATCGTTTTTTAGGGAGTCGATAATTTTACTTATCTCATCTTCTGTAGCCTCATATAAATAAATTGAATTTCTATATGTTGATTTTATGTTTTGGTATTTTCTTGCTGTTCTGTTATTTTTTACAATATCCTGAGCTATCCGTTCGCCTACAGAGGCATAGTACTCGTTAAAACATTCAGCGATGGTTTGAGAATCTGTGTATTGTACTGTTTTGTTTTTATCGAAAATAGCTGGAATTTTGATTGAACTTTTTGTATAATTAGAATTATTGTAACTGGTTATTGTCTGCCAAATCTTTTTAGTATTATTTACATAATTAATAATTACACTTTTAAAATACCTTTGCTTTGTTATCTCAATTAGTTTATTGAGCTTATTTCTGTAGGTTTTGTATTCTATGTATAATGCCTCGCTCTTACTTCTTTTATATTTTTTATAGATCTCATCTCTTATTTTCATTGATTTTAAAATTCCATTCGTAATCCAAGGTGTTCTTTTTGTTTTTGGTAAATATGTTGATATGCTCTCATCCATACATTTCCTCACTGTATCTACCAACTTAGTCGTAATTTCGTCAACATTTCCGTTTCCGAGGAAAATATTGTTAAAATTGTGTTTCTCCAATGATTTTCCAAACTTTGTATAATTAATATATGTCTTTCTCTCTGCCAATTTTGTTTGTTTATTAGATATTTCATATGTTAGCATAATAGGATAATGGTCGGTTATTTTAGAATGAAGTATGATTGGTTTAAGTGTCTTTTGGCTAATAGAGGCACTTTAAAAAAAAATGTGATCTATACAACTTTTAGCATCCCTTTCGACTCTAGTAAATTGATTTATAAGAGACTTGTAGCCGGCAGCATATAACAAGTTTAGGTAGTCCTGGGTTTCTATAGTGTTACCTAAAATATTAATATTTAAATCCCCTATCAATATTTCCGTGTCATTTGACGCAATATCCTTTAGGTAAATTTGCAGATCAGAAATGAACAAATTTATATCCGTAGGGCTTGGTCTATATATAGCTGTTATAGATGTAGTTTTGTCTGACATTATTAATTCAATTCTTAGACAATTTATATTGGCAATCTTAACTATTTTAAATTTAAATTTATATACATTTTTAATAAATACAAGCACACCATCATTCTGATTAATTTGACCATCATTATATACACAAACATAATCTTTTAAGCCAAATGCATTTATGTCTTTAATTTGAAAAGTCTCTGTTAACACTATTATATCATAACTATGTTCTAAACTCGCCAAATATGCCTCAAGAAGTGAAAAATTTTTATATATACTGCGAATATTTGTGTGAAATATTGAAAATTGCTTTTTTGTTTTAGTAGATCCAAGTGCCAGTTTGGCTTCAGTAATATTATTGACTTCACATGTATTAATATCAAAACAATCGAAATCTCTTATATACCCATCCATACTAACCTTTCATTAAAATAAGTAAAATACAAAATAATTCGGCTTATCAAACAAAAAATCCTGTTAAAACAAAGATAAAAAATGAATGCTACAACTGTCCACTAACCTACACAGAACACTTATATCTTCATAACAAAATTAAAAAAAAAAAAATGTACATATCTACAACAAAAAAATCAAGAGATAGTCCAACCAACCTGTTATTTTTTTATAGTTTTTGATGCACTGGATTGGCCTGGGGTCTTGTTGCTGTTCAATCTAGTGGTTCTTCCTATTTTGTTGATAGGTTGGTTTGCTGTTTTGAGTCTTCTCTTTTGTATGTCTTCAACTTTTTCAGGCACAGGTGAATCCTTTTCTCCTCGGTCTTCCTCAATATCGCCTTTCGAAATAGGCCTTGTAGTTGGGGTGGCTGGAGCGCTGTTATTGGCTCTTATTGAATGTTTTTCTGAGCAAATATAATCGTGCGAATTTGGAGATGTTTTGCTCTCCGTTCTGTTGGTCTCTGTTTCTATATCTGACTCTTCTTCCTCAGCCAATTGGTGAGCTGTGTAGGGCTCTCCGTTAATAAAAAGTGTATGGTTTTTTATATACGCATTCAGATTTTTAGCGCGCGCCCTTTTTAGTCCTTGTTTTAATATTTTGTTTTCCTTCTGTTCCTCTAAGGTAAAATCCTGTGCTATACTTATACCAGTATTTTTTAGTTTTTTACTGTTTTGTAGGATCTCCTGTTTTTTAAAATATGATACCAATTTCAAAATAACAGGTCTTTTTGTTTTCTGCTTGCCTAAAAAATAAGCATTGCTGATATCTCCAATTTCCAATTTTATGCCGAGTAGATTGGTTATTATTTCTGACACGTAGTGCCCTAGATTTTCGTGTGGGGCTTCTAAACCAAAAATTATAATATTGTTTTTTTTTAAGATCCTTTTCCAATTTTTGATAGTTTGTCTTTAGTTCCTTATATTTTGTTTCAATTTCACTAACCTTTTGGTTTAGCTTTTCCTCAAATTTTTGCTTAAGTTCTGCGATTTCGTGCTTAATGTGATTTTTAATATCACTGGTCTGTTGTTCGTTAGCTTCTTGGATACTTTTTTTGTTGCTTTCTCCAATCTTTCTTAATAGTTCGTCAAGTTGGTCGGAACTAATCATTGTAGAACAGTGAACAAATTTCTGTTATATGGTATCACTCTTAAAATGAACACAATACACTAAAGGTTCACTATGCGCCAATGTTTTTTGTTAACAATATTTTATATGATCTTCCTATATTAGATGAGTTCAACAGTTTATTTTAGCATTCCTAATTTGATTTCAAACCTGTCCTTTTTTTGGTGCATTCACCGTCACTTTTAACAGACCTACTAAAACCTTTGCATGCACCTAACGAGCGGCAACATATATACATATATATACATACACACATATATATATATATATATATATATATATATATATATATATATACTATAATATTTTGGTTAAGAAATAATGGATCTTGGGATTAGACCGTTTCAAATTGGAATTAAGATGTGACGTTACGCCTTCAATTGCACAAGGAATGTTTAGGGATCTTTATCAACGAGGTCTGAACACTTTGATTCTTTAGCAACAAAAAACATCCAAATGTATTTTAAGATACTTTAGGTTACTAATCCTTGTCTAGTTTAATTTAAGTTCAAAAATGTAGCTTCACAACTTATAGAGTGTTATGGTATATATTTTTTTCATCAGTGTTCCTAAATTTGTAAATAGGGTTAAAATCGAATGCTATAGGAAAAACATTTCTGAACATTAACCACCTCACTAGAATATTTATTTGATTCAGTATTATTTCTTTAAATTTAATTTTGAAAGTTATGTACATAATAAATAGGCTTTTAGAATTAGTATATGCTTGAAAATGAAAACAATTTGAATAAAATAATAATAATTACATGTAACTATCGGTAATTTCTTGTTTTTTTCAACTTCTAGTATATTTGTAATAGTCAATTGTAAAATAATTAGAGACTATAGAGAAACTATCTTAACCTTAAGGAGGTACTTGCAAAGTAATTAAATAAAGATCGCAAGTAACTGAATTAAGATAAAGAAATCAAATTGATAATAAACTCCGACAAATTAACTTTAAGCTAGAACTGTCGTTTTTGATTTGTACGCGGCTGCTGGGTCTTACTGAAATAACCAGTGATGTTCAGCAAAGAAATGTAGTGTAACCTAATTGTTTCACTTGCTTCTCCGGAACGTCACTTTAGTAGTTTGTACCGCGAGTTTTGAAACCCAAAACTATCACTAAAACTGGGTGTTGCGTTTTTTTCTACCTTTTTTTTAGGAATTTTTTGTAAACATTTTTGCAAATTTCTCTTTCACAGTAAATATTTTTTCATTTGAAAATTTGCCGGTGACTTCTGTCCATTCACAACGCTGAAGCAACCTCTTCTCTCTTGCGGCTCTTATGTGACGTAAAGTTGCTATTGACCACAGTTTTCTATTTGCTGAGAAGATTTCTGCGAATTCTTGCAGCAACAGCTTTGGGAGCTCTTGGAGTCCTGGCTATGCGTGGTCGACCACTTCTTGCTCTTTTATCAATTTAGAGAACATCTATTTAACGTTTAATGGTCATATAAAAATATATATATATACCTTGTCGTAATATTTAAAATTTCCATATTATAAATATTAAAAAATATTACACTTGTACAAGGCATTGGCAGAAATACGGTTATCTTTGGAACAGCACTTTATGATTATGACACGACGTATACACTTAAAGAGACTGATTACAATAGTCACAACTGTAACAAGACATGCTTGAGCCTAAACACCTAGTGAAAATATTGTAGAGGCGTTTGAAATGGACGGACAATATTTACGGCATAATTGCGTAGATGCCAATGGCAGCGGCTATGTGTTTCTAATTTATTTTATTATATTATAATATGCACAAATATTTTTTTCTTGTACTATTTAAATATAGATTATATCTAGCGGTTAAGTTTAGACTTAGGTGTTAATAGTTAAATTATAAACTTACCTAATAATTTACCCTGTAAATGGATTTCTTTTGGACTAATGAACAAATAAATAAATAAATAATATTTTTTTCATTTAATTATCTCATATATTTCCAATTGTTTTTAAAATTGTAATTTCATCTTTAAAACTGTTTCGTTATATCCATCAGGCGACAGGTAAATGGTATATAGTATACCTTTCTGCTCAGTTTCTAATAAAACTATTATTATATTTGTTTCTGCCACCTAAATCAGCAAATGCTTGCAATATTTGAAAAAACTAAATGAAAATTCATGGAAGAATATAAAAACCTATAACATTTTTCTGCAATAATCAAAAGATCGTTAATTTTTTTTTTACCCGGAACTTTTCCCGTGGCGGATTCCACCACACACATATAACATAGTTTATATATCAATATAGTTATTTTGTAATAAATCAATACCTTATATAAATGTCAATTTTCTTTAATACGAGGAAGGCTCTGTTAAATGGACTTATTTTTAGACCCAAGTCCTACGTTATAAGAAATTACAAATATAATTTGTGTAGTGGAATTTGTTATGAGAGATGTTCTGGGCTGACTTCAAAATGTATTTTTCTAACATACATATATACATAAATACATATATACCTACATTCATACATACGTACATACTTACTAACATACAAATATATACATACCATTTTTTAATTTTTATTTTATTTATCGGTATTATTCTATAATTACTTATTTATAAAAAATCCGTTATGACATTTATTATCCTCCTCCATAATTTTTTTTTGTAAGAAATGGAATTTTACCGACTTTTTAAACACTAAATTAGGCCACCATTTTATTTCACCATATAGAAGAGACCAAATTTTACAGGTTCATCACTTTTTCACACTTGATTTTTGTGTAAGACTTTAACTTAATTAGATAAATAGTTTGTTGTTACTGATATTTTGAACATTTAATTAGGCCGTTATTTGTTTAGCCATAAAAGTTCCTCACCAAAACTTTACCAGTTTACTCCTGTCACACTTGATCCTTGGGTAAAATTTGAGGTAAATTGGATTGGCAGTGTTTTAGGCCGCCATTTTGTTCCGCTGTTCGGATCACCGCCATTTTGTTCCGTCATTGGTTTTTCACAAGAATGTTACCATGGTATCCCTATATGGCCTTCACTTTTTGCCAAAACTCGAAGTCACTCGGATAAATAGTTTTTATGGATTTGAGAATTTCAACATCCCTGAAACATGAAGATTTGCAAAAATCTCGGAGGGTGATTTCTTTGCGATAAAAGGAATCTCAAAATATTTATATCACCTGCTTTCTGATTTTGAACCCCCCAATCCGAATTTCTGACTACGCGTCTGACAGATACTTAAAATTATCAAAAACACATTAAGTTGCATGCTATAAACATATAGAAAGTTAAAGAGAGACGAGATGCCGCTGGTTTAGCCTATAGTGAGAGCCAACAGTGTTGTAATTTTTGGGACCGGTGACGCGGAGGAAGATATAAGTTTTCTCTCACACCCATAGGACGGGAAAAACAATAATAGATCCAACTTTCGAAACTACTTATGAATGAAATGTTGAATCTATCTTTTGTTTTATAGTCTAAGGTTATTCCAATCATTTAATAAAAATAGAAAAAAAAAAGGTTTCTCAGTTTTCATTAAAAAGTAAATAATTATGTACTAACTTAGTTAATAACCCAATTAAAAAATATTTTGCATTAAATTGTGGAAGCTGAATAAACTTAGCATAAAGTTAGAAGCATTTTTTTGGACTCATTTGTATTTTAATTATCAAAATGACGTTTAAAATAAAAAAAAATAAGAAAATGCATTTAGGCGATTAATTTATCAAAAATAGAGAGTTTAAGGTCTTAGAAGCTGTTAAAAAAAACATTATGTTAAGAAAATGAGAAAAATTTTAAATCAAACGATAGAACTGATATTTGACGCAGTTCCATAAAAAATACACAACTGTTTGCCTTACTATTTTTTAATATTTTGAGAAAAAGTATAGTTTACTGCTATTTTTTTAAAAAAGTGTCAAATTTAATATGGATGACAAATTACGTGACTAACTTTTTATTGTCATTTGGCATTATTATTAGAGCAAAAACTCTCCAAGACTTAAGTTAATATTATTAAGTTAAATTGTTACACTGTATATGAAATTGGACGGTCCGGGCTTACTAGACTTTAGGAGCATGCAAGATGTATAAGTAAAAAACAAATTGTTTAATCCGCTGTCGCTGAACAGCAGCACTCAACAGGACACTTGATTAATGTAAAGGATACCAAGGTTCTTGTATCAGTCTCGGGATATTATAAAAGGAAGCTGACTGGAATCATCAAAGAGAAAAAAGACGATGTACTGCAATATGGTATTGAAAAAGGATTTTTGCAATTTTGTTTCAAGGCCTATATGATTGCAGAAGTTTTTGTATGTTTATGACTCAACGTGTATCAAATAGAGCAAATAGTTTCGTAGTGTTACTCACACAATATACTATTTACTAAACATGTAAAATAATGTTTTAAAGAGTTTTTGAGATCATCATCCACTTCTTATTTCAATTTGTTAAAATGAAAACACATGATTTAAGATAGTTTTTTTCATTTAAACTTACTATAACTTTTTCACCTTGTATGTTCACTAATTTATCATTGTCATCCAATATCCTCAGTATAATGTTATCGATGAACTCACGTCCCTCCGGGTTTGACTGATAAATATAATGTTTTGCGGTTCACTTGTAAGTTAATACTACGTTAGCCATGGTGTTTTTTTCAAATTTGAAAATAGATCCTTATATAAATATTAATGAGTGAAAAGAACGAAATTTTAAATTCTTTTTCTAATTCAAACTGGTTCAAACCTAAAGACTATTGCTGTACATTTTATTTCCGTCGTAAAAGCGATGTATGGTAGTCGTGCAAAAATCACCTTCTGAGAATTTTTTTAGATCTTCACCTTTCAGGGTCATCTACGGAAAAACATGTTTTCTCAATTCCGTCGGTCTGTCTGTTCGCGGCATAGCTAAAAACTTCATACCCGATTGACTTCAAATTTTAGTCAAACATTTCATATGAGGATGACATGGTAACATTTTGGCAAAAATCCAATATGGCGCAACAAAATGGTGGCCTAGTGAAATGTTAAAAAAATTATTATTAAAAAGCTACTTATCCAATTTATCTCAAATTTTGCACAAACATCAAAGGATTATATTAGAATCAACTCGTAAAATTTTGGTACGAATCCAAGATGGCGGAACAAAATGGCGACTTATTGTGTGCGATAACTAATTGTGGTATAGGGGTCAACTAGTAAAATTGTGGTACTAATTCAAGATGGCCGAACAAAATATCGGCCAAATAAAATGTTTCTAATCGTGAAAAAAATCACCCTCTCAGGTTTTACATCTTCACGTTTTTGCGTGCTTAGATGCCAACAAATATGGTTTCCCAATTCCGTTGATCCGTCTGTCGGTTTGACCGTCTGTCTCTCAGTTCACAGAATACTTAAAAACTACTTACCCGTTTGACGTCAAATTTTAATAAAAAATCAAGGTCGTATAAAGATGATCTGGTTGGTAAAAATCCAGTATATCGAAACAAAGTGGCAGCCTAATGAAATGTTAAAAAACTATTATTAAAAACTACGTATCCAATGTATCTAAAACTTTGCACAATCATCAATTATTATGTTGAAATCAACGGGAAAAATTTTGGTATGAATCCAAAATCGCGGAACAAAATGGCGGCATGATAAGCTATGTAAAAATTCGACCTGAAGAAAACTACTTAATGGATTCATTTGAAATTGTGTGCCATACGACCTTGTGGTATAGGGATTAATTAGTAAAACTGTGTTACTAATTCAAGATGGCGGCAAACAAAATGATTGTAATTGTGAAAAATTTACCCTCTCAGGTTTTACATTGTCTTGTTGTTTTAGCGTCCCTAGATGCCGAAAAATATGTTTTATCAATTCCGTCGGTCTGTCTGTCTGTCAGTAATATTCTGATATGAATCCAAGATAGCAAAATAAAACAGTGGCCTAATAAAATATTTAAAAATCGGCCTGAAAATACAAAATTAATTTCAAGTTTTGTATAAGAATTAAGTGTGATATAAAGATAAACTGGTACAGTTGTGGTATGAGTTTAAGATGGTGAAATAAAAGGGCGTCCAAATCTAGTTCAACTGACTTGATTTTGCAGAAAAATTAAATGTGAAAATAGGATAAACTGGTACGAATTCAACATGACGTCACAAAATAGCGGTATGTGTCGAGGTAAAAATTACTTATTGAATTTATTTTAAATTATGCCCAAATGTCAAGTGTGGCATAGGTAGAAATAAACTGGTAAAATATTGTTAGGAATCCAATATGATGGAACAAAATGGCTCAATAAACATGTTCCAAAAAGACAGTATATGCAACACATATATGCTGTGACTATGTACTGAAGTAAATTGGGTCACACTTCACTATTCCTAAAAATTGGAAAAAAATCATAACTACGAAAGCTCAGGGTAAAGGAGATTTACCGATTTGTATTATCTATAATGGGTCTAGCGTAAGAGTAGATGGAAGTAAATTTTCTAAATATTGGTTGATGTATTAAGACCGAGAAGGTTCATAGGTTATAGCACACAACTTATCGAAGATCTTGTACGTCTGAATTAATTTATTCGTACTTATTGATTCATACAGTATGAGCGGTTCTAGTTTTCTCTCTTATAATTATATTTATTCTCAGTACTGTAAGACCACTTATTTATTTATTTACTAATGTAGTAAGAATTAATTGTTATTAATTTTTTGTATGTCGACAAATGGTTATTTTTTTTATATTCCACTGAGAACGATATACAAAATAGGCTTATATAGGTATTGTATGTTATACGTTTTTTTGTTTTTCAACTGTCTGTCCATTGGTATTATTGAATTTCGAAACCTAAAAGAAATAAACAGGAAACGTTTATAACAGCTTTTTCACTGAAGTCACCTTATACAAAGGATAAAGGACGTAGATGTATTGCCCACTACGTATTGACCCTTGAAAAAATAGCTATAAAAGTTAGCGTTTTTATCAGTAAAACCGTCGATTGTCCAAATACTTTTATGCCGCGTTAAATTCAAATGCTTGTTGAAACTCTATAGCTTTTTTTTTTCAAAAAATCATCTTCCCAGATTTTTGCAGATCATTGCGTTTTGGAGACCCTGGACTCCGAACTGGAAAAATATTGGTAGAAAGCCACTATGGCGGAACAAAATGACCTTCTAATGAAATGTTTTAAAATTTTGTACGAAAAAACCAATTCTCCAAAAGACAGAGAATTTGCACAAATATCAAACGTGAAACAGGGACAAACTGATAACATTCTGGTGCGAATCCTATATGCGAGACAAAATGGCGGCTCAACAAAATGTTTAAATATTCCGCAAAATTTTATTTCCTAAAACAAAATTCTTTTGATGGAGGAAAGCATTAAATGACATAGTTTATTTTTTATAGACTAGGTAAGTAATTTTGTGAAAAATAAATAAAAATAATAATTTAAAAATGAAATTAAAAAAGATGAGCGGTAAATTGACTTTACCCGGAGCTTGCCCCGTTATGGATCCTTTCTTCAGAAATAGTAATTTATTTATATGTACAGTGCATACATAATTTTGAAAAGTTAGATCCAATGACGAAGAAGCTTTGTCTCTTCTTAATGGCAAAATACAAAAATTGTCAAAATACATGACATCACCTCGTGCTTGAACTTAACGAAATTCAACTACATACAACTGGATAGGTGCAAACTCGATACAAAATTGTCGTTATATTTTCTTTAGAGGTAACCTATTTGCTAGTTCTGGACGTAATACATAAATTATGTTACCTTTCGCTAGTTAATAAATGAAAGGATTTATTAAAATGGAAGTTTCCGGTAAAGCTAATTTACCGATTTTTGAACTTCCCACAAATATAGATTCCAATTAGCAGGTCAGTTCTTTAATTTATTAATATATATGGTATACGGTTTTAGTGTATTTACTGCAACTGGGGATGCAAAATATACGTAAATTTTGAAAAGATAGATCCAAATGATGAAGAGGTCTTGTCTCTTCTTAATGGCAAAATACAAAATTTGTCAAAGAACAAGACATCATCTCGTGCTTGAACTTAACGAAATTCAACTACATACTACTGAATAGGTGCAAATTCGATAAAAAATTGTCATTATATTTTCTTTAGAGGTAATCTATTTTATAGTTCAGGATGTAACTAATTGTAATTTTATCCGAATATGTAAATTTTACAAAATATATTGTATTCCGTTTTAAGAAAACTTTCCACTTTGGAACTCCAGCAAATTATGTTTTTAAATATTTATTAGCTGCATAAGGTTACGACGCTGTCACTAACACATTAGAGTCCATTTATTACTGGCGTGTCAATTCAGTTCCGTAACAATATATCAGTGTCATTTAAAAAAATATCGGTGCATATGATTTAAATGCAAACATTTTTTATACGTCCGGTACAGCGACGTTTCTTTATATTCAGTGTTGCTTGATAAGAATAATTATAAATATTTTTTTAATAACAATTTTTTAATCCCATTTTTCCGGTTCCTTTTGTTGTGGTTATGTATAAATTAATTATTTCTATATGTTACAGCATTTTTTGTAAGAAACGCAATATATATTTTCCCAGAATTAAAAAGAAGAATATTAAAAGGGTTTTTCTTATGTCATACCTAACTGACCATATCGATCCTCTAAAATATAAAAAAAACATACTGAAATATCTATAAATAATAAGCTTCAAAAAGGCGGTCGTTTCTATATTAAACTGCTAAATTTAAATACTGCAATTAGAACATTTTTGTCAAAACTAACTACCATTAAGGATTTCAAAAAGGTGTTTGATAATCAATACGTTAATTTGTAAACTTTGACAAAATACATACGCATACTGGACATTTCATTTTCATTCAAAATACATATGCATACTGGACATTGATTAATCGTTTTTAGATGCTAGTAACAACTTGCCCTGCACTCTACTAAACTAACCTAGAATTCAACAGATATCCCGTAGGATAAACTGATCCTTAAAAAAGTACAGTTTATTTATTTCCTCTCTCTCATTTTTTTCTGTCCATTTCTATAACGAGCTCTTTGATTTTCTTCCCGTAAAGTTAAATTTATCAAGGCTTGAATTTGCATTATCTGAAATCATTATTCTCCCAGATTTCAACGTTTATAATAAATATTGGCTAGGGCTGATCCCTAAGGTACAGTAACTAAGGCGTCTGCAGCAATTAGATCTCGTTTAATAAACCTACCTAATTACCTAGCATTATTACAAAAACGTAATCTTATGAATCTTTTCGAATCTTATCACACTTCCGTCCCGAAGTTTCTGTCTTGTTTAGCCAGAAGCTGCAGAATTAATGCCACTTCGTGCTATTTGGCACTACAATTCCGCTGACGAAAATGGAATAAAAAGTCTGCATTTCTCCTTTTCGTACAGTACTGTTTATTTCTTTCGCACAGATTCTTCCTAATTTTTCCGATATAAGCATATCATAAAGACTTTCAAAGCAAACGCGAAGCGAAGACATTATCAGTTGTCTGAGGGAAGTCGTGCTGATCACTTGAAGACCTCCAGGTTGTGGGGTATTCAAATCCTTGGTAAGAGACTCAGGCACCCGACGTAGATGGTTTCCAAAAGGTAGAACCCGTTGCCGTCGCCATAATTAGTTGGTTAGGCAGGTGATCCTTAGAGAACAGGAAGAAAGCCATCTCCATTACCAGTTGGTGCTTCGGCTTCCGCCTTTCGAAGGAAAAGTGCGCGAAAAAGGTACGATCGAAGAAATTGCGCGAAGAATATTAAAGAAAAGAACTACGCTACATTTTATGCAATTCGTCTAACGCGAGTCGCGTTGATTGTAGGGATTCCTCGGCAGGTTAATTTTCCAAAGGGAATCGCAATAATTAAGTTCAGGGAACACAGTCCCGTCCAGGGAGCTTAGAAACATTAACCGCGAAACATACTGCGCGATGACGTCTCTTAGGTGTCAGGAAGTGTTCGGGGTGGTTCATATAAATTAATTGATCGACTAAAGATTAACGTAGACCACCGAAAGCTCTCGAAAATCTCCGGCGCGAAATATACTGGGCGCGTCGAAATGTAAGTTTTGGCGAAGACGTCCCCCAGGTATCATACGGGGTAGATCAAAAGATCGTCTTTGACTGAGACGGCGTTATACCGGAGCAAAATATAACTGGCGCCCGTAAATTATAATTATGAATAGCAATAACGAAGTAGAAATGGATGCGATCAATAAAGAAATGTTCCTAAAGACACGAACCCGGGTGTAACATACCAGGAAGCAGGGGTAAATGACACCAAGGGCGATGCCGGCACTTACAATGCGTTATCTCTAGAGAGGCCTACAGGGGTCACAGGGGGTCTCAACACTGTCACAAGAGATACGAGGACAAGGGTTCCGACTGAGCACACAATAGCCGACAATCAGATTAAGGTTCGCCTCTCAAAAGCATGAGGACAGCGAACGAGCACCAATGAGGGCCGACATGGTACCCAAACCAAATGGCATGTCTCTCCAAAGAAGTAGTGACCACCCTGTGGACAGACAAAATCGACTTCAATGTCGAACTGATGAAAATACTTAATATAAAATAGGTCCCTTAAATTTGTCCTCAAAAATCCAAGTGCTTAAACCCCAAAACGAAAAATTACGTGCAAAATCATAACAACAACATCATAACATAACGTCACTTTATTTCAAATTTTATTATACTAACACATAAAAAAAAACTATATTCTACAAAGCAATTTACCGGAAATTGCATTATAGTTATTGTTGTTTACTACACGACGATCCGACTAGTATGTATCCACAGTCATTAAGAATACGTCCCTATATACTAGATGTGCGCAGGGTTGCCTGAAAACCCGCCAACTAATTGGTTGTTTGAAACTAACGCAATACAAAGAGCAGAGATTAAACTCAAACTTTGGTTTGTGTGATAAAAACGACAGACAACATCAAGAATTCTTGGGTCTCTTAAAGTAAGATATGCTTAACTATAAAGTCTACTATGGAGCTGAATATGGCGTAGGAATCTTGCTTACCCATATTCTCTAGTCAGAAGAAAACCTTCTCATATGGGACAATATCTTAATCGAAGGTCTAACCAAGAATTAATAAAGATCTTCTATAATCGAACATTTTGTATCCATCAAGTTTCCCTATACGCAGATAAAAGTAAATATAAGAAAAACGTTCGCCCAACTTAAGATCTACCAATCAGCTCGCTTATCAGTGATCAATATGTCAGAGGATTATTCGAGAATATTAGATTTACCAAAACAGCTTTTAAATCTGCAAATACTATATATATATATATATATATATATATATATATATATATATATAAATATATATATATATATATATATATATATATATATATATATATATATATATATATATATATATATATATATATATATATATATATATATATATATATATATATATATATATATATATATATATATATATATATATATATATATATATATATATATATATATATATATATATATATATATATATATATATATATATATATATATATATATATATATATATATATATATTAAATATATATATATATATATATATATATATATATATATATATATATATATATATATATATATATATATATATATATTTATATATATTTATATATATTTATATATATATATATATATATATATATATATATATATATATATATATATATGTATAGTTTAGGTGTACATCTTCGCCGTAGCCTTAAATGTGTTATTTTGTCGCGTACCGACGTTTTGCGGTGAAAAATGAAAATTGATCAAAATTAGCCGTTGGGAATTTGGAAAAATATTATTCCAGATAAAAGAAATGATTTATTTTTTGCCTATCTTTGTAGATGTTCCGACCGATCAGCTGTTCACGCGATCCCAAAATATGAAAAAAATTCTTAAAAATCGGGGATATGTCTAGTTCGAAACAAAACGTGAATATACTCATTTTTTCTTAATAATTTTTATTTTTATCACTTTTCGTTTAGACGCTTTGAATGAAAATAGGAAGTTAATTTTTCAGAAAAATTTCACTTAAAAATTAAAAGTTGTCTAAAAAGCTCATTCTAGTGTCAAAATAAAGCTTATGTTAAATTATAGCTTTTTTGTTTGGTTATTGTTAATATCGATCTTAGTTTAGGTTTTATGAGGGATTTTAGGGTTGGCTCAAAATGAGCCTATTTTCAGCTGTAAAAAATTTGTATTATGCATTTTAGCTATACCTTTCATATTCTGAAAGAATTTTGAAAATGTCTACAAAAAATTTTCATTTTTGATATACCTTTGATTTGGAGCTCTCGTATCGTCCTGTATATGAGCTTCTAAAATTCGCAAATGAGGTTTTTTAGTAACATCTGTTATTCTCGCACCCGAATACAAACAATGAACTTATATAAGTTGTCGACTCAATTTATTTTTGCAGTGTTTTGAGAAAATTCGAATCTTGTTTATTTGCCTGAAGAGTTTATGATTATAAGTAAGTAGATGACGTAATTTGGTACTTTTAAATATTGTAATGGACCCTTTTTCAATTTAAAACTTTCTTAATTCAGTTTAAATCTTTTGAAGAAAACCTATTATCTCTAATAAAATATCCAAATTATATATACAAATTTTTTATATGTTGACATATGGAAGAAAACATTCTAGTTCTCTCTGATTCGCATACATGTTATGTTAAATTGCATTTATGTTATTTATCATATAAGGGCCACATTTTTTTTTATTTTTAAATTCTGACTTTGAAGTCGGAATTAAACAAAATTCTGAGTTTAATGTCAGAATCTAACAAAATTCTGAGTTTAAAGTCGAAATTTAACTAAATTCTGAGTTTAAAGTTAGAAATCAACTAAAATCTGAGTTTAAAGTCGGAATTTAACTAAACTCTGAGTTTAAAGTCAGAATTTAACGAAATGCATTTTTGACATCTCCTGCCAAACCTGAAATTGGTGTCAGGAGATAGATAATTAAATATTAAGACAGATAAGTGAAATCCATTTCGTTGCAGGGTAAACTCGTTTGAGATTTACCGAGCTTCAAAGGGTCAAAATTGTCATTGCTCAAGCGCCATTTTCTCGAAAACAGTTAAATTTAGGCATGAGAAAGGTAACTCAATAAGTGCTTGGATTTTTTAGAAAATCATAAAAATTTAATAAAACATAGGGCATTGCATTTAAAAACCGATGATGCCTCCGGTTTGAGGTAGAAGCGGCAACACCGAGCAATTTAAAATATTTTATAACGAGGGTATATTATGTTCATCTATGGCCAAAGTCAAATTCTCAAAACATCCTATTCGTTGGTTCTCCAGATATTTCTAATAGGACACTCAACTTGAATCACCCTGAAACAGAGGGGGAGATCTGTCAGTATGTTTCGCGAGACCCCCTTACATCATTGAAACATATTTGAATCGTTTCCTAAGACTTATTTATCGTTTTGTATTACCTTTTTTATTTTGTGAACCTTTTAATGTATATGTTTTCTTGTATTCATTTTGGCTTTTTTTTCAGCAATAGAAATAAATTAAATTATATAAAATGAATTAATTAAACATATGTTTAATTTGTCAGGGTCTTATTTAACACTCAAAAATCAAAATAGGAAAGTTTTATTTTGTACCCTCCCCCCTTTTATCATTTTTTAACTATCTGTAGTTTGGTGGAACAATTCATAGCGCATTTGCCATTATTCAAACAAGAATATTGAACTTGTTTTCGTGGTTCCAGTCTGTTATGCAATCGTACGGACTAAATTCTGACTTTAAACTCAGAATTTTGTTAAATTCCGACTTTAAACTCAGAATTTTGTTAAACTCTGACTTTAAACTCAGAATTTTATTAAATTTCGACTTTGAACTCAGAATTTTGTTAAATTCCGACTTTAAACTCAGAATTTTGTTAAACTCTGACTTTAAACTCAGAATTTTATTAAATTCTTACTTTAAACTAAGAATTTAGTTAAATTCCGACTTTAAACTCAGAATTTTATTAAATTCCGACTTTAAACTCAAAATTGAAAAATAAAAAAAATTGTGGCCCTTCTACACTTCCGTAATATATAGAATTAAACCTTAATTCTTTTTAACTAGCCAAAGTTCGCAAGTTTAAAAAAAATTGCAGAAAATTACCAAAATATTCGAGATAGAGCAAACATGTACAAAATGAAAATCAGGATATATGATTTTTTTTCTAGATATAAAAGTTTGCGTTTACATTCCGGGTGTACATCCGTTCACTACTGTTGTTATGAAAAGAACAGTTTTGCTGACGTTTCGCCAAAATCATATTTGGCATTTTCGAAGCTTTCCTTCTCGCATCTGATTAGAGTTTCTATTCTATGATATATATATAAATATATATATATATATATATATATATATATATATATATATATATATATATATATATATATATATATATATATATATATATATATATATATATATATATATATATATATATATATATATATATATATATATATTATAATTTTTATTTTTATCACTTTTGAATGAAAATAGAAAGTTAATTTTTCAGAAAAATTTCACTTAAAAATTAAAAGTTGTCTAAAAAGCTCATTCTAGTGTCAAAATAAAGCTTATTAGTAAATTATACCTTTTCTGTTTGGTTATGAGCTGAATATCGATTTTAGTTTAGGTTTTATAAGGGATTTTAGGGTTGGGTCAAAATGAGCCTATTTTCAGCTGTAAAAAAATTGTATTATGCATTTTAGCTATACCTTTCATATTCTGAAAGAAATTTGAAAATGTCTTTACAAAAAATTTTCATTTTTGAGATACCTGTGATTTGGAGCTCTCGTATCGTCCTTTATATGAGCTTCTAAAATTCGCAAATGAGGTTTTCTAGTAACATCTGTTATTCTCCCACCCGAATACAAACAATGAACTTATATAAGTTGTCGACTCAATTCGTTTTTGCAATGTTTTGAGAAAATTCGAATCTACACCTCTTGTTTATTTGCCTGAAGAGCTTATGATATTTAGGTAACTCATTTAGTTTTAACAACAAAATGGTATTATATTGTTGTTAAAGCATTCATTGTTCTTAGAATCTCTATTTTGCTGCAAATGAGTTATTTCAGAGCCAAGTGAATATCGAAGATTCCGGCCGGTTATATCGCGCCACTTGAGATATTTTACGTGTAAAAAAATTGGAAAAGTGGTTCTTGTCGCCTACAAAGTTATTAGACTGATTTTAAAATTTTACTTGAGATTTATGTGGACAATATTGGCTTATGGCCTTATACTGTCTCTGTGAATTGTTATTAAAAGTTAATTTGCTCTAGCTTTTAA